>CM060409.1:20416992-20735713 GCA_030545235.1 Helianthus tuberosus
CATAGATTTGAACCAATATCAGATCCTTTCCCAATCTTTTGATAAACAGAGTCTGATCTATTGTGCCTCGTGTGTACCCATGAGCCAGAAGATGTTCTGTCAGAGTTGCATACCAAGCCCTAGGTGCTTGATGCAACCCATATAATGCCTTGTCAAGCTTGTAGGAATATTCTGGATGGTCTGGATGAATAAAACCCGGCGGTTGCTCAACAAAAATTTCTTCCTTCATTTCTCCGTACAAAAATGCAGTTTTGACATCCATCTGGTAAACAGTGAACCCCATGAAGGATGCATATGCTAAGAAAATCCGGATTACTTCAAGTCGAGCAACAGGGGCGTAGACTTCATCATAATCCAGTCCCTCTATCTGTCTGAATCCTTGGACCACTAATCGTGCTTTATTTCGAACAATAACTCCTTCAGAATCTTGCTTGTTTCTGAAAACCCAGCGAGTTCCAAGCTTGCGTTTTCCTTTTGGAAACTCCACAAGTTTCCATACTCCTAGCTTCTCGAACTGGTTTAGCTCTTCGTGCATAGCATCAACCCAGCCTGGTTCCTGCAACGCTACATCAATGGTTTTAGGTTCAATTTGAGAAATGTAGCTAGAATATAAGCACAAATTAATGGTTCCTGATTGGCTTCTGGTCTGAACTCCTGCATTCACAGGACCTATCACATTCTCAATAGGATGATTTCTTTGAACACTTGTTGGAATGGCAAATTCAGGTATCGTCTCGTCTAGAGATGTGTGTATGTTGCTTGACTCCCCCTCATTAGGTGCTAGCGGACTGTGACTCACGGGAGTGGTAACAGTACACTCTTCAGGAATAGGATCAGCAAACAGTTCTGATCCAGTTGCATTCGTTGAAATTTCACTAGATTGTGCACCTTCGGGAGATCGATGGGACATTTGTTGAGGCAAAGTATGCTGTGTAAAAATCATTCCTGGCGGGTCAATGGTATGATGTCTGAAGCTCCCTTCTGCCTGTTCTTCTTCTTCAGTATCACCAAAAGACAGTGGTTGTTTTGGCGTAGACACACCTGCATCTGAAGAAACACTTGACAAAATGTTAAATGATTTAAACAATTCAGCATAATCATATAACCAATCTGGTCCAACTCTAGCATCCGTAGCATTTTCTTCGAGCCATTCAATGTTGCACGACTCGACGACCTTTTTAGTTACTTTGTTGTATACTCTATAGGCAGAGCCTTTTGCATATCCAACAAAGAAACATTCGTCCCCTTTGAATTCAAACTTTCCATTAGAGTCCATAAGTAATAATACACATGGACATCCAAAGATACGAAAGTGTGAAACCGAAGGTTTACGTCCTTCCAGAATCTCATAAGGAGTTTTCATATGACGTTTGTTTACTAAAGCATGATTCTGGACGTAACAAGCCATGCTAACTACCTCAGCCCAAAAGAAACTAGGAAGCTTCAAGTCAGCCAGCATAGTTCATGCAGCCTTGATAAGAGTACGATTTCTTCTTTCAACTACTCCATTCTGTTGAGGAGTTCGTGGTGCACTATACTGACGATCAATTCCCTTTTCAGTGCAGAATGTATCCAAAGTTACGTTCTTGAATTCTGTCCCATTGTCAGATCGAATAACCTTCACTTTTGTACTAGCTTGATTTTCTGCCAGAGTAACGAATTGTTTCACTAAGACTGCAGTTTCGTTCTTGTGACTGAGAAAATATACCCAGGTGTAACGTGAATAATCATCAACTATTACGAGACAATAAGCTTTCTTGCCAATGCTCAACACATTCGTTGGACCAAAAAGATCCATGTGAAGTAATTCGAGCACAACTTTCGTTGAGGATGCAGGTTTCGACTTATGAGGTTTTCGATGTGCTTTTACTTTTGCACAAGCAACACATTTTTCCACCAACATGAAATCTTTGATTGGAAGATCACGGACTAGTTGACCTTTAGCAAGTCGATTAAGATTCTTCATGTTCACATGCCCAAGGCGACGATGCCACAGTAGACCATCATGTTCTGAAATCTTCGAGAATAGGTAAGTAACTTCTTCACACGGTTTCTTGTTCATATCAATAACATAAGCGTTTCCTCGTCTCTCTGCTGACATTAAAAACCAATCTTCAGGAATGACAATCCCTGGTTTAAGCACATAACATCCTTTCTTTGTAAAGTGAACTGAATTTCCTCGATCACAGATCTGAGAGATGCTCAACAGATTGTGTTTCAGTTCAGGAACATAGTTAACATTCTCGAAGCTTAAAACGCCATTTCTTACTGTTCCTTTCAATGTGATCCTTCCTGATTCTCCTCCCGCAAATGAGACATATCCACCATTAAATTCTTTCACATTTATCAGTTGGGATAAGTCTCCCGTCATGTGCCTGGAACAGCCACTATCCATGTACCAAAAGTCGCACGGTAGTCCTCCACAGCTGTTCCTACACGATTAGCGGGATTAGTTAGACCTAGGAACCCAGCCCATGGTGGATCTGGGTTTTCCTTATGCATCAATGTATGTCACTCTTTGCCAAATCCAATTATCTTTGTTCAAAAACCTTGTGTGATTTTTCATGAAAGACTCTTGTCGAGATGTATTAGATTTTTCAGTACCAGTTTTGGGTTTCCAAAATGTATTTGACCATTTAGAATTATAGTTGCCAAAACCATTATGTTGATTTCTTTGAAAACTATTCTTTTGATTTTGATTTCTCCATTTGGCTGCATTCCAATCTTGATCAGAAGGTTTAGCCTTGCGATAGTTGTTTTTCATTGTCTTAGACTTTTCAGTCGTCACTGACTCAGAACAACGATATCGATTAGACCTGACCTTTTGATTCTGGACAATCTTCTTCTTAGATTGTGTGCTTGGGAGTTGAACACAGTTTCTGGCAATGTGTCCTGTAATTCCACAATTAAAACAAGTTTGTCGTTTCATTGTGTGAAAACTTTGATACTTTGTAGACGAAGCTTTGCTTATTTTTGAATGATGGGACATTTTGTCCTTTCTAGCATGTTTTGCCTGTGTCTGTTTTGAGCATTTTGGTGTCTGCTGATTAGAATCGACACAATCAAGTGATGTTGATGAACAATTTGATACCTCTCTTTTAATGTGCTCATCGTTTGTTTGAAAAACTGATGTTCCAGTTTCTGTTTTATGTTCAAAAACATTTACTGGTGACTGTTTATTTATATCAAACCCCTTTTCATCTTTACTAAACTCAGTTTCAGTTTCAGTTTTAGGACACGTGGAAGACTCATCAACATGTGTTTCATCAACATATGTATCATGTAAATCTGATTTAGGTTTGTTTTCAACTACAGTTTCCAATGGGGTCCCACTAGATTCAACATTAGGGACGCCCACTAAGACAGATTCAGAAGAAGAATCATGATACTCTTGATTTTCTTGTGAAGAAGTTTCAGTGGTTTCACTGAATGTGTCCTGAGGGACCTCACCTGTAACACTGTCATCAACCAAGGGGTTAGTAACATCACATTCACAATCATTAACTGAAGA
Source organism: Helianthus tuberosus (assembly GCA_030545235.1). Classification (NCBI taxonomy): domain Eukaryota; kingdom Viridiplantae; phylum Streptophyta; class Magnoliopsida; order Asterales; family Asteraceae; genus Helianthus; species Helianthus tuberosus. Next base: position 20,420,504 of record CM060409.1, read on the forward strand.
AAATTCATCACCAGACTTATTGTTCAAAGTTTCAACACAAACATCATCAGTTTTGCCCAAAACATCAGGCTCACTAGACGAAACATATGCACAAAATGACGCAAACAAAGACCTACTAAAAGCAATATCTGATTCAGTTTGTTCAAAATAATTTTCAAAAATATTAGAATGAACAACTGGTTCACTCCCAAGAACATCTCCACACTTTACTTCAGATACTTTATCTGCACATGAAGACGAAGTGTTAGGATCAATTGAGCCTTTAGAAACAAAATTTATTTGAGTAGATTTCTGTTTCTCAACTGGTTTGCCATTAAATGATGACTTATTGTTTTTGGGACCATAAGTCATTTTACTTTCATTCATCATCTCCTTCTCAGTCAAAGGTAAATAAGTATAATTGTCATTATAAGGAGGAGGAGCCTGATTAAAACCCAATCCACGCCCTTTCTTTTCCTTGTATTCTAGCTGTTGATCACACAAGTTTTTGACTAATTTACTGGAAGAATCAAATTTCTTAATGTTGAATTCATTTAATTGATATCTATCTCTGATATCTTCCAGTTCTTTAGTCACATTGCACAATTTCTCCTGAACATATAAGAGTTGAGTTGTTTTCACACTTACATCATCCTTGAGTTTGATGATGTCTTTTCTCTGAGCTTCAATCTTTTCTTTATAAAGTTTTTCGTTTTTCGATAAAGTAAAGTTTTTATTTTTTATATCTTGATAATCTTGAATTAGCTCAGCGTTGTGTATTCTATAAGCTTCAACTCTTTCTCTACACTCAGGAGTACAGAAAACAGAAAGTACCTCTTCTTTGGTGAGACCTTTGATTGGAGCTGAAAGAATCTGGGTCATGAGAGCAAAGTTTTCAGCTGAAGTCTCCTCCTCTGGTACAGAAACTTGATCATTTGAGGTCATGAAAGCAATGTTGTTTGAGGCAGCTTGATCTTCTGGAGCTGAGATGTTCAGTCGTTCAATTTCCCAATTCCAATCAAAGTTGATATCAGGCTGAACCACCAAGGCTTGAGCTAATCCCAGAGCTTGAGGACTTCCACCAGCAGCGGCATCAACAGTTATACTCGATGTGGTCACAAGAGGTCTCTCTGGATTAGGTGTAGCAGGTTTGACTGGAGTCTGTTCCCTATTAATCAGTGGCTTGGTGCAGTTTCATGCATAATGTCCTTCCTCATGACAGTTGTAGCAGCGCAGATTGAATGGCACTTTAGAAGCTTCATTAAACGAAGCACCCCATCTGTTTTGCCTGTTCTTTTCATAAATCTCCTTGCTCTGAAAGCCGCCATAGCCATCTGCCATGTAATGTCCATTTCTTCAACATTATCAGGATGAATTTGCTGTAAGTCATCTGCAGACCATTTAGGAGGATCAATTTTTCATGCAACAAATGCATTCATACAATTTATAACAGAGGCTGCGATATCCAGATTTTCTTTAGACTGTTGTGTAAAGAAAGCAATCATCTCATTTTTCACAGCAGAAGTAGGAACATCATTAGACGAATTGGATGATGCAGCAGCAGCAGTAGTGCGTGAAGAAGCAGGAGACCCAGAGTAATAAGCATTTGCCGGAGTAGAAGCAGCTTTAGCAGATGCCGCGTTGCTAAACATTTGAAACCCTCCTTGAGACAAGAGAGCTGCATTGTTATTGTTTGATGAAGCGGGAGCAACAGAGAATCCGGCAGCTAGCATGCTGTTCTTATAGTTAGTTTCCCTTTGTTTATCATCCAGCTCACATGCCTTGATATGAGAAATCATCTCAGATAGACTGCACCTAGCAAGATCTTTGGTTTTCTTGATCATAGCAACATGATGATCCCAACTTTTTGGCAACGCATTCAGAAGCTGTCTATTTGTTGAAGCATTTGATGTATGTATTTCTTCCATCTGCATTTGAGTGACTAGCTTGACAAACCTCTGAAGTTGATTGTCAACAGTTTCTCCATAAATATGAATGAAGTTATTGAAATTTTGTCCCAGCAAATTTCTTCGACTCTCCTTCATATCCTCATTACCTTCATAAACATCGATCAGAGATTCCCACAGTTCTTTGGCTGATTTGCAAGTACGAAAACCGATAGCAATGTCTGGACCCAAACCCATGGTCAAATAGGAGAGTGCCTTTTCATCTTCTTCAACTATTGTGAAATCATCTTCAGTATATTGGCTAAGGGGTTTCTTTATTTTCACTCCAGGTTCAGTAGGACTATCCGTCATGATCTCCCTTGGACCTCTCAGAATACTTCGCCAAATTTTAGAATCTTAGACCTTCACATGTTGCTCAAAACGCCACTTCCACTCAGGAAAATCATTAGCATCAGTCAACCTTGGAATGCGTGTAGTGGTCCCAACTTTTGAATCCAGTTCTTGCTGTTTGTTAAGGGCAGCCAGGTCAACATTATTTGCAGACATGATTAATTAATAGTTGATTAATTAATTAATTTTAAGTCCAAAAGTCAAAGTTCAAAGTTCAAGGTCCAAATCACGTTGCAGGTTGTCGATGCAAGTCGAGACAAGAGATTGCGAGTCGAGACAGCGGTTGCGAGTCGAGACAATAGTGAAAATGACTCGAGACCACAGATGGTTGCGAGTCGAGATCAGCAACAAGACAAGTCGAGACTGCTAATTGCGAGTCGAGACCCTGCAAAGCAAACAATGTGATAAAAACAGCAGAAATCCCTGATTATCAGCAGCTTCCAAAATTCAAAGATTTTGAAATCTTTGAATTTTAATCCTCAACAAACTTCCGAGAAATCAGCAAACAATTCACTGAAAATACACGAACCAAATCAGCAAGATTTATCAATAATTGCTATGAACAGTTTGAAGATTGTATGATCCGTAGACAGAAAACACAATCAAAACTGTTATCACTGCAAAAACAAACACCAATGAAACAGGATCAGTAAAATAAGACTTTCTTGAATCCGAATGATATCAAAACCGAACCAAGAATTGGTTTCTTGGCTCTGATACCAATTGTAAAACCCGTATGAATCTTTCAATGATATCAAGCAACAACTTGTGTAAGTGCGGAAATCAAACACAAGTGGATTCAAGTAATATAAAGTAATCGAAACTAATAATGAACAAACAAACCAATGTATCTTGCATTCAAAGCTTGAACAATGATTGATACAAGACAACTTGATAGGTTTTGAATGGCCTCTCCTATGCGCAACTTGATCAACCATAACACCTAGGTTAAAGTTTGCTTAAATACAAAACGATATGGACAACTACTCTAGGCCCATTCGAAACCAACTAGTCTAACCCAACCCATACATGTCGACCCAAAACATAAAGTAAACACTTACAAAATCAACCCTTGAACTATGCAATCCTCAATGTATAAACCTTCTGGTTCCAACAAAGTCAGTTTTAGTTCTGTTAGAAATTTTAGTGAAAATGAGTTTTTCACTAAATATTTTGGACATCAATAATTATATTTATATATGTGTTGTATAAATAATAATTCGTGAGTTTGAGTTATATGTTGTGAGAGCATCATAATACTGAATCAAACTTTGTCCAAAATGGAGCTAAGATGAATCGAATATCGATGCTCGAACTTGAGTGATTGAACTGAATATTTCTAAACTTTGGTGACTCTAGTATAAATTCATCTTTTTCATAAATTGGTGGTTTTATGACTTTTAATATCTATTCAAGAGTCATGATGTAAGTTTTATTATTTCTTATTATTTTATTTAATATGACATTAACATGTCATGAATGTAAATTAATCGCTTTTTTACTCATAATAAATTACTAGACTCACAATGAAGGTTTATATTATTATAATTATCATTAAACAATAGAAATTAAATATGGAGTTTTAGTTTTGAGTATAAAATGAACCTTATGACTCTTTGTTGGATGCAAAAAGAAAATAGAGAAAAATGAGATGAAAGAGATATACTAGAGAAAAGTTTTATAGAATTTAGAGAGAAGTACTCTATAATTCTTCCACCATCACCAACTTATATTTATTTATTCTCCCACATAAATTAGAACACCATGATACCCGATGCTATCACGGGCGCGAGTGCCATCTCCGGCAGGTCACATACTGTTCCAGTTGTTGTACCCTGGGAAACAGAACCGTCTGAGAGGAGGCGCGGAATCTGTTTTAAGGGAAGCGTCTTGAACACGTGCCTCAACCAAAACCGTCCATAATTTTGCTTGTCTTGCAACGGAGTTTCGATCTCGTAGGTGCGGTTGGAGTTTTCAAAGACATTGGCTTTGAATCAAGATTGGTACAATTTAGTTGTATTTTATATTCGTTTATTTAGTTTTGTAACCGGTATTGTACTAGTCGAATTTCCCACAAATAACGAGAGTCTCGTTATTATTTATTATTTATTTTGTAATATATTTTAATAAAAAGTGAACCTAGTTCCTACAATCTTAAAACACACTTTCATGAAGATTGTTACTACAATCTTAAATTCCTTCTCTACAAGTATTTAGGTTCACGAAAGTTTAAAATACTAATTGAGATTTTTGTTAAAATCTTGTAAATAATTTTGGGAAATATTTTTTTAGTACAATGAGTCGGATTAGTTTTGATGATTGGAGTACAATCTTTAATCTGAATACCATGTTGCAAAACAAACGTTTTGATTCATGTTTTAGAGTTCATGGGTTTTTTTGTTCGTGTTTAGATAAACCGAACCATATACAAAATAATATGTATTTCAATATGTTTTGAAATACTAAAATTTTCTAATTGGCATATTAGAAAAATATATTTTGTAACCCCATACAAAAATATTTGTAACGTTTTATTTATTTATTACAACCATGTTATAAACTTTAATTGGTATATTAATATTGGTTTAAATGTCTTGAAACACATATATTTTCTAATGAGTGTATTAGAAAGTAAATATTTTATAAAATTACAAGTTCTAAAACATTTATGTATTCTAACAAGCGTGTTAGAAATATTTATTTTGTATAATAATAAGTTTTAAAACATCTATATGTTCTAACAAGCGTGTTTGGAACAATGTTTTAAAGACGGTTGGATGTTCTAACGAGCGTGTTAGAAACAATAGTTTAAATACGTTTAGATTTTCTAACGAGTGTGTTAGAAAAGATTATTTTTCCAAATAAATACCAATGAGCGTGTTGGAAACAATTATTTTGGATAATAATTAACCTTGTAACGGTTTCGTCTAAACCATTAAATTTCTAACAAACAAGTTAGAAACGGTTTTTTTACATAAATGTTAAAACAGTTTCGTATTTGTTTATTTCTAATGAGCGTATTAGAAATAGTTTTTTTTATAAACTTTAAAAAAATTGTAATAAGTTATTTCTAACGAGCGTGTTAGAAACGATTTAACGACTTTGTCAATTATTTATTTCTAATAAGTGGGTTAGAAAACATTTATTTTTCTAAACAAAAAACGGCTTATGGCAATAAGTGTGTCCGTTTAAATTTCTAACGAGCAGGCTAGAAACGGTTTTCTTTATAGAAAACCAAATATTTTGAATGTTTTGTGAAACGTTTAAAATTTAATGGGCGTATTAGAATTAGTTTATCTTATAACCAACTTTTTTAACGATTTGCAATCGTTAATTTCTAACGAGCGGGTTAGAACCGGGTTAATTATAATAAACTATTTAAGTTGATTTGTAATTGTTTTATACATACTTTCGAAGGAGCGTCTTATAAAATGTTTATGTTTATTTCTAACGAGCGTGTTAGAAAACATTTATTTAAATAAACCAAAAGTGGCTTATGAGAATAAGTGTATTCGTTTTATTTCTAACAAGCGCGTTAGAAACGGTTTACATTATAAAAACCGAATATTTTGAATGTTTGTTAAACATTTGAAATGTAATTAGCGTATTAGAATTGGTTATCATACAAACCACTTATTTTAACGATTGGTAATTGTCTATTATCTAAGAACGGGTTAGAAACTGTTTGAATATGATAAACCAATTATTAAAACGATGTGTATTCGTTTTAGTTTCAAAAGAGCGGGTTTGAAATTGTTTTATTTAATAAATTATTAAGGTTTATTGTAACACCTCGTAAAATCATGGCCAATAATGTATCGACACGTGTCCCTAATCTTAATTATGTCAAATGTTGACTAGGAGGGACTAACATCGCCAAACAGTTAAAACTTTGAATACAAAAGGACTGAAAGTGTCAACATGCTTAACCTAAGCCTCTGAGTGACATTATACGGTCTTCGTGTTCTCGTATTAAGCCACTTGTTGGATAATTGAAACCGTTTGCGATAAACTCAAAAGTTTCGGTAACGGAGGGTTAAAAGCGTCAACATGTTAATTCTTACCTCTGAGTGACCTTTTAATGAATCCAGAATGTTATGATGTTTTATCATACTCTCAGGAATGCCTAATATTGGCTGTTTAGGGCTTTAATGCCGTTAAACAATAATACGCACAAGTTTGTGCGTTAGAAGGGTTAAAAGTGTCAACATGTTAATTCTTACCTTTGAATGACATTTTATTGGACCCAAAGCGTCGTAATGCTTGGTTATAATCTCGAGAATGCCTAATATGGATTATGTAAGGCTTTGGTGTTGTTAAACGATATTACGCACAACTTTGTGCGTTAAAAGGGTTAAAAGTGTCAACGAGTGAAACTAGTGTCATCGGGTGATCTTTTAACCGAACTGGAGTTTAACGATAGATTACACTCTTGAGAATATGTATAACCTATCTTGAAGGCCAAAAGTATCAAATATAAAACTTAAAGTGGCTTAGAGGGGCTTATTATGTCAAAAATGAAAGAAATTTAGAGTTATGGAGGACCAGGGACCAAAGTGACATTTTTGAAACCTGATATGTGTGGTAGCGTCGCGCGACGCCTCCCCCCCCCCTTTTGCTGTCGCACGACGCGACACCCTATTTTTTGCAGAATTCTCTTAACAGCTGCAGGTTCTTCTTCCTTGGCCTCCAAACATACCACAAATCACTTAAACACAAATCTAGGGACCCTTAGATGGTTTTAAAACCTGGTTTACGCATGTTGTGATCCTGATTAATCCTTGGGGAACACACTAACACTTGTCAATCATCCACAAAGTCCCCTAATACTATAATTAGAAGTGATCTTTCACTTGAAACCTTGCACCATTCCTTCTTTCTATCTCTTGAGGGAGCTCCTGAACATTTGGAGCATACCATTGAGTTCTTTTCAGTCCTTAGGACACTTGTAAGTGTTCCTTTCATGGCTAGTTATTTTATTTGGCTTTTAAAGCCGAAAAGTCAAGCGTTTACGATAAAACGCTTTGACTTTTAGTAGGACCTTAAAAGGTCAAGCCATTGTTCACAACGAACATGGCTACGTGATCGTAATTAGGTAGGTGTTAATCCCTCAATAGGGCACCTCCTAAGAATCACGTTTGCTTGGTCAATTGACGAGTCAAAGTAATATTAATTTAAAAAGTCAACGGGTCAGTTTTTAAAAATAATTGCGATATGAGTTTAAAAGTGTTCTAAAATACATTTTATCACTTAAAAAACTCGGTAATAACTATTAGAACATGTGTAAACATGTTCGGCTCGTCAATTCCCGTTTTAGGGTCGGTTCGCAACCAAAAGTCGCGTAGTTTGACTTCTACGTTGACTTTTGGTTATAAACCGAATTAATCTAGCATGCTACTGATTTTAGGTTCCTTTATGATCTTAATATAATGTAGTATAGCCCCATAAGGTTATATTACACGATCGGACTAGGAATCTGAGTTTATGCGCATGTTCCGTTATTTTGCCAAACTTTGACTAAAATTCCCTTTTGATTAAAAATAAGGTTTTAGACATAAATGAGCATGCAAATGAGTTATGTACTAACAAGTAAACATGTTTAGGACATTTGATGTGTATAACCTGGTCATAAACTGAGTTTACGCATATGATCGTAACTATGCTTTTAAAAGGACTAAAATGCCCTTCTTCATCTAAAATGAGTTTTAAACATAATTTCTTGGAAAAACGTATTATGTACTGATGTGATATCATATTTGGGATTTATTGGGATGCTAAGTCAGATTGTAAACTGAGTTTAACTTCAGTTTCGTATACAATGCCGATAAATGACGATAATGCCCTTATGGCGCATAAAACAAGTTTTAAGCATGATATGCAAACCAAACCTTTTCCTTACTGATTTGTTATGAAAAATAAAATATTTTAACTATTCAAAGCTGGTCATAACATCAGATTTCATAAATCTTTACATAAATCGTCATTTAACGACATTAACGCCGTTTAGGCGCGTAGTATGGTTTTAAACTATATTCATGAACCAAGACTTGTTACCTACTGATTTTATAAATCATTTTAAATGTTTTTACAGTAGGTATAAGTCATGAACTCAGAATCCCAAATAAATTCTCAAAACTATGTGTGGAATGACCAAAATGCCCTTACGGTGTATAGTTTGGTCATAAAGCATAAACCACACATATGTTTGATATCTTACTGATATGATATCATAATTTAAAGATTTTTACAGAATTTTTATGACCATAACATCAGTTTACTTGCAAGCTCCTTTAAAAATTGTAAAATTACCAAAATGCCCTTATGAGGCATAGTTTGATTTTAAAACCTTAACGGGCATACAAGTTGATATCCTACTGATATTATAACTTGTTTAAAGTATATTGGCATATGGAACTTGTTCATGACTCATCCGGTTACCCGATATCGCATATACGCGTACGGTTAGACTTACGTAACTAGTTTACATAAGTTTACCGAAAAGGGGTTTAACCTTATCGTTTTGATCTCAAAATCCAGAATGTACTATGTTTACCCATATTATACAAGTCTTAGTACTTGTTGGGTTTAAACCACATTCTATTCGGTATACGCTTAATCTAGCGAACCTATTCTTAAGTATCGGGTCATGTCTAAAGGAACTACCTTTGACCCGTATACATTCTGACAGATAATAAATCTGTTCATTCCAGACTATAGTACCCCCCAGATAATCGGACTTGGGTCAATATACTTAGACTTGCGGATTTTTGCCAAATACAGTCTTGCTGATTGGAAGCTAGCAAAAAGGTAAATACTCTTGACTTATTTTAGTGTAAACTTAGGATAACAAATATGCCTCTTGGGACGGTTATTACATAAGTAAGTCGCCTATGATTGTGCAAAAACGTAGGAATACGGTTAATCCATTTACTTGATAATATTCATAATCGGGGGTTATTGATACCATGTCCGGACAACCCAATGGGTTAATCAAGTATATAATCTCGTTACAAGAAAAATCCCAAGATATATATTTAAAGGATCACCTATGGGTTTTCCATATGTATAAAACTCTTTTCGAAAAACTATTTTTAAAAGAGTCAGTTAAGTGTATTTACCAGCTTTGGCTGATGTATTTTCAAAAGATTGTACAGCAGGTACCGAACCTTATTATATGCTGGGATTACAGGTCGTCTAGAATGAAGGCTAAGGAATTTGCACATCCTGATGCTTAAGGCCTATGATGTCTAAAGCTCTGTTTATTTGGATCCTGCCTGTGGGCATGTATCGAACGCTTGTAATACTTTTATACATTCAAGCTTTATCTTAATAATTTCAATCCAATACTTCCTCTGCATAATGTTATATTATGATAACTGGTATCCAACCGTCACGACTGTACCCATCCGGGCCCACCGAAAATCGGGGTGTGACAGGTTGGTATCAGAGCTACAGTTTGAGTGAATTAGACACTAGCCCTTAGTGTCTAATCTCAAATATCACAAATGCAGATTCTTTAAAAACTCCGAGTCTAGACCTGAATATTACTCTTAATCTATATAGTAGTTATTGATTTTGTACCGCCAAGATGTCGCGGGCAAGATGAAGAATCTCTAATGGGTCGCGGACTCGAGGATCTCTACCATTGAGTAGCTTAAAGTTCCATATGGTGAACTACATATATTTTGGAGGCGATGACTCCGATACGAGGATGATAAACCTCGTCACCTAAGGATATATCTTTTGATATTCTTGTGATATCCTAATATCACGTATCAGAAGTCTATCATATTTGATAGACATTCCGGTGTTATATCACCAGCTGATTGAAACAGCAATAATTATAGAAAGTCGTATCATGACAATGTTATATGTGCACTTTGCACCAAATTTCTATTCCTTGATTCAAATGTTCTCTTATTTTAGAGAATAAGCAGAAAGAGGAATCACTTTTTCTGATTCATGCTTAAAGCATAAAATCTCGAGTCTAGGAACTCGATTATTCAAACCCATCTGGGTATATTATATTATATATAAATTCGGCAAATCTCGCCAGCAATTTCTCCAACTGGAGTACGACAATGAGTTTTATTTCATTGATTTTTAATAACTACGAATGCCAAACTTAGTTTGATGGAAGCACCATATGATAATTGGCAGTATCTTAGTGTGTCCCATAGATTGCTTTCATGCCTGGCCAGTATGACGGTTTAATGCATGGAACCACTAGGATCTCCCAAGGCTCATATTGTACAGATTTCAGCTAATAGTAAGCATCTAATATACTTTGGCGATATTACTGCCATAAGAAAAGTCATTGATTTTATGGAGCCCATTTTATGATTTTTCCTTCTGATAATATGAAGGTCACACTTATTGCTCCTACCTTATCAAACAGATCTATTGATTGCGCAATAGACGAAGGCTGAAAAGCACGCGTTCCCACCAATGAGTGGTTGAAATAGTGCAAGATGTTCATCCAAATATGAGACGACATATCCCCAATTCTCCCGATAAGAAGAGGGGTATATTTATAAACGGTGTACTTTATTGAGTCGTACCATATACAGTGTACTTTATTGAGTCGTACCATATACACTGTACTTTATTGAGCTGTATTATATATGTTGTACTATATTGAGGCGTATTCCCGGATATCCCATGTGGAGAAAGGGTATCTTATAAACGGTGTACTTTATTGAGCCGTATCATATACAGTGTACTTTATTGAGCTGTATCATATATGCTGTACTTTATTGAGGCGTATCCCCATGTCTCCCGATAAAGGAGAGGGGTATATTTATAAACGGTGTACTTTATTGAGCCGTACCATATACAGTGTACTTTATTGAGCTGTATCATATACGCTGTACTTTATTGAGGCGTATCCCTATGTCTCCCGATAAAGGAGAGGGGTATATATTTAAACGGTGTACTTTATTGAGCCGTATCGTATACACTGTACTATATTGAGGTGTATACCAAATCTCCAACTAAGGAGAAGTGCATATAATTAAATCGTCAAATGAGACGTGTCCTGGAAACTCCAACTGAGGAGAAGGACTAAAAGTGCCAACCCTATTGGGTGAAGACAAATTAGTCGAAGGACCGCTAGCAATCAAGCAAATAAATCTCTTTTGAATCTACTCGGTCTACTAGTTCTTATGTAATTGAGACTAGTAAATAAGACCATGATAAAAGACTCTGTTTTAAATTTCCCACCAATGGTAGTGGTTGAAAAGGTGATAGAAGTGGACAACTGATTCCCTCACACCGATATAATCTCAAAAATCTTTAGGTGAATCTCGTCCAATTATGGGACGACACTTATCTAAAATCTCCAACTAATTCCCGAATGTGTGGAAATGAGGTAGAAAGTTCATCCATCTATGATACTAATCATCCCCGAATCTCCCAATGTGGAGAAGGATATATATTTAAACGGTGACTGTATCGATCCGTATCATATACGCTGACTGTATTGAGGCGTATTCCCGAATCTCCCCATAAGGAGAAAGGGTATATTTATAAACGGTGTACTTTATTGAGCCGTACCATATACAGTGTACTTTATTGAGCTGTATCACATACGGTGTACTTTATTGAGGCGTATCCCCAATTCTCCCAATAAGGAGAGGGGTATATATTTAAACGGTGTACTTTATTGAGCCATACCATATACAGTGTACTTTATTGAGCTGTATTATATACGCTGTACTTTATTGAGGCGTATCCCCAAAACTCCCAATACGGAGAGGGACTTATATTTAAACGTCAACTGCGACGTATTCCCAATTATCCCAATATGGGTAGGGACTTATACTTAAACGTCAACAGTGACGTATTCCCAAATATCCCAATACGGAGAAGGACTTATATTTTCAACGTCAACTGAGACGCATCTCCAAATGAGGAGAAGAATTCATATTCAATACGTTGACTGAAACGTATCATTAAAATCTCCAACAATTCCCAGCTATGTGGAAGGAGAGGAATCATAATACTGCCTTGTCAGTTAAAATAAAGACAGCTGTGACCTTTATGGATCCCTGTCTAAGGAGGTGGGTTATACCCAAGCCTCATAGTCTATATGATCAATACGATCAATACGATCATGACTAATATCATCTAATACGATGATCATATCATTTAACGTCCTTAGTGATGTTTTGCTTACGGGCTATAACATTGTCCATTGGAGACATGGACATTGTGATCTTTATGATCCCCTGTCCAGGGTAGTGAGCTATGCTCCAGCCTAATAGTCTATATGATCAATGCGATCATGACTAAAATCATCAATATAATGATTATGTTTAATATCCCTAATGATGTTTCGCCTTCGGGCTACATTATGTTGTCCAATTGTGACAAGACAATTGTAATCTTTTATGATTCCTTGCCCAAGAGGGTGAGCTATGCTCAAAACTCATAGTCTATATGATCAATGCGATCCTGACTAATATCATCAGTATGATGATCACAATATTAACATCCCTAGTGATGAAGTGCCTACGGGCTATACTTTACTCTATTGTCGATAAGACAATGGTGATAGCGACCTTTATGGTCGCCTGTTCAAAGTGGTGGGTTATACCCAAACCTAATAGTCTATATGATCTACGCGATCATGGCTAATATCATCAACATGATAATCACATTTAACATCCCTAGTGATGTCTTGTCTACAGACTATATTATATCGTCCATTTGAGACAATGACAGTTGTGACCATTATGGTTCCCTGTCCAAGGTGGAGGGTTATGCCCAAGCCTCACAGTCTATACGATCTAGTGCGATCATGACTGATATCATCATTGCGATGACCATTAATTTAACATCCTTGAGATGTCAATCGAATTGCCTGCGGGCCATATCATATCGTCAGTTGTGACGACAGTAGTGGTCTACGACCCCTTACCCAAAGGTAATGAACTATGTTCAAACCTTAAAGCCCGCTGATCAAATAAGATCGCGACTTACATATCTTTTAATGTCCTTGTGACAAGGCCTCGTGCCATATTTTAAACGTCCTTTGTGACCAGGAGGCTTAGTGCCATATCTTCTAAATATCCTTTATGACAAGGATTTAGTGCCATATCATTCAATGTCCTTCGTGACAAGCCAATGTGCTATATTTAAATGTCCTTTGTGACAAGCCTATGTGCTATATTTAAATGTCCTTCGTGACAAACCAATGTGCTATATTTAAATGTCCTTCGTGATAAGCCAATGCGCTATATTTAAATGTCCTTCGTGACAAGCCAATGTGCTATATTTAATTGTCCTTGTGACAAAGCCTTGTGCCATATTTTAACGTCCTTTGTGACCAGGACCTCATGCTATATCTTTCATGTCTTTCATGACAAGCTAATATGCTATATTTAAATATCACTTGTGACAAGTCGATGAGTTATACGGCTAAGTCCATTACCAATTGTGGTAAGCAGGGATAGTGAAATTGATATATAAGCATATAGAACTGTAAGATCTAATGCAAATAAATTAATTTGCTATATAGTTCTCGAAGAATTACTGATGACTTTATTATCTTTCAGATAAACTTATGGCGAGCCTGAGTATTGGCAAAACAAGTAAGAAAAACGGTGGTGACGATTTAGAGCACCAGAACCTTAATGACGAAGAGAATCGTCTTCGATCCATAGTTGCCGATGAAGTCGGAAAAGCCCTGGCTGGATTCATGGCCACATTTAAAGGGCCAAAGCCATCAGTACAGAAAGAGAACTGTAACACCTCGCAAAAATCATCTCCAATATGATACAGACACGTGTCATGGACTTTAAACGTGTAAGGAATTAATTCCGAGGGACTAAAGTTGTCAAACAATGTAAATATGCAAGTAAAATGATCAAATATGTCATCATGCCAAACTAGTGCCTCTGAATGATCTCATAGGAAGTTCGTATTTTTTGATGAATAAAATTGTCGGACACCGAAAGCCGTTTGCGCTTAAATTTAAAACTTTACGAAGCATAGGGGTTAAAAGTGTCAACATGTTAAAAGTTACCTCTGAGTGACCTTTTAACGAACCCAAAAACATTGTAATAATTTAATATTTTGCTCTCAAGAACATTGGATATCAGGATTATGAAGATTCATTGAAAACAAGACTTTTCGGGTGATCTTACAACTAACCGGGAGCGTAACGGAGTTAGATTATGACCCAAGGCCCTTAAAAGTTAACTATGGGGGTCATAAGTGCAATAAACGAAAGTTATTTTAATTAAAAATGGACCAGGGACCAAAACTGCAAAGTTTGAAAGATTTTTTCCGGTTTAAGGGATCCTCGCGGGCAACGTAACCCTTCTCTGGGGTTTACGCGGGCCGCGTGAAAGTTCCAGATGCAGAAAAACTTGGACAGCTGCAAGTTCAGCCAGTTCCACCGCCTTTGCATGCCTCAAATTGATACTAGGGACTGAGCTAACAGTTTTTCAAGCACTAGGGACACCTGGTAACATCTGGGATCAATGTAGGGACATGTGGAATGATCATGTGAAGTAAAAATTGCTATATAAAGGCTTGTGTTCAAGAATTCATTTGCACATTCTCAAAGATCACTTCACAAACTCACTCTCTGAAGTTTCTTGGAGCTCTAGGAAGCTTTCTTCTGTTATATTTTTGTGCTAAGTACTCTAGTAAGTATTCTTAGCCTCCTAAGTTCAAGTTTTACTAGTTTAATGACCAAAAGTCAAAGCCGTCGTAATTAAGCTTTGACTTAGTGATTAATCACTAATGGTCCAGCCATTATTCGAATTGAAAGTGGCTATGAGTTGGTAATTATGTAGGTAATAAACCCTTAAAAGGGCACCTACTGATTATCACTCTAACTTGGTCAATTGGCGGGTCAAACTTGTTATCAAAAAGTCAACAGAAGCAATTTTTACAAATAAATTCATAACTGATAATGCAGAGGTTATGGAACATGTTTTAACACTAAAATAACTTGGTAAATAATATAAGAACATGTTTAGTCATGTACAACCTGACAATTCTGAGTTTAGTCTAGGTTCGCAACCGAAAGTCTCAAAAGTAGACTTTTGCTTTGACTTTCAGTTCTGACCCGATTTAGCATGTTTTAGATATGCCTTAAGGTTCCTTTAGGACCATATTATGTGTCAATAAAACCCTCTGAGGTTATACCACATGGTTCCTTAGTAATCCGATTCATTTGGATGTTTCCGTTAAATGCTTAAATGTTAACCATAATGCCCTTTTGACATTAAAACGAGATTTTTGAAAATGTGAGTGAACAAAAATCTTTATTACTAATATTTAAGTATGACCTAAAAGTTTGACATCAGTTTATGGTCTAAAATGAGAGTTATGCTCGATATCGTAAATGAAAGCCTTTTTATTAATTAAACGGCATTTTTTTTTTGACATAAATCCTATTTAAACCCAAATTTTGACACCAAACCTTTTACCTACTGATGTAATATAATATTTAGGGATTTTTTGAAATTTTTATTAAATTTTAAACTGGTCATAACATAGAGTTCATGCATAAACTCGGTAATTGACGATAATGCCCTTTTTGTTAATAAAATTAGTTTAAACATCCTTTACGTGTCAAACCTTTTTATGCTGATCTCATATATTAAATAGGTTATTCTAAACAGTAAAGGCTGATTAAAATCTCATAATTCCTTAATCAACCCGAATATCGTCAAATACCGACTTTTATGCGATTTAGGCGCATAGTATGGTTTAAAACCATATTTAGCACCCAAGACTTGTTACCTACTGATGTTATAACAAAATTTTTATACTTTAACCGTAAGTAAAAAGTTTTGAAGTCAGATTTCCAATATTAACCCTTAAAGCTTATGTGAACCGTAAACCTTTCATTAAAACTAATCGGTCTAAGTTAAGACTTAAATAAGACCCGTTAGGAATCTAATAGGTTATTAAAACCTTCATTCCAGATTAAGGAGCCCAGTAAAAGCTATTTGTACTTACTGGTTGACATACGGCTGGGATTAAAAATTATATTTTGAGCTCAGGTAAATACTTTTAACTTATTTTCCGTTATACGGGCTTGCGATACGGTATTATAAAAATACCGCTTGGTCGGGTATGTAGTTGTTTAAATCGGATTGTGATTAATACATTTACATAACCCGTTTTAATCTGTTTTGTTTGGTGCAATGCCTTTGGCGGGTTAATGACCGTGTCCTGGATATCCTCGGCTCATTCATTTGAAATGGCCACGACTTAAGCACGGGGTGTAGGCATACACCTGACAGTTGCGTATGTAAAAAGGTACCCCACTCGTGAGGAAACTTCTTGTGGGTATTATACCAAGTGGCGTGTCTATTAATCTTAACTGGCTCTTCTAACCGGTTCTAAATGGACGACAAACATGTAAAACTGTATACAAGATTATTTTTAAATAATTGTCCCAAGTTAATAAAGAATATTTATGCCTTGTGCATTTAAATCAATTTTACAAACACTTTTCAAAAAGAGTCAGTTAATTGTATTTACCAGTGTAAACTGACGTATTTTCCAAAAGGTTAAGTGCAGGTACTACTCGTAATGGGTTGGCTACTCCTAGTATCAAATAAAGAGTCTTGCAAGCTTTTGATGCTTAAATCTGTTGAACAATATTTCTTTTTATTTTAGATCCGCCTGTGGATCCCGTTACATTCCGTTGTGTAATATTTATGTTACTTTCAGATCGGTTAGTAATATTATTACTTTTAGACTTCCGCTGTGCATTAAACTGTGATTATTGACTATGATGATATCAACTACGTCACGATACTCCCCACCGGGCCCACCGGTATGATGTGGAAATATCGGGGTGTGACAGGTTGGTATCAGAGCCGACATTGAGTGAATTAGACACTAGCCTTTTGTGTTTAATCTCAATGACACAGTTGCACATTCCTTGACTTCCGAGTCTAGGCAAAGGACTTAGGATTAATCCTAATCTTAATTGTTTTTGTCTTTGTTGTTTTTCTTTTTTTTTGACAGGATTAAAGAAAAATGCCGCCACGATTCAGAGGAAGAGGCGGACGAGGCAAGGCACCGATCACTGTTCCAAACGACCACGAAGCCGGGCCTTCTCACCGGCGAACACCTTCAGCAACTCATAGCTCTAGTCCTCAAGAAGACTGGAGAATGTATTTGGAACCCACGAGGCGTTCTGTCTCGCTTAGCTCTTCACCCAATGATTTTCACCACTCCTTTATCCCGTTATAGCGGTCGAGTTCACACCGTGCCTTTCAGGACCCGACCCCTTACTTTCAAAGCCAGTTCAACCCGGCAAATCAGATTGAAGAACCAATGGGCCATAACCCATTTGGACCAAAAGACCATTTTCCTGGAGCTCAAGAAATGGAGATGGATGATGACCCCGATCTTGAGATGCCACCAACTGGAATGCCCACGCATCCCATAGAGATTTCTGACGGATCATCTTTTCATGGTTCGCCATACGGGGCCCAGATAGTTTTTCCGAAAGGTGGGCCACATACCACTGGGAGTTCACTCCTCCTTTCAACCCACCTCAACAACAGCAGGATCCCTCTGAGGATTCGTGTTTCCAGGCGATTACGCCACCGCCACCGCCGCCGCCAGTACAGCAACTGCCTCCAGAACCACCGAGGCGAAGAAGAACAGGTGCACGGATCTCTGTGCGAGGAGGGGATTTCCACTTCAGCACCCCTCAACACTCCAGTGGCAGCCACTACCCGCCACTGTATGAAGACCCGCAACTGGGTGGGCCTTCAAACCCAGTTTCAGAAGTCGACTCTGCGCCAGTCGCACCACCACCACCACACATGGGTTATGATAACCCAATTCCTTCATACGCTGGTACAATGGCGTATAACCCTTTTGAGCAGCCAGCTTACCCTGGCTACCACTACTATAATGCCCCTGCCGTCGACCCATACCTCGAGGCGGCCAACTACAATGCTCTCCATCCAGAAGCGCCTTATGCAGCTTCGTACCAGTCTGGGTACCAAGCATATGGGTATCAATACCCACCACCTCCTCAACCTCCGCAGCAGCAGCCGCCACAGCCGTCATTGATCCAGCCACAGCAGCAGCAGGAGATTCTTCAGAGGTTGAGCCAGGTGGAACGAGAGGTTCAAGAGGAGCGTAGAAGCCACCAGGGATTTCTTAAGGGTTTGGCAAATCTGATCAAGGGGAAGAAGAAGAGGGATTAGTGAAATTCCTTAATTTATTTGTTTTGTAATTTTAAATTTCAATCAAGTCTCTGAGTGGACAATTTTATTTATGTATTAGGTCCCTGCGAGGACTTGTATTTCCTTTTAGTCCCTATGCGGACAATTTATTTATTTAAAAGTCCCATTTAGGGCATCTATGTACTTCATTTAAAATTTATTGGAATGTTTTAATTAAATTTCACTTGTCATCATATGCATGAATATAATATATGAAATAAATCAAAATATCATTCCTTTTTGAAATTGATCTGCCAATATATATTAAAAAGGAATCTTAAAAGGTATAACCTAGCCTATATGTCATTATAGACCTGGCCATGACGGTAAAACCTGTTTAAAAAGATTCAAATCCTTGTTAACATCTGGAAACATGTTAGCACTCCTGGCATATGTGATTCGGTAAAATCACACATGCCATCCTTATATTGGATCCTTCCATATTCCTTATTCAGCCATATGATCTGGAATCATGGGTTCAAATCATCAATTAAGATGATCATTTATGAAACATCCATTAGTGATGTAGTGCCTACGGGCCATAATAATTGTCAAGTAAGACAAAAGACAGTTGTAGTCTACGACTCCCTGTCAATAAAAGGTAATGAACTACGTTCAAACCTTAATGCCTCGATTCTCTGAAATCATGGCTTGAAATTGTCCTTGTGATTAGGCCTTTTGTGTCACTTTAATATCTTTAATGATTTATAATAAAGGATAATTTATAATGAAAATCCTAGATAAATATGATTAACAAAATTAACCAAATATGGTCTATGTTTACCATGGTTAATAAATCATCAAAAATGATGATTCCATAACAACCTCTGAATAAAATATTGTCAACTGTTTTGTAGCAATCAAGCTACATGGCTGAATCAGAAGAGATAAATAGTCACCCAAGAGAGAATAATGATACCACCAGAATTAACGTAGCTAGTGCAGATCTTCAAGAATTAATAGACAATGCCGTTACTAGAGCTCTTGATAGACAGTTCAAAGAATCAAGTGGTACACGCTCTAAGACTCAATCTGTGGCTCATAGTAAGCCCCCTTCAAAAACACACGAGTCAAAGAAGGACGATGCTCGTCACTCGTCGAATCAGCAAAGTATCCCGTCTAAGAAGATTGTGCTCAATCAAGAGCCACATGCTAAAACCTACTCTTACAAATATTTTATCTCCTGCAAGCCTAGTGATTTCACAGGAGAGAAAGGGGCCATTGAATGTATGACATGGCTTGATGAGATGGATACCATGGTTGATATTAGTGGTTGTGCAGAGCAGGACATTGTGAAGTTTGTTTCACAATCCTTTAAAGGAGAGGCATTGGCATGGTGGAGATCGTTGGTTCAAGCCACGGGGAAGATCCCACTTTATAACATATCTTGGGATCAGTTTGTGATGTTGATCAAAGAAAATTTATGTCCTCAACATGAAGTAGAGAAAATTGAGACTGACTTCTTGACCTTAGTCATGAAGAACTTGGATTGTCAGGCATATCTTACCAATTTCAACACCATGTCTCGATTGGTTTCGTACTTGGTCACGTGAGAACCGAAACGTATAGCTCGTTTTATTGGAGGTCTAGCTCCAAAAATTAAAGCAAGTGTGAAAGCATCAAGACTGTAACAACATTCGGTAAACCATCGCCCCCATAATATTTTAGACGCCTTAGTATATTATAAAATGTCCCAATATGTCTTATATTATACCCCGTATGTGAAAACCGAGCCCGAAATAGGTTATAATATATAAAATAAATTAAAAATCTGAAAGTGTAAGCTGAGGCGGGCCGCGTAGGACCTCACCTCAAGCTTACGCGGGCCGCGCGGACTCATCAAACACGGATACACCAGATACCGACACGTGTCGACATCGTGTCAAGTCTAGTAGCTGACCCAGCTAAGCTATAGTTTGACCATGTGTTGACGCGGGCCGCGTAAGGCTTAGCCTTACCTTACGCGGGCCGCCTGAGAGTCAATATCAGCAACTATATAAAGGAGGCCTCGGGTTTCAATTTTCGTCGCTCACTTCTTTCATTCTAAACGAAATTCTGAAGTATTAAGCATTATAGTCGAGTACTATACCCCTAATTAGCGACGTTCTGCTCCGTTGTAAGTATTATAACCCCAGTTTCATAATAGTTACGCTGCCCGATTGATTTAGGGTTCCGTAACAACTGTCGTGGTTCTGCCCGACGTAGTTGTTGGAATACCGTCTCGGGGAGGGTATTATTAATATTTTCAAAGGGTTATGGTACTAATCAGTGTACATTTGTATAAATTATAGATTATATCCAGGAAACCCTTACGAAAAGCCTAAGACAGCAATGTGAGTTTATCCTCTTTTTGTTAATGTTTTTGGTAATGTTTTACCAAACCTTAAATGTTTTACTATGAAATTAAGCGGTGATTGAGTCTTTGTAGTTCTTCAATTACTGCCGGTATTATGGGGTTTTGTATACAAAATTTACTACGAGTAGTAGTAAGTCTGAATGACAGTGCATTACCATTGGAAGACGAGTTAGCCAATGGGTAATTTGACCATAGCCATAGATCCGGTCGAGTGGCAAATACTGAATGAGTAATTGTGTAGAAATAAACAATGTGATCGCTCTCAATACTGTTTTAATTGATAAAATGTTTCTTGATTAAACTGGGATTCACTCACCAGTATTTCTGACAGACAAATGTTTTTAAAACGCGTTACAGGTAACACAATGTGAACAGCCAATTAGTGAAAAAGCCAGCTGGAGAGCACTGAAGGCTTGGGAAAAATGTGGCTATAAAAGTTACCTAATAAACGATGTTTTAAATTCAATAAAATAGGGTTTGTCCCTATAAATGTATTGTAAAGACGGGATATTTGCTTTTAGAGCTAAATCTGAAGAACCATTTCCTACTAAGAAACGAGGATGGTTCAGTAAAGAAGCTTTTGCTCGTAGGAAGAGAATGCGAAAATTGCAACAGCAAAGGGCTTTAGCAGCTATTAAGCGAGAGACAGATGCCCATACTCAAGATATGCTAAATAGAAGCCTAGCTAATTTCCATATCTTATCTACAACTGCTGCTGACCTGAGTCTGGAACAATTAGTAGCCCCACCACCACAAAACCCAGAACAATCCATGGAGATAGAAAATCAGGAAAACCAAGTGGAAATGCATGATTTTAACCCAGAAGAAATCCCTAGGGTGCCTGCACCAAACCCAATAGACCCAAATTACGACCCATGGTGGGATGAGAATAGAGACTATGTGCAACGTTACCCTATTCAGGATTATCCACCTATACAAAACATAGAAGCTTACCCAGGTATGGACCCTTTAGATCCCTATTACCAAGATGATTATATTAGGGAGATATTAGAGGATCCTTACCAATTTCATGAACTGTCACCCCCATATCAGGAAACCGTACCCCAGATTCCAAACCCAGTCCGAGAACCTGCACCCCCTATGAGTGCAGAAAACGTCCAAGAACTTAGGACTTTTGGGGAGGAAATTTTAGAAAGCAGTGAGAGGATGCGTCAGGTGGGAGAGCGTCTCGTATGGAAATACGATGAGCGCAATATGGATTTTTGGATGAATCCATATCCGTGAATGTTAGAATGGAGGAAGCGGTAGCAATAATAATATAATAAAATAAAATAAAAATATGTGTGTACGGATGCATATTACTATTTTATTTATGTTGGTATTGTAATCTTTATTTCTGTACTAGTGTGTAATAGACGCATAGTATATGGAAAAGAGTACAAGTAGCAATGATCTACGTTTTTGGCTAGATTGTGTGTTATGTGATTAAATATATTAAAATATTAATTGTGATATTAATATGGGATAAATGTTTAAAATTCAGATGGCCGACGAAGGAAATCAAGGAAATCTGAATAACGATAACCAGAGTAACATTAACGTGGTTAATGATAATCCGAGCATCAATAACAATGGAAACCAAGTGGATAATAGTGCTATCCAACATATACTGCACAGGGAATTATAGATGCTATGCCATTTATTCTTCAAACTGTTAAAGATGCTGATAATAAAAGTAAACATAGCAGTAAGCGACCGATTGAACCAGAAAATAGCGTGAAAAATGGACCTATACTTCAAATGCCTATTCCCAAAAGAAGAAGAACCGTGCCTAACGGTTGTTCTTATAAAGAATTCTGGTCTTGTAAACCAATGTAATTCTCGGGCAACGAAGGGGCCATTGCAACCTTACGTTGGATAGAAAAGACTGAGGCAGTCTTAAGAATAAGCAAGTGTGCTGAAGAAGATAAAATACTGTTTGCTTCTAATTTGTTTAAGAATGCAGCATTAGAATGGTGGAACACTATCCTCCAGACAAGAGGAAGTGATCAAACTTATAATATGAAATGGGAAGAATTTAAGAACAAGGTAGAAAGGAAATTCTGCCCACCCAATGAGAAAGAACAGATAGCAAACAAATTCCTAAACCTTAGGATGACTGGTGTGGATAGCAAGGGGTATAATAAGTTATTCTTTGAATATGCTAGAATAGTGCCAACTCTTGCTTCACCAGAACCAGTGTTAATCTCTCGTTATATTTGGGGATTAATTGGAGAGATAAGACACGTAGTCAAGGCAGCCAGACCTCAAACAATAGAAGAAGCTGTAGAACTAGCCAATTCCTTGACTGATGAATTAGTCCGTACCAGAGAAGAGGATCATGCAAGGCATTTCCATGCACTTTTAAGTCTGTTAAGAAAATAAAAACTTTATGCTAAATTCAATAAGTGTGAATTTTGGTTAGAACAGGTACAATTCCTTGGACACCTAGTCAACCATGAAGGAATTCATGTAGATCCAACAAAGATTGAAGCAATTACGAAATGGAAAACCCCTGAATCACCAACTGAGATTAGAAGTTTCTTAGGATTAGCCGGTTATTATAGAAGATTTATTAAAGATTTTTCTAGAATAGCCATTCCCTTAACTAAGTTAACTTGTAAATCTGTTAAGTTTGAATGGGGAATAAAACAAGAAGAAGCCTTTAGAATTCTTAAGCAAAGATTAACCCATACACCCATACTAGCATTACCAGAAGGAAATGAAGACTTCGTAGTCTATTGTGATGCTTCTAAATTAGGTTATGGATGTGTGTTGATGCAACGCTAAAAGGTTATAGCTTACTTAAGAATCATGAAGAAAATTATTCAACCCATGATCTAGAATTAGGAGCTATAATTTTTGCTCCTAAAATTTGGAGACATTACCTTTATGGTAGTAAGTTTACCATATTTACTGATCACAAAAGTTTAAGGTATGTTTTCGGGCAGAAAGAGTTGAATATGAGACAAAGACGCTGGATGGAATTTCTTAGTGATTATGATTGTGATATCCAGTATCATGAAGGAAAAGCAAATGTAGTGGCAGATGCTTTAAGTCGAAAATATCATGAAAAGCCAAGAAGGGTACGTTCTCTTAAATTAAATCTGCAAGTAGATCTAAATGAACAAATAAGAGAAGCACAAGAATCAGTAATCAAGGATGATACTGAAAAATTAAAAAGTATGCTAAATGAATTGAAACAAGGAACAGATGGAATATGGAGATTCCATGAAAAGAGAATGTGGATACCTAAATTAGGAAACCTACGTAATCGTATATTAGAAGAAGCCCATAAATCTAAATACACGATGCATCCAGGAAGTGATAAAATGTACCAGGATTTAAGGAAAAAATTCTGGTGGATAGGAATGAAAAAGGACATAGCAGCCTATGTTTCTAAATGTTTGACCTGTTCACAAGTTAAAGCTGAACATCAAAAACCCTCAGGTTTGTTACAACAATTAGAAATGCCAGTTTGGAAATGGGAATTTATAACAATGGATTTTGTTACTAAATTACCCAAAACTAAGAAAGGAAATGATACAAGGGTGATTGTAGATAGACTAACTAAGTCAGCCAATTTTCTACCAATGAAGGAAACAATTAATATGGAACAATTATCTAAATTGTATGTAAATGAAATTGTTTCTTTACATGGTATTCCTTTATCAATTGTTTCTGATAGGGATAGTCGATTTACCTCTCATTTTTGGTCAAGTTTCCAAAAGGCAATGGGAACCAAGTTAAAGCTGAGTACGGCTTATCATCCTCAAACAGATGGACAAAGTGAAAGGACAATTAAGACAATGGAAGATATGCTTAGAGCTTGTGTAATTGATTTTGGAGGTAATTGGGACGATCACTTACCTTTAATAGAATTTTCTTATAATAATAGTTATCACACAAGTATCAATGCTGCACCATTTGAAGCACTTTATGGACGAAAGTGCCGAACCCCAGTCTGTTGGGCAGAAATTGGGGAAAAGCAACTATCTGGACCTGAGATAGTACAAGAAACAACTGACAAGATTATTCAAGTCAAGGAACGACTGAAAGCAGCACGTGATCGACAGAAGAGTTATGCTAATAACCGACACAAACCGTTGGAATTTCAAGTAAGAGATAAAGTATTGTTAAAAGTCTCTCCTTGGAAAGGAGTAGTAAGATTCATCAAACGGGGAAAGCTAAGTCCCAGGTATGTTGGACCTTTTAAGATTATTAGAAGAATAGGACCTGTAGTCTATCAGCTACAACTGCCAGAGGAAATGGCAGGAATACATGATGTGTTTCATGTATCAAATCTCAAAAAGTGTTTAGCTGATGAATCACTGATAGTACCCCTTAAGGATATAGAGGTAAATGAACAACTTAAGTTTGTAGAAAGACCTCTACAAATTAAAGATAGGAAAGTCAAGAATCTCAAACACAAGAGATTAGTTCTAGTCAAAGTAAAGTGGGACTCCAAAAGAGGACCAGAGTATACATGGGAACTAGAGTCAGAAATGCAAAAGAAATATCCACATTTATTTCAATAGATCTCGAGGACGAGCTCTAAAACAAGGTGAGGAGAATGTAACAACCCTCGGTAAACCATCGCCCCCATAATATTTTAGACGCCTTAGTATATTATAAAATGTCCCAATATGTCTTATATTATACCTCGTATGTGAAAACCGAGCCCGAAATAGGTTATAATATATAAAATAAATTAAAATTCTGAAAGTGTAAGCTGAGGCTGGCAGCGTAGGACCTCACCTCAAGCTTACGCGGGCCGCGTGGACTCATCAAACGCGGATACACCAGATGCCGACACGTGTCGACATCGTGTCAAGTCTAGTAGCTGACCCAGCTAAGCTATAGTTTGACCATGTGTTGACGCGGGCCGCGTAAGGCTTAGCCTTACCTTACGCGGGCCGCCTGAGAGTCAATATCAGCAACTATATAAAGGAGGCCTCGGATTTCAATTTCCGTCGCTCACTTCTTTCATTCTAAACGAAATTCTGAAGTATTAAGCATTATAGTCGGGTACTATACCCCTAATTAGCGAGGTTCTGCTCCGTTGTAAGTATTATAACCCCAGTTTCATAATAGTTATGCTGCCCGATTGATTTAGGGTTCCGTAACAACTGTCGTGGTTCTGCCCGACGTAGTTGTTGGAATACCGTCTCGGGGAGGGTATTACTAATATTTTCAAAGGGTTATGGTACTAATCAATGTACATTTGTATAAATTATAGATTATATCTAGGAAACCCTTACGAAAAGCCTAAGACAGCAATGTGAGTTTATCCTCTTTTTGTTAATGTTTTTGGTAATGTTTTACCAAACCTTAAATGTTTTACTATGAAATTAAGCGGTGATTGAGTCTTTGTAGTTCTTCAATTACTGTCGGTATTATGGGGTTTTGTATACAAAATTTACTACGAGTAGTAGTAAGTCTGAATGACAGTGCATTACCATTGGACGACTAGTTAGCCAATGGGTAATTTGACCATAGCCATAGATCCGGTCGAGTGGCAAATACTGAATGAGTAATTGTGTAGAAATAAACAATGTGATCGCTCTCAATACTGTTTTAATTGATAAAATGTTTCTTGATTAAACTGGGATTCACTCACCAGTATTTCCGACTGACAAATGTTTTTAAAACGCGTTACAGGTAACACAATGTGAACAACCAATTTTCTTATAATAATAGTTATCACACAAGTATCAATGCTGCACCATTTGAAGCACTTTATGGACGAAAGTGCCGAACCCCAGTCTGTTGGGCAGAAATTGGGGAAAAGCAACTATCTGGACCTGAGATAGTACAAGAAACAACTGACAAGATTATTCAAGTCAAGGAACGACTGAAAGCAGCACGTGATCGACAGAAGAGTTATGCTAATAACCGACACAAACCGTTGGAATTTCAAGTAAGAGATAAAGTATTGTTAAAAGTCTCTCCTTGGAAAGGAGTAGTAAGATTCATCAAACGGGGAAAGCTAAGTCCCAGGTATGTTGGACCTTTTAAGATTATTAGAAGAATAGGACCTGTAGTCTATCAGCTACAACTGCCAGAGGAAATGGCAGGAATACATGATGTGTTTCATGTATCAAATCTCAAAAAGTGTTTAGCTGATGAATCACTGATAGTACCCCTTAAGGATATAGAGGTAAATGAACAACTTAAGTTTGTAGAAAGACCTCTACAAATTAAAGATAGGAAAGTCAAGAATCTCAAACACAAGAGATTAGTTCTAGTCAAAGTAAAGTGGGACTCCAAAAGAGGACCAGAGTATACATGGGAACTAGAGTCAGAAATGCAAAAGAAATATCCACATTTATTTCAATAGATCTCGAGGACGAGCTCTAAAACAAGGTGAGGAGAATGTAACAACCCTCGGTAAACCATCGCCCCCATAATATTTTAGACGCCTTAGTATATTATAAAATGTCCCAATATGTCTTATATTATACCTCGTATGTGAAAACCGAGCCCGAAATAGGTTATAATATATAAAATAAATTAAAATTCTGAAAGTGTAAGCTGAGGCTGGCAGCGTAGGACCTCACCTCAAGCTTACGCGGGCCGCGTGGACTCATCAAACGCGGATACACCAGATGCCGACACGTGTCGACATCGTGTCAAGTCTAGTAGCTGACCCAGCTAAGCTATAGTTTGACCATGTGTTGACGCGGGCCGCGTAAGGCTTAGCCTTACCTTACGCGGGCCGCCTGAGAGTCAATATCAGCAACTATATAAAGGAGGCCTCGGATTTCAATTTCCGTCGCTCACTTCTTTCATTCTAAACGAAATTCTGAAGTATTAAGCATTATAGTCGGGTACTATACCCCTAATTAGCGAGGTTCTGCTCCGTTGTAAGTATTATAACCCCAGTTTCATAATAGTTATGCTGCCCGATTGATTTAGGGTTCCGTAACAACTGTCGTGGTTCTGCCCGACGTAGTTGTTGGAATACCGTCTCGGGGAGGGTATTACTAATATTTTCAAAGGGTTATGGTACTAATCAATGTACATTTGTATAAATTATAGATTATATCTAGGAAACCCTTACGAAAAGCCTAAGACAGCAATGTGAGTTTATCCTCTTTTTGTTAATGTTTTTGGTAATGTTTTACCAAACCTTAAATGTTTTACTATGAAATTAAGCGGTGATTGAGTCTTTGTAGTTCTTCAATTACTGTCGGTATTATGGGGTTTTGTATACAAAATTTACTACGAGTAGTAGTAAGTCTGAATGACAGTGCATTACCATTGGACGACTAGTTAGCCAATGGGTAATTTGACCATAGCCATAGATCCGGTCGAGTGGCAAATACTGAATGAGTAATTGTGTAGAAATAAACAATGTGATCGCTCTCAATACTGTTTTAATTGATAAAATGTTTCTTGATTAAACTGGGATTCACTCACCAGTATTTCCGACTGACAAATGTTTTTAAAACGCGTTACAGGTAACACAATGTGAACAACCAATTTTCTTATAATAATAGTTATCACACAAGTATCAATGCTGCACCATTTGAAGCACTTTATGGACGAAAGTGCCGAACCCCAGTCTGTTGGGCAGAAATTGGGGAAAAGCAACTATCTGGACCTGAGATAGTACAAGAAACAACTGACAAGATTATTCAAGTCAAGGAACGACTAAAAGCAGCACGTGATCGACAGAAGAGTTATGCTAATAACCGACACAAACCGTTGGAATTTCAAGTAAGAGATAAAGTATTGTTAAAAGTCTCTCCTTGGAAAGGAGTAGTAAGATTCATCAAACGGGGAAAGCTAAGTCCCAGGTATGTTGGACCTTTTAAGATTATTAGAAGAATAGGACCTGTAGTCTATCAGCTACAACTGCCAGAGGAAATGGCAGGAATACATGATGTGTTTCATGTATCAAATCTCAAAAAGTGTTTAGCTGATGAATCACTGATAGTACCCCTTAAGGATATAGAGGTAAATGAACAACTTAAGTTTGTAGAAAGACCTCTACAAATTAAAGATAGGAAAGTCAAGAATCTCAAACACAAGAGATTAGTTCTAGTCAAAGTAAAGTGGGACTCCAAAAGAGGACCAGAGTATACATGGGAACTAGAGTCAGAAATGCAAAAGAAATATCCACATTTATTTCAATAGATCTCGAGGACGAGCTCTAAAACAAGGTGAGGAGAATGTAACAACCCTCGGTAAACCATCGCCCCCATAATATTTTAGACGCCTTAGTATATTATAAAATGTCCCAATATGTCTTATATTATACCTCGTATGTGAAAACCGAGCCCGAAATAGGTTATAATATATAAAATAAATTAAAATTCTGAAAGTGTAAGCTGAGGCTGGCAGCGTAGGACCTCACCTCAAGCTTACGCGGGCCGCGTGGACTCATCAAACGCGGATACACCAGATGCCGACACGTGTCGACATCGTGTCAAGTCTAGTAGCTGACCCAGCTAAGCTATAGTTTGACCATGTGTTGACGCGGGCCGCGTAAGGCTTAGCCTTACCTTACGCGGGCCGCCTGAGAGTCAATATCAGCAACTATATAAAGGAGGCCTCGGATTTCAATTTCCGTCGCTCACTTCTTTCATTCTAAACGAAATTCTGAAGTATTAAGCATTATAGTCGGGTACTATACCCCTAATTAGCGAGGTTCTGCTCCGTTGTAAGTATTATAACCCCAGTTTCATAATAGTTATGCTGCCCGATTGATTTAGGGTTCCGTAACAACTGTCGTGGTTCTGCCCGACGTAGTTGTTGGAATACCGTCTCGGGGAGGGTATTACTAATATTTTCAAAGGGTTATGGTACTAATCAATGTACATTTGTATAAATTATAGATTATATCTAGGAAACCCTTACGAAAAGCCTAAGACAGCAATGTGAGTTTATCCTCTTTTTGTTAATGTTTTTGGTAATGTTTTACCAAACCTTAAATGTTTTACTATGAAATTAAGCGGTGATTGAGTCTTTGTAGTTCTTCAATTACTGTCGGTATTATGGGGTTTTGTATACAAAATTTACTACGAGTAGTAGTAAGTCTGAATGACAGTGCATTACCATTGGACGACTAGTTAGCCAATGGGTAATTTGACCATAGCCATAGATCCGGTCGAGTGGCAAATACTGAATGAGTAATTGTGTAGAAATAAACAATGTGATCGCTCTCAATACTGTTTTAATTGATAAAATGTTTCTTGATTAAACTGGGATTCACTCACCAGTATTTCCGACTGACAAATGTTTTTAAAACGCGTTACAGGTAACACAATGTGAACAACCAATTTTCTTATAATAATAGTTATCACACAAGTATCAATGTTGCACCATTTGAAGCACTTTATGGACG
The DNA here is from genome assembly GCA_030545235.1 of Helianthus tuberosus. Lineage (NCBI taxonomy): Eukaryota > Viridiplantae > Streptophyta > Magnoliopsida > Asterales > Asteraceae > Helianthus > Helianthus tuberosus. Next base: position 20,450,705 of record CM060409.1, read on the forward strand.
AAAGTGCCGAACCCCAGTCTGTTGGGCAGAAATTGGGGAAAAGCAACTATCTGGACCTGAGATAGTACAAGAAACAACTGACAAGATTATTCAAGTCAAGGAACGACTAAAAGCAGCACGTGATCGACAGAAGAGTTATGCTAATAACCGACACAAACCGTTGGAATTTCAAGTAAGAGATAAAGTATTGTTAAAAGTCTCTCCTTGGAAAGGAGTAGTAAGATTCATCAAACGGGGAAAGCTAAGTCCCAGGTATGTTGGACCTTTTAAGATTATTAGAAGAATAGGACCTGTAGTCTATCAGCTACAACTGCCAGAGGAAATGGCAGGAATACATGATGTGTTTCATGTATCAAATCTCAAAAAGTGTTTAGCTGATGAATCACTGATAGTACCCCTTAAGGATATAGAGGTAAATGAACAACTTAAGTTTGTAGAAAGACCTCTACAAATTAAAGATAGGAAAGTCAAGAATCTCAAACACAAGAGATTAGTTCTAGTCAAAGTAAAGTGGGACTCCAAAAGAGGACCAGAGTATACATGGGAACTAGAGTCAGAAATGCAAAAGAAATATCCACATTTATTTCAATAGATCTCGAGGACGAGCTCTAAAACAAGGTGAGGAGAATGTAACAACCCTCGGTAAACCATCGCCCCCATAATATTTTAGACGCCTTAGTATATTATAAAATGTCCCAATATGTCTTATATTATACCTCGTATGTGAAAACCGAGCCCGAAATAGGTTATAATATATAAAATAAATTAAAATTCTGAAAGTGTAAGCTGAGGCTGGCAGCGTAGGACCTCACCTCAAGCTTACGCGGGCCGCGTGGACTCATCAAACGCGGATACACCAGATGCCGACACGTGTCGACGTCGTGTCAAGTCTAGTAGCTGACCCAGCTAAGCTATAGTTTGACCATGTGTTGACGCGGGCCGCGTAAGGCTTAGCCTTACCTTACGCGGGCCGCCTGAGAGTCAATATCAGCAACTATATAAAGGAGGCCTCGGATTTCAATTTCCGTCGCTCACTTCTTTCATTCTAAACGAAATTCTGAAGTATTAAGCATTATAGTCGGGTACTATACCCCTAATTAGCGAGGTTCTGCTCCGTTGTAAGTATTATAACCCCAGTTTCATAATAGTTATGCTGCCCGATTGATTTAGGGTTCCGTAACAACTGTCGTGGTTCTGCCCGACGTAGTTGTTGGAATACCGTCTCGGGGAGGGTATTACTAATATTTTCAAAGGGTTATGGTACTAATCAATGTACATTTGTATAAATTATAGATTATATCCAGGAAACCCTTACGAAAAGCCTAAGACAGCAATGTGAGTTTATCCTCTTTTTGTTAATGTTTTTGGTAATGTTTTACCAAACCTTAAATGTTTTACTATGAAATTAAGCGGTGATTGAGTCTTTGTAGTTCTTCAATTACTGCCGGTATTATGGGGTTTTGTATACAAAATTTACCACGAGTAGTAGTAAGTCTGAATGACAGTGCATTACCATTGGACGACTAGTTAGCCAATGGGTAATTTGACCATAGCCATAGATCCGGTCGAGTGGCAAATACTGAATGAGTAATTGTGTAGAAATAAACAATGTGATCGCTCTCAATACTGTTTTAATTGATAAAATGTTTCTTGATTAAACTGGGATTCACTCACCAGTATTTCCGACTGACAAATGTTTTTAAAACGCGTTACAGGTAACACAATGTGAACAACCAATTAGTGAAAAAGCCAGCTGGAGAGCACTGAAGGCTTGGGAAAAATGTGGCTATAAAAGTTACCTAATAAACGATGTTTTAAATTCAATAAAATAGGGTTTGTCCCTATAAATGTATTGTAATAAGAAACTTGGGTTTTGCCCATGTTATTATTAATATAAAAGAAGGTGGTTTTACTCTGATAAACATTTCCTAACTACGGTCCTGATGAAAAATTCCGCTGCGAGATTAAACAACCTGATACCACCAAACTCTGAGCTTGCGTCCGCCCGTTCCCGGGGATCAGGGATCGGGGGTTGCAACAAAGACCTACTACCTTTAGGTCAGTGGATGATCTGTCCTTATCGCTTACCCTCGATGCGGTCAGGCAGAGATCGCTCAAGAATTCTGAAGAAGGGAAAAGGAAATGTGAGGATGAGAACTCACGCCATTCTGATAAGAAACATAAAGGGAACTCTGAGTACAAGAAGGGTTCCGGGTTTAAAAAGGATAGCCAGCAGAAAGGTGAGAAACCCAAATGTAAGACCTGTCAGAAACGTCACTTTGGAAAGTGTAGGTTGGAGTTGAAATCACAATCGCAGTCGCAGTCGAAGACTTTTGGATGTGGGATCTGCAAGTCCAAAGAACATAAGACTTTGGATTTCAAGAAGTTAAAGGATGCAAATTGTTACAATTGTAACGAGAAGGGGCATATCAAGACTAACTGCCCAAAGTATGCAAAGAAACCTGAAGAGGTTAAAAAGACCAATGCTCGGGTCTTTCAGATGAATGCACGAGAGGCCATTCAGGATGACAACGTGATAACATGTACCTTTCTTATCAATGATGTTTATGCTAGAGTATTGTTTGATTCGGGTGCAGACAAGTCTTTTGTAGACAATAAGTTTTGTAAATTGTTAAATATGCCCGTTAAGACTCTAAGCATAAAATATGAAGTAGAATTGGCCGATGGTACTATAGAGACTGCTTCAATAGTTCTAGATGGTTGTTTTATATCTATTAGGAATCACTCTTTTCCGTTGTCCTTGCTTCCATTAAAATTGGCAGGATTCGACATAGTGATAGGCATGGATTGGTTGTCTCACAACCAAGCCCAGATTGTATGTGATAAGAAGCAAGTGGTTATCAAGACTCCATACGGTGAGCCACTTACAATACAAAGTGATACGCAATACGGATTGCCTAATCAAGTGTCTATGCTTAAGGCATCGAAGTGTTTAACGAAGGGTTCTGTCATTTACATGGCACAAGTGACTATTGATGAACCAAAGCCCAAGATCGAAGACATCCTCGTTATTTCTGAATACCCAAATGTTTTTCCTGAAGAACTACCTGGATTACCTCCAGATAGGCAAGTGGAGTTTAGAATCGATATTATTCCTGGAGCAGCACCAATTGCAAGAGCACCTTATCGGTTGGCACCGACTGAGATGAAAGAGTTAAGGACTCAGTTGGATGATTTGTTGGCAAAAGATTTTATCCGACCTAGCTCGTCCCCTTGGGGAGCACCGATTCTGTTTGTGAAAAGAAGGATGGCTCGATGCGTCTATGCATCGATTATCGCGAGTTAAACAAGGTTACAATTAAGAACAGATATCCATTACCCAGGATCGATGACCTATTCGATCAGCTTCAAGGAGCAAGTTACTTTTCAAAGATCGATCTAAGGTCAGGATAGCACCATTTGAAGGTCAGAGATGAAGATGTACATAAGACTGCGTTCAAAACTCGTTATGGTCATTATAAATTCTTAGTGATGCCTTTCGGGCTCACTAATGCACCTGCAGCATTCATGGATCTCATGAATCGCGTTTGCAAGCCATATTTGGACAAGTTTGTCATTGTCTTTATTGATGATATTCTTATTTACTTGAAGAATCAAGCCGATCATGAATGACATCTCCGGTGTATCCTTAAACTTCTACAGCAAGAGAAAATCTACGCCAAGTTTTCAAAGTGTGAGTTTTGGCTTCGAGAAGTCCAATTTCTTGGACATGTAGTGAGCGAGTGTGGTATCCAGGTGGATCCCGCCAAGATTGAAGCCATTATGAATTGGAAAGAGTCGAAGATACCCACGGAGATTCGCAGCTTCTTAGGTCTAGCAGGATACTACAGGCGTTTCGTTGAAAACTTTTCAAGGATTGCTGCGCCTTTAACTTCGTTGACCCGCAAGAATGTCAAGTTTGACTGGGGTCCCAAGCAGCAAGAATCCTTTGATATTCTTAAGCAGAAATTAAGCAATGCTCCTGTTTTGACATTGCCAGAGGGAATTGAAGAGTTTATTGTGTACTGTGACGCATCGCACACTGGCATGGGTTGTGTGCTTATGCAGAAAGGCAAGGTAATTGCCCATGCTTCCCGACAATTAAAGGTGCACGAGAAGAATTACACCACCCACGATTTGGAATTGGGTGCCATTGTATTTATATGGAACCAAGTGTGTGATCTATTCTGATCATAAGAGCCTTCAGCATCTGTTTAACCAGAAGGATCTTAACATGAGACAGCGTCGATGGATGGAGACACCGAACGATTATGATTGTGAAATACGGTATCATCCTGGCAAGGCAAATGTAGTTGCTGATGCCTTGAGCAGAAAGGAAAAGATTAAGCCTATTAGGATCAATGCCAAGAGCATTGAATTAAAGAACATCTTGAACGAAAGATTGTTAGCCGCTCAAAAGGAAGCTGTATTAGAAGCTAACTATCCGAATGAGAACTTAGGAATGACTGTTGATCAATTGTCATATGGCAAGGATGGAATCCTAAGATTAAATGGTTAATATGGGTTCCAATTTATGGAGGGCTTAGAGATGTGATTCTCCAAGAAGCCCATAGTTCTAAATATTCAGTCCATCCTGGCAGTGATAAGATGTACCAGGATTAGGTTTGAAGAAATCTATAGCCACTTATGTGGCTAAATGTCTGACGTGCGCGCAAGTCAAAGCAGAGCACCAAAAGTCGCCAGGTTTGCTACAACAGCCTGAACTTCCCACATGGAAATGGGAAATGGTAACCATGGATTTTATCACTAAGTTACCAAAGACAAAGCACGGAAATGATACTATTTGGGTTATAGTCGATAGGCTGACCAAGTCAGCCCACTTCTTACCGATTAAAGAAACCCACAGCTCTGACAAGCTAGCTCAGCTGTACGTGGATAAGATTGTATCTTTCCATGGAGTGCCAGTATCTATTATCTCCGACAGGGATACAAGATACACATTGTACTTTTGGAAAAGCTTTCAGCAATCTTTAGGCACTCGATTAAATTTTAGCACTGCTTATCATCCTCAGACGGATGGGCAAAGTGAGCGTACGATTCAAACGCTTGAGGATATGTTACGAGCTTGTGTTATTGACTTAGGAGGAAGTTGGGATGACCATCTTACTTTGGTTGAATTTTCATTTAATAATAGTTATCATTCGAGTATTCAAGCAGCACCTTTGGAAGCTTTGTATGGAAGAAAGTGTAGAACGCCAGTTTGTTGGGCGGAAGTTGGAGATATCCAACTATCAGGACCTGATATAGTCCTGGAGACGACGGACAAGATTGTTCAGATCCGTGATCATATCAAATCTTCCAGGGATAGGCAGAAAAGCTACGCAGATAAAAGACGTAAACCTCTAAAATTCGAGGTAGGTGATAAAGTGCTACTTAAAGTATCACCCTGGAAAAGGGTGATGCGTTTTGGCAAAAAGGGCAAGCTAAGCCCAAGATATATAGGACCATTCGAGATCATCGAATGTGTCGGAACTGTAGCTTACAAGCTGAATTTGCCAGAAGAGCTTAGTGGGATACATAATGTGTTCCACATCTACAATTTGAAGAAATGTCTAGCCGATGAGTCGCTAGCAATGTCCCATGAGGATGTACAAATAGACGAGAGCTTGAAATTTGTTGAAAAACTCTTGTCGATCGAGGATTGACAGGTTAAGAAGCTTCGAAGAAAGCATGTGCCAAGAGTAAAGGTAAAATGGGATGCCCGTAGAGGCCCAGAATACACGTGGGAGGTTGAATCCACAATGAAACAAAAGTACCCTGATTTATTTTAGTAAATCTCGAGGTCGAGATTTCTTTTAAGGGGGTGAGGATGTAACACCTCGCAAAAATCATATCCAATATGATACAGACACGTGTCATGGACTTTAAACGTGTAAGGAATTAATTTCGAGGGACTAAAGTTGTCAAACAATGTAAATATGCAAGTAAAAGGATCAAATATGTCATCATGCCAAACTAGTGCCTCTGAATGATCTCATAAGATGTTCGTATTCTTTGATGAATAAAATTGTCGGACACCGAAAGCCGTTTGCGCTTAAATTTAAAACTTTACGAAGCATAGGGGTTAAAAGTGTCAACATGTTAAAAGTTACCTCTGAGTGACCTTTTAACGAACCCAAAAAGATTGTAATAATTTAATATTTTGCTCTCAAGAACATTGGATATCAATATTATGAAGATTCGTTGAATACAAGACTTTTCGGGTGATCTTACAACTAACCTGGAGCTAAACGGAGTTAGATTATGACCCAAGGCCCTTAAAAGTTAACTATGGGGGTCATAAGTGCAATAAACGAAAGTTATTTTAATTAAAAATGGACCAGGGACCAAAACTGCAAAGTTTGAAAGATTTTTTCCGGTTTAAGGGATCCTCGCGGGCCACGTAACCATTCTCTGGGGTTTACGCGGGCCGCGTGAAAGTGCCAGATGCAGAAAAACTTGGACAGCTGCAAATTAAGCCAATTCCACCGCCTTTGCATGCCTAAAATCGATACCAGGGACTGAGCCAACAGTTTTTCATGCACTAGGGACACCTGGTAACATCTGGGATCAATGTAGGGACATGTGGAATGATCATGTGAAGTAAAAATTGCTATATAAAGGCTTGTGTTTAAGAATTCATTTGCACATTCTCAAAGATCACTTCACAAACTCACTCTCTGAAGTTTCTTGGAGCTCTAGGAAGCTTTCTTCTGTTATATTTTCGTGCTAATTACTCTTGTAAGTATTCTTAGCCTCCTAAGTTCAAGTTTTACTAGTTTAATGACCAAAAGTCAAAGCCGTCGTAATTAAGATTTGACTTAGTGATTAATCACTAATGGTCCAGCCGTTGTTTGAATTGAAAGTGGCTATGAGTTGGTAATTATGTAGGTAATAAACCCTTAAAAGGGCACCTACTGATTATTACTCTAACTTGGTCAATTGGCGGGTCAAACTTATTATAAAAAAGTCAATAGAAGCAATTTTTACAAATAAATTCATAACTGATAATGCAGAGGTTATGGAACATGTTTTAACATTAAAATAACTTGGTAAATAATATAAGAACATGTTTAGGCATGTACAACCCGACAATTCTGAGTTTAGGCTCGGTTCGCAACCGAAAGTCGTAAAAGTAGACTTTTGCTTTGACTTTCAGTTCTGACCTGATTTAGCATGTTTTAGATATGCCTTAAGGTTCCTTTAGGACCATATTATGTATTAATAAAACCCTCTGAGGTTATACCACATGGTTCCTTAGTAATCCGATTCATTTGCATGTTTCCGTTAAATGCTTAAATGTTGACCATAATGCCCTTTTAACATTAAAACGAGATTTTTGAAAATGTGAGTGGACAAAAATCTTTATTACTAATATTTAAGTATGACCTAAAAGTTTGACATCAGTTTATGGTCTAAAATGAGAGTTATGCTCGATATCGTAAATGAAAGCCTTTTTATTAATTAAACGGCATTTTTGACATAAATCCTATTTAAACCCAAATTTTGACACCAAACCTTTTACCTACTGATGTAATATAATATTTAGGGATTTTTGGAAATTTTTATTAAATTTTAAACTGGTCATAACATAGAGTTCATGCATAAACTCGGTAATTGACGATAATGCCCTTTTTATTAATAAAATGAGTTTTACACATCCTTTACGTGTCAAACCTTTTTATGCTGATCTCATATATTAAATAGGTTATTTTAAACAGTAAAGGCTGATCAAAATCTCAGACTTCCTTAATCAACCCGAATATCGTCAAATACCGACTTTTATGCGATTTAGGCGCATAGTATGGTTTAAAACCATATTTAGCACCCAAGACTTGTTACCTACTGATGTTATAACAAAATTTTTATACTTTAACAGTAAGTAAAATCTTTTGAACTCAGATTTCCAAATTTAACCCTTAAAGCTTATGTGAAATGACCAAAATGCCCCTATGGTGCATAGTTTGGTCATAAATGATAAATTTCACATATATATGATATCTTACTGATATAACTTATTAAAATAAATATTTTACAGATTATTTTAGACCAGAAACTCAGATTACTATTTAACTTCTTTTATGAGCTTTAAAATGACCAAAATACCCCTTCGGGGCATAAATTGGTTTTAAATTCGTTTTGGGCATAATGAAAGGTATCCTACTGATATCATAACATAATTAAAGCATATTAACTTGTGGAACCTGTACATGATTCATTTGGTTACCCGTCAAGCATATACGCGTTCGGTACGGTTTATGTAACTAGTTTGCATAAATTAACCGAAACGGGTCAAACCTTATCATTTTTACTTCAAAATCCAGAATGTGTTTAGTTTACCCATATTATACAAGTCTTCATACTTGTCGGGTCTAAATCACATTCTAATCCGGTCTTCGCTTAATCTTGCGTTTTGAACTGTAAACCCTTCATTAAAACTAACCGGTCTAAGTTAAGACTTAAATAAGACCCATTAGGAATCTAATAGGTTATTAAAACCTTCGTTCCAGATTAAGGAGCCCAGTAAAAGCTATTTGTACATACTGATTGATATACGGCTGGGATTAAAAATTATATTTTGAGCTCAGGTAAATACTTTTAACTTATTTTCCGTTATACGGGCTTGGGATACGGTATTATAAAAATACCGCTTGGTCGGGTATGTAGTTGTTTAAATCGGATTGTGATTAATACATTTACATAACCCGTTTTAATCTGTTTTGTTTGGTGCAATGCCTTTGGTGGGTTAATGACCGTGTCCTGGATATCCTCGGCTCATTCATTTGAAATGGCCACGACTTAAGCACGGGGTGTAGGCATACACCTGAAAGTTGCGTATGTAAAAAGGTACCCCGCTCGTGAGGAAACTTCTTGTGGGTGTTATACCAAGTGGAGTGTCTATTAATCTTAACCGGCTCTTCTAACCGGGTCTAAATGGACGACAAACATGTAAAACTGTATACAAGATTATTTTTAAATAATTGTCCCAAGTTAATAAAGAATATTTATGCCTTGTGCATTTAAATCAATTTTACAAACACTTTTCAAAAAGAGTCAGTTAATTGTATTTACCAGTGTAAACTGACGTATTTTTCAAAAGGTTAACTGCAGGTACTACTCGTAATGGGCTGGCTACTCCGAGTATCAAATAAAGAGTCTTGCAAGCTTTTGATGCTTAAATCTGTTGAACAATATTTCTTTTTATTTTAGATCCGCCTGTGGATCCCGTTACATTCCGTTGTGTAATATTTATGTTACTTTCAGATCGGTTTGTAATATTATTACTTTTAGACTTCCGCTGTGTATTAAAGTATGATTATTGACCATGATGATATCAACTACGTCACGATAGTCCCCACTGAGCCCACCGGTAATACGTAGAAATATCGGGGTGTGATAAGAACTCCGTTACTAAACCCCGTTCCAATACTCATAAGACTGAAAGGTCTCAATTCTCCTCAACTAAAAGTGAGCAGAGTCAGAGTATCAAGAAAGCTGAGTCTCATGACTCTAAGAAGAGGTGTACCTATAAATACTTTGTTTCATGTAAACCCCGTGACTTTACGGGTGAGATTGGAGCAATCGATGCTCTAAAATGGCTGGATGAAATGGAAACCGTTGTTGATATAAGCGGTTGTGCCACCAAGGATACTGTTAAATACGTGTCCCAATCCTTCAAGGAAGATGCTCTGATATGGTGGAAGACACTGATCCAATCCTCTGGCAAGGTTGCAATGTACAACCTGAGTTGGTCTGAGTTCGTGGAATTGATCCGCGAGACTTATTGCCCACCTCATGAGGTGGAGAAAGTTGAAATGACTTTCTAAGGCTGACCATAAAAGGCCTCGAGTGTCGAGCCTATCTGTCTGATTACAACTCGTTATTAAGACTCGTGTCATATTTAATTACCCCCGAGTCTAAGCGCATTGCATGATTTATTGGAGGACTCACTCCAGAAATCAAGGGGATGGTTAAATCTTCCAAACCCGCTACTTTTAGATCCGCTGTGGATCTGGCTCTTTCTCTTACTGAAGATTAGATAAGAGCAAGGGTGATTAAGGCCGATGAGGATCATAAGAGAAAGCGTGATGATACCCCAAGTGAAGTTTTCAAAAAGGGTAAGACTGGTTTGAATTATAACCAGTTCAAGCTAAATGAGGCAAAACCCAAATGCAAAACCTGCGGGAAGTAACACTTCGGAAAATGTTTCCGTGAGCAGACCAAAGGATGTGCCATCTGTAAGAAGATGGATCACAAGTCTCATGAATGCAAAGACTTGAAAGACACCACCTGCAATGGATGTGGCTAGAAAGGGCATATAAAGACCCGCTGCCCAAAGAGGGCAACTGACGGAAAGAACAAGGCCACTGATGGCCAGAAAGGCAATGCTTGAGCCTTCCAATCTGCTACAGCAAAAGCAGTTCAAGACATATCTTCACGTATATGTTCCTCGTAAATGTTTTATTATTAGGAGCTTATTTTAAACTCTGGAGCTAGTTAAAGCTTCATCGATTGTAAATTTAATAAAATTTTAATTCTGCCCTTTCAAAGCTTGAATATTAATTATAAAAAAAATAAAGTGGCCAATCCAGATGGTTTCACGTATAATATATCTTTTTCAAAGCAATCTGTTCTTGATAATCGTTTTCTATAGATCATGCGGGATTCGATATATTCTTAGACATGGATTGGTTAATCCGAAAACCAAATCCACTTTGTCTACAGTTAGAAACATATCGAAATTTAAAATCCCCATCTGGTGATATATTCACCATCCGTGGAAGACCAACACTATGGATTGCTCGAGAAAGCTTTTATGCTTGAGGCATCCAAGTGATTGAAGGAAGGATGTGTCATCTACAAGACACGAGTAACTTTTTGTCACACCCCGCTATTTCCACGTACTACCGGAAGTCTAAGGTAAATAATCACAGTTGAAATCATCATAGTCAAATAATCACAGTTCAATGCACAACGGAAGTCTAAGGTAAATATATTACAAACCGTTTAAAAAGTAACATCAAATATTACAAACGAATTGTAAGATGGATCCACAGGCGGATCTTAAAACAGAATTATAAACACTGTTCAGCAGACTTTAGACGTCTAGAACTTGCAAGATTCCTTATTAACGCCATGAGCTCCCAGCCTTACGTATAGTACCTGTCACTTCATCTTTTTGGAAAATACGTCAGTTTACAATGGTAAATACAATTAACTGACTCTTTTGAATATGTTTAAGAAAATTTATTTGAATGCACAAGGCACAAATATCCTTTTATAACTTGGGAAAATTATATAAAAATAATCTTGTATACAGATTTATATGTTCGTTATACATTCAGGGCCCGATGTAGAAACCGAGTCAAGATTAACAGACACACCACAAGCATAGTCCCACAAGAGAGTGAGATACCGTTTCCCTTACGCAACTGTCAGGTGTATGCCTACACCTCGTGCTTAAGACGTGGCCATTTCTTAATAATGATGCCAAGGATATCCAGGACATGGTCATTAACCCCGAAAGGCTTTTATTTTAAACAAGACAAATTAAAACGGGTTACCTCAATAATTTAATCGCAATCTAATTAAACATTCAATACCCGACCAAGCGGTATTATTATAATACCGTATCCCAAGCCCGTATAGGGAAAATAAGTTAAAAGTATTTACCTGAGCTAAAATGTAATTTTATTCTCAACCGTATATTCAAAAATGCAAGCACAAGTACCTCTACTGGGGCTCTCAATCTGGAACGAAGGTTTTATTAACCTATTAGATTCCTAACGGGTCTTATTTAAGTTGAAACTTAGACCGGTTTGTTTTAAAGAAAGGTTTACGGTTCAAAACGTAAGATTAAGCGAAGACCGGATTTGAATGTGATTTAGACCTGACAAGTATGGAGACTTGTATAATATGGGTAAACTAAACACATTCTTAATTTTGAAGTGAAAATGATAAGGTTTGGCCCGTTTCGGTTAATTTATGCAAACTAGTTACATAAACCGTACCGAATGCGAAAAATGCATAACGGGTAGCCAAATGAGTCATGAACATGTTTCACAAGTTAATATGCCTTAAATATGTTGTGATATCAGTAGGATACTTTCCATTATGCCCAAAACGAATTTAAAATCAATTTAAGCCCCGTAGGGGTATTTTGGTCATTTTAAAGATTTTAAAAGAGGTTAAATAGCAATATGAGGTTCTGGTCTAAAATGATCAGTAAAAATATTTATTTTAATAAGTTATATTGGTAAGATATCATATATATGTGAAATTTATCTTTTATGACCAAACTATGCACCGTAGGGGCATTTTGGTCATTTCACATACGCTTTAAGGGTCAAATTTAGAAATCTGAATTCAAAACTTTTACTTACTATTAAAGTATAAAAATTTATTCATAACATCAGTAGGTAACAAGCTTTAGGTGCCAAATATGGTTTTAAACCATACTATGCGCCTAAATAGCATAAAAGTCGGTATTTGACGGTATTCGGGTTAAATAAGTAAATCTGAGATTTTGAATAGCCTTTACTGTTTAAAATAATTTAATTAATATATAAAATTAGTAGAAAAAGGTTTTATATGTAAAGGATGTGTAAAACTCATTTTATTAGCAAAAAGGGCATAACCGTCAATTACCGAGTCAATACAAGAACCCTATGTTATGATTAGTTTAAAATTCAACAAAAATCTTCAAAAATCCCTAAATATTATATCTTAATAGTGAGTAGAAAGTTTGGTGTCAAAATTTGGATTTAAATAGGCTTTATGCTAATAATGCCGTTTAATTAATAAAAAGCTTTCAATTTACGATATTGAGCATAACTCCTAATTTAGACCTCAAACTGATGTCAAGCTTTTAGGACATGTTTATAAATCAGTAATAAAGGTTTTTGTCCTCTCACATTTTCAAAATTCTCGTTTTAATATCAAAAGGGCATAATGGTCAACTTTTAAGCATTTAACGGAAACATGCAATGAACTAGGATTTATATGGAACCATGTTGTATAACCTCAGAGGGTTATACTAACATATAATATGGTCCTAAAGAAATCCTAAGGAATATTTAAACTAAGCTAAATTGGGTCAGAACTGAAAGTCAAAGCAAAAGTCAACTTTTGCGACTTTCGGTTCCGAACCGAGCCTAAGCTCAGAATTGTCGGGTTGAATATGCCTAGACATGTTCAATTAATATTTACCAAGTTATTAAAGTGAGAAAACTGATTTTATTACCTTTACATCATTAGTTATGAATTTTATTTAAAAACCGGCTCGTTTGACTTTCATTTTAATTACTTTGACCCGACAATTTACTAAGCAAACGTGGTAATTAGGAGGTGCCCTTTTGAGGGTTTAATACCTACCTAATTACGATCATGTAGCCATGTTCGTTGCGAACAATGGCTCAACCGATTTAAAAGTCAAAGCGTTTATCGCAACGCTTGACTTTTCGGCTTTAATCGCCAAATAATATTAACTAGTCACGAAAGGACACTTACAAAGGGTCCAATGGACTGAAGGAGGTTCCCAAGTTGGTTTGGATCCTCTCAAATCAGAGAGCAAGAGCAGAAATGCAATGAAGTGTGAATGGGAGCCAAAACAAGTGGGTTTATATAGGATTTTGAGAACCGTTAGGATCATTTCTTGTAACCCGTGATTCAATCTAGACCATACAAGTATTACCCATTGTTTTGGTAATCTATGGGTGCCCAAAATAGCCCCTAGATTGTTTAAAAACCAAGTGCAATACCAGAAACCAGCTGTTGGATTGAAACAAACTGTTTTCAGCAGGTCTGGGGACTCTCGCGGCCCACGTAGGCTGAGTCCCCAGCTTTACGCTGCCTGCCTAGCTTTCACAGATCAGCAACAACTTTAAAAAATTGCAGAAATGGCCCCTGTGAGCATATAAGGTCATGTTTGGCATGTTTAAGGCCCGTTAAGCCATTTCCAAGGCTCTACAATGATGCCTAAACATAGGGGACATAAAACATGCTAAAAATATGTCTGATGTCTGTTCGTTTGGTCGTACGGTCACGTTGTTCGGCTAATTTCGACGAAACACGAACGGACGCGAAAAACAATCCAAATTACACGACGAATGGAATTTTATCATGCCAAACACTAAAATAAAATATTTTAGTGATTACATAAATTTTTGGATGTCTGGATATATTCAGAACGTAAGATATGTGCGAAAGTTTATTTTTGAAGCTTTTAGTCCCTATTTGACTTAAAAGTTTATTTTTGCTCACCAAATATCTCTAAGCCTATTTCTAAGCTATGTAGAGGATATTTAGGGCATGCTTAACTTATGATCATATTCCGGAAGGTTCGATATCATACTAATCGGCAAACTTTTGCAGTTTGACGTAAATAGTCCTTTAATCGCACAAAGTAGCGCGAAATGTCGTTTAATGATATCCAAGCCTTCCATGGCCCATAATGGGTATTCCGAAGCATGTTTTTAAATATTACTACGCTCTGGTTTGCTTAAATGGTCACCAAAAGGCGTAGATTCAAAAGTTGACGCTTTTGGTCCCTCTAATGCGCAAACTTGCGCATATCATCGTTTAATAGCATCGAAGCCTTATCTAATCCATATTAGGCAATCTTGAGAGTATTATAAAACAACATAATGCTTCGGGTTCGTAAAAAGGTCATTCAGAGGTATAATTAAACATATTGACACTTTTAGTCCCTCTAACTTGCAAAGTTGCGCGTAACTTCACTTATAGGCATAAAAGCCCTTAATGGCCAATATTAGGCATTCCCGAGAGTATAATCAATTATCATGAAGCTCTCGGTTTGTTAAAAGGTCACTCAGAGGTAAGAATTAACATGTTGACGCTTTTAACCCTTCATCACGCAAACTTTCAATTAATTACGCAAACGGCTACTCTTGATCAACAAGTGGCTCATTTGTGAACATGATTATTGTGTAACGTTATTCAGAGGCTTATAATAAGCATGTTAACATTTCAGTCCTTCTATAATCAAAGTTTTTGATTTTTAGCAAAATTAGTCCCTCAAATTCAACGTTTGACTTTATTAGGGTTTATTACACGTGTCAATACATCATTGGACGTGATTTTACGAGGTGTTACACTTTTGATGAATTAAAGTCGAAAGTTGAAGACCTTTGAGTGGATGGACATGAGAAGTCCATAACCACCTAGGAAGCTTAATGATTAAAATGTTCGCATGTGAGTCGAACATCGTAGACCATTTTTGGTTGGCATGCTGAACTAGAAAATCCCACATAGAATTGGGAAATGGTAACAATAAATCTAATCTGTAAGTTAGCTAAGTTAAATCGTGGCAAAGACGCGATGTAAATTACAGTCGACAAACCAACTAAGCCAACGCTTCTTGTCAATTAAGGAAAATTTATAATTCCGATAAGTTAAGCCATATAAAGACAACATCGAATCTCCTTAGGGATTATGATACTAAATATATTCTTATCTTTGGAAATTCCAGCAAAGTGCTTAGCTGATAAGCATTTGTCATGTTTCACCATGACGCTTAAACGTGAGCTTAAGGATTATTGAAAAACCTTGTCCATTATGGACCATGGAATCTGAATGTTCCAATATTCCCTCGTAAATGTGAAATGGGATTCCCATTGTGGCCCAAGATACTCTCGAGAGGTTGAAACCCATGTTGGATCTGAGTTTGTTTCTGATTGTATTTTCGTTTGAGATTAAGATGGAGATGAAAGAGTTGTGCAGCGGAATTAATATGAAAACAAACTTTGCATACAATCAAACGAGAGTATTGCTTTGATCAAGACATTTTCAACAAGAAACCGAATGATTGAATTAACTTTCAACAACGATTACAAGTAATGCTTGAATACAAACTCCCCCTCAGCCAGAGCTCAGCGTTTGTTCGTGCAAAGAAGACGGTATTGCAAGAGCTAATAGAACAGTACAAAGTACTGAACTATTTATAGGCACTAGCAAACCACTGAGCATCTTTAGCTGACATCACCATGAAAGTGACATCTAACCTCCTAACAAACTCTAACCTCTGATCTATACAAACACTGATGTACTAACTACTGCTATTACATTTCATTACATAAAAGACACTTAAACAGCTGCTGCATCCTTCCACTGCTTTGAACCCAGCAGTGCTTGTCCGGATCAGTAGTACTTGACTCAAGGCAGTAGATTGAATCAGCAGAGTTTTGGACTTCCATCAGTCTTTGACTTTGGGCAGTAGATGCAAGGCAGCAGTTGTAGGTCAGCACTTAGTAAGATCAGCAGATAGGAGGTCAGCAGATATGAAACCACTTTCAAGGGGAGAGATTTGTATGAACCAACTGTAATCGTCTGCTTATTCTGGATCCACTGC
Organism: Helianthus tuberosus; assembly: GCA_030545235.1. NCBI lineage: Eukaryota > Viridiplantae > Streptophyta > Magnoliopsida > Asterales > Asteraceae > Helianthus > Helianthus tuberosus. Next base: position 20,467,074 of record CM060409.1, read on the forward strand.
TCTGATCCAGTTTTGGCTTTAATTATCTGTTCCTCTGATAGGGTTCAATCCCAACAATCTCCCCCTGGAACAGATAATGCCAAAACTCTTCATTATTTGTGGAAATCTTTATTGCCTCATCAACAGTTCCCTTATCTGACCTTTAAATTGTAATTCAAAGTCTAGGGCATCTGTATCTTCATCATCCCTGCTAAGTGGAAGATCAAGGAGATCCTGCAAATCTTCAAGACTCAGGCCAAGAGCTTGTTCCCTTGATATTTTCTCCACTTCTCCACCAGACCTGAGCAAAGTCAATACGCAGGTCTGTTTGTCAGTTTCCCACTTTTGTATTTTTGAGCCTGGTGGGTTTCTTGGGAGTTTTTTTTTTGCAGAAGTATTTGGTGAGGCTGGCCTATTCATGACTGGCCGAGCAGCACTTGCAGATTGTTCCAATTCAAGATCTTCTTTTATCATTACTTTCGTGCCTGCTTTTACAATAGCATCTCCAGCTAATAGATCTTGAATTGTTTCAATACTCAACTGGTTTTGCTCCTTCTTTTGTAGATAGCAGCACCAGCTGGAGCAGTGGTTCTTTTGATTTGCAGCTTTGGTGGTCTTTTTGAGACCTCTGCTTTGGAGTAGTCAGGCTTTCGTGGAACTCTTGGATCTTTCTTTCTAAGTTCCTCTAAGCTTTTATAGGTTGCCCTGACTCTATCTTCTCCCCACTTTGTCACAGAGTTCTTTGACCCATAATCAGCTGCAATCAGCTCCTCTTTCATTCTCCTCAACTCTAACATCTTCTCAGCTTCAAATTGTTTGAATTTTTCAGGAGGAGTTTGCTTAACCTTATTTTTGATCATGTCTTGAATCCTGGCTGCTTCTTTTTCAAGCTCAGGAATGGTCCAGTTCTTGTACATGTGTTTCTCCCCCTTATATTTCTTGTAGGTCATGATGTTCTCAATGTAGTCTTTCCTCAAGGACTCATCTGCCCTTTCTGAAATTTGCTGACATACATTTTTAGCAAATCGCTCCGTAGCATTGACCTGTGAGAGTAAAAACTGATAGTTTTGTTGAAATTCTCTATCAGATTTCCCTTTTCTGTTTTTTATTGCAATATCCTCTGCTTGTTTGGCCTTAAGTTTCAAGTATTCTTCAATATTTTTAGGCCTGGGATATCCTGCAATTGATGGCAAACTCCTTTTGGCTGGGTCATCCTCACAATAAAAGGAATTTATTTCTTCCCTAACTGCAATGAGTTCTAGAGGAAATGAGACACCAGCAGGAGGTAGTGGTTTTAAAATTTGAGCTGAAGAGAGAGGTATAGGTTTTGGAATAGTGACAAGTGATAGGGATTTTGAGGATGTTGGTGGTGGTGAAGGTGAATCATCATCTGATATATAAATCCTTCTCCTTTTTGTTTTAGAAGAAGCAGATGATGTTTTGGGTGGATCAGTGGTGATAGATGGTATGGCAGTGGTTTGTGATTGACTAACAGCTGCTGAAACAACTGGTGTTTCAACCACTGTTGTCATTACAACAGATGTTATAACATCTGTTGTCTTCTGCTTTTTGTCAGCAGGTGAAAGTGGTGTTAAAATGGTTTTTGATGGTGATAGTGGTGGTAAAATAGTGGTTGTGGTGTGTGTTGAAGAGAGAACAGATGTTGAAACCACTGAGATACCAGCAGTAGTTGATACAGCAGGAGTTACAACAGCTGTCTGGATGGAGGTTTGATGCTGATGACTTTTGGATGGTGGTTTTGGAATATGCTTTGGAATTCTGGATGAGGTGGACTTAGGCTTCCTTTTTGTCTTAGGATTTTTAGTATCCTTTGAACCAGAACAACCCTACTCATACAGCTCCATGAAAGCTCTTTTCTCCTCATTCCACCTTGAGACATCCTTTGCCATTCTATCTCTTTTTACACTTGCTACTCCTTTATCAAGTGCTTCTTGAGTTGCATCAACCTTTTTACTACCATCTGGCACAGGAATTTTTCTGGTCATAGCATCCTTTTCAGGTTCAATGTAGAGACCATCATCAGTTCCTTTCCTCTTCCACTCCTGAATTTTCTTCCCCTTTTTGGCATTATCGTCTGGGAGTTGATCAATGAAAAGTACTGTTGGAGGAGCAGTGCCAGTGGTGTGCAGGATCTGAGTTTTGAGAACCTTTAGATCAGCCTGAGTGTTCTTGAACCTTGACTCCATTGCATTTCTCAGCTGTTGGACATGTTTTTCATGTTGCTGATCTGCTAATTTTGCTTGTTGATGGAGAAAAGGTTGAAATAAATTCCAGAGCTCATTTGTAGCAGGTGCCCTTTGTGGAGCAGGTGCTTGAGATGGAACAGCAGTTGATTGTACCTTTTGTACTTGTAACACCTGTTGTAGCATATCTTTGAGTTCTGCAACAGAGTTATCAAGCTTTTCAATTCGATCCGTCAATTTCTGGTACTTTAAATCATCACCCAAGTTAATGGGATCATCTGATTTCCCACTAGCAGTGGTTTTATCAGTGGTAGATGTAGGGAGTATACTCCAAACATTAACCACTGATGCCCCTTTTTCTTGGTACTGGGGTCTTCTTCCTTCAACACTTGACAACCTTTTGATGTTGCCAGTAGGATAAATAAATCCACTGGTGGTTGGCAGAGGTGCTATAAAAGGAATTGCCTCCAAGGAAGTCTTATTGATGTAACCACTGTCCAACTGTAAACCAATGGGTTCAACAGTTGTAGTGGCTGCTTCACTTGGACTACCACCAAGAGTTACTTGTAACTCAAGGGGTCTAACCTCCACAGGTTGTGTTGGTGGGTTAGCAGAGATTGATACATCAGACCCAGTTAGTTGTTGAGGTATATTCTCATTGATAGGTGATTGAGAAGGACTGGTTAATGCCTGGTTCAAATCAATTGCATCTAACAGCAGTTTAGTTGGTGGGGGAATTGTGGATGTGAAGGGTGGTGTAGAAAGTGGATTTGCCCCGGGTATTGAGCTGTGGATGATAGAAACGAGTGTTTCCAGAGCATCATGATGTGGAGACCCTATTTGTACAACCTGTTCTTTTTGTGAAGAAGCAGGAGGAGTTTCGGTTATGGGTTGAGATATTTGTACCAACTGCTGTGAGGAAGAAGCAGCAGTGGTTTCTTGTGACATTTGTTTTGTCACAGGCATTTTCTCTGGTATCTCATCCTCCAGAGTTGCCTTTTTGATTGGTTTGAGGGGTTTTTGAGTTTTTCTTTTTGTCTTTTTGGAGATTTTAGGTGTGGGTTTCAAAACAGTTGTGCTGCTGCTTTGATCACCTTGAGCAGTGGGCTCAGCAGCAGATACCTGAGGAGCAGTTGTAACTGCTAAAATCTGCTCAGGCACCTCTGCTTGTGTTTTGCAAGGTGCTAACATTCTTGAAAAAGTTTCAGTTGTTAAACTGTTTATTTGAGTAGAATCACCTTGGTTTATTACAGCTAAATCATCCTTACTGAATTTCTTTGCAAAATAGTAACTTAAAAACCTTGGAAACAGTAAGAACGATTTTGTTTCAACATTATTTACCAAATCTTTAAAAATTTCCCGAGAATAGTTAAAATTTTCTCCTTGAAGAATTGCATATCCCAGATTTTGAATCTTTAAAGGGATTTCATTGAAAGAAGTGGTTTTGTTTGAAACACATAGTAGGAGGGTATGAAATAAAAATCTGGTGGCAGAAGGAAAATAACCTTTTTGTAAGGTAAGTTTCTTCATCATTGTGGCTTCATACCCTCTCTCAATAAAGTCAGTTTGCAACTCATTTTTAGTGAAAGAAATTTTACCTTCTTGATCATCGAGTTGAAAGACCTCTGAAATGGATTGTGGCGTGATTTGGACAGCTTTACCCTTTATAGAAGAGTGTATGGTGGTTGCAGTGTCTCCTTGTTTTTCAAGGGTTACATTCTTCCAGAACTCTCTTTGGGTTGCCAAGTAGATTGGTGCATCGGCAGTGAACAAAGTTTTGTACTTTGATTTTGCCATGATGTCAATGATGGAATCGAAAACATTTGTGGTTCCTGGTTTTGTGAGAAGACCCAGGAGATTGTGAGATGGTTTATGTGGAATTTCAGTGGAGATTGCCTTTTGAGAGGCTGTTTTCAATGATGATTTGGATGAGGGTTTTGAAGATGACTTCGATTTTGTCATTTTGAAGATGAATGATCGAAGAAATTTGTGAGAGATGAGAAGAAAAACTGCTTTGAGAAGAGAATTTTTAAGAATTCAATTCGACAGTAAAACCCTGTTTTGGTGGTGAATGGGGAATTTTATAGGGAAGAAAGTGGATGCTGACATGGCAGCCGTTACAAAAGGTCTGACCAATATGTACTGCCCACGTGACAACCCCTGGTGAAAGTGAAGGACAGTACTTTTGTGAGAGGGACTGATGAAGGCAGTGGTATGAAAGCAGTGGATGATTTTCACTATCAGTGGATAGCATATCAGTGGATAAGACACTGCTTTTAAACAACAGAGTTTATCAAAGGAATGAGAGAACAGGGGTTGACTTTCAGCAGTGGACAGACTTTTGAAGTAAAGCAGACTTTTGACCAATCAGTGGTTAATGGCAGACTTTTAAGGATTTAAATGAAAATTTCATTTTTAGCTATTTTTAAGGATGGAGTTTTGATTTTCTGAAAACATTTTGTTGCTTTTATTCATAGAAAAACAAGATGTTGCTTGTTATTCCATGTTCAGCATCCCAATCCTAGAGACCAAACTTTCAAAAGTGGCTGTATCAAGTGCTTTTGTGAGCACATCAGCCAGCTGGTCTTTAGTTGGGACATGATGCAGAGAAATCAAACCTTTTTCATAGCAATCCCTCACAAAGTGATGTCTGATGTCGATGTGTTTGGTGGTTGAATGGGAAACTGGATTTTTGATGATATTTTCTGCTGCCTGACTGTCCAACATGAGTGGTGTCTTTAAGGCAGTGATACCAAAATCCAGCAACTGATTTTGAAGCCACAGGAGTTGGGCTGTACAGCTTGCAGCAGCAATGTATTCAGCTTCAGCAGTGGATGTTGAAACAGCTGCTTGCTTTTAGCTTTGCCATGAAACTAAGCAATCACCTAGAAACTGGCACCCTCCTGATGTGGACTTCCTTGTGGTGTGACATCCAGCAAAGTCACTGTCTGAGAAACCTGAAAGCTTGATGTTCCCATTAGCTGGATACCAGATACCAAGTGTGGGAGCACCTTTTATGTATCTGAAGATCCTTTTTACAGCAATGAGATTTGATTTTCTGTGAGCTGATTGACTTCTTGCACAGACACATGTTGCAAACATGATGTCTGGTCTAGATGCAGTTAGGTACAATAAAGACCCAATCATGCTTCTATAAAGTGTTTGGTCAATCAGCTCATCCTTTTCATCAGACATGACCAGCTTATTCGTTGCCATGGGTGTGCTGCATGGTTTACAATCATTCATATCAAATTTGGTTAAAAGTTCTTTAGCATATTTGCTTTGATGAATGAAAGTTCCATTTTGCAATTGCTGTACTTGGAGACCAAGAAAGCATTGCAGCTCACCCATTGCACTCATTTCAAACTCAGTTGTCATGAGTTCTCTAAACTCTTCACACATTGAGTTACATGTGCTTCCAAAAATAATGTCATCCACATAAATCTGGACAATCATTAAATCCTTCCCTCTCCATTTTAAAAACAATGTTTTATCAATGGTACCTCTTTTGAAACCATTTGAGAGTAGGAAGTTGGAAAGAGTTTCATACCAGGCCCTTGGTGCTTGTTTCAGGCCATACAAGGCTTTGTTTAGCCTGTAGACATGATCTGGATAAAATGGATCCTCAAAACCTAGAGGTTGACAAACATACACCTCTTCTTGAATTGTACCATAGAGGAAAGCACTTTTGATATCCATTTGAAACACCTTCACATTGTGGTTGACAGCAAAGGCCAGGAACAGTCTAATGGCTTCCAATCTTGCAACAGGGGCAAATGTTTCATCATAATCAATCCCCTCTTCCTGTCTGTAACCTTGAACCACAAGCCTGGCTTTATTCTTGACAACAATACCCCTTTCATCAGTTTTGTTCTTGAAGACCCACTTTGTGCCAATGGGACTAACCTCTTCTGGTAGTGGTACAAGCTCCCATACTTGTTGTCTTTTAAACTGTTGGAGCTCCTCTTGCATGGCTTCTACCCAGCTGTTGTCTTTCAGTGCCTCTTGGTACTTGACTGGCTGATGGAGTGATAGAAAACCAGCAAAAAGATAAATGTTTTGGGTTTGGCTTCTTGTGAGCACCCCTTCATTTATGTTGCCAATGATTTGATCAGGTGGATGAGATCTCAAGAAGATTAAATCTCCTTGGTATGGTATGATGGCATTTGTTGGTGAAGGCTGCAAATGTGTATCATCTGAGCTAACCACTGCTGGGGACTTTGATGATCCAGCAGTGGCTTCAAAAGGTGGTGGAATAGGAGGTAATGAAGTGGACACCTGCTGACTTTTATCCACTGTTTGAGGACTTTTGTCAGCAGTGTTTGAGGATGTGGAAGCAGTGGTTGAGCTTTGACAACTGTTTTGAACAGCTGGTGCTTTTCCCTTTGTGGCAGACCTTTGAGGGATGATGATTTCATACCCATAGTCTGGTGTTGTGTCCTCTGATGGACCTGCACTGTTAGTCTTGACAGCAGTATTTTCAAAAGTAAATTTTTCAAGATCAAACAGATCTGCAGGGTTTGCTGGGATTTTCATTGATGAAAGTTCATTGAACTTAACATTCAAAGTCTCCTCCACTGCCTTGGTCCGTGTATTGAACACTTTGTAGGCCTTGGCAGTGGTTGAGTATCCCAGATGATAACCACAATCAATTTTGGCTGCAAATTTTGAAATGGAATCTTTTAAGTTCAAAATAAAGCATGGGCAGCCAAACACCTTGAAGTAGGAAATCAGTGGTTTAATTTTATACAGAATTTCATAGGCAGTCTTTTTGTGCCTGGGGTTTATTAAAACTCTGTTCTGAACATAGCAAGCAGTGTTTACTGCCTCTGCGCAGAAAGTTAATGGCAAACCTGAATCTGCAAGCATGGTTCTGGCAGCCTCAATCAAAGTTCTGTTCTTCCTTTCCACTACCCCATTCTGCTCTGGTGTTCTAGGGATGCTGTACTGCCTTACAATCCCTTTCTTCACACAGAAGGCATCCAACTCCCTATTTTTGAATTCTGTGCCATTGTCACTCCTGAAGCTTTTCACTGGAAGGTCAAATTGCTTTTCAACCTGTGTTACAAAGTCTTGCAAAATGCCTGCAGTCTCATCTTTTGAGTGTAAAAAGAAAGTCCATGTAAACCTAGAAAAGTCATCAACAATAACCAAACAATATCTTTTCTTTTTGAGGCTCATGACTTGAACTGGGCCAAACAAATCCATGTGTAGCATTTGCAAACACTGGGTTGTTTTGGACTCTTCAATGGACTTGTAAGAACTTTTATGTTGTTTTCCTTTTAAATAGGAAATGCAATGTTCAGGACATGAAAACAATTTTTGTGGTAGGCCTCTCACCAAACCATTTTTTGAAATTTCTGTGATTGTCTTAAGATTTGTGTGCCCCAGCCTTCTGTGCCAAAGTTCTGTCTCTTTGTTAGAGGCAGCTGAGAACAGACAGGCATCAGCTCTGGGACACTCTTTTGACATGTCAACAACATAAACATTGCCACTTCTTTGAGCAACAAGTTTAGTTTGACCAGTTTTGATTATTGCTTCAATCTTTTTGACCATTTCTGGTCCAACAATCCTACAACAGTCTTTTGTGAAGAATGACCCAAATCCCTTGTCACTCATTTGGGACACACTCAGAAGGTTGAATTTTAGATTGTCTATTAGATTGACATTTTCAAATTTTACATTTCCAGATTGCACTGTACCAGACCCTAGAACTTTCCCTTTACTATTATTCCCAAAGGATATATCACCCCCTCCATGGATTTTAAAGTCTTTGAGGAGGGCTTTACATCCTGTCATGTGCCTGGAGCCTCCACTATCTACATACCAAAGACTATCAAAGCATGCAGAAGCTCCCTGCACATGAAGTAAAAGGATTAGTTCATTAAGGTCTCCAAAGCCAACAAGGCTTTGGATAGGGTCTCAACAGTGTCTGGGATGGATGCAGAGTGATGGACAGTGGTTAGGTCAGGAGTTTGGACTGTTTTAGGACAGTGTTTCTCTAACCACTGTTGTGGGTCCTGACCAATCACCTGTTGGTAACCAAAAGGATGCCTGTTCACTCTGGGTTTAGAGGGCCTTTTGTAGGCCTCATAAACGTGTGGAATCCTTTGGTAAGACTGTTTTTCCATGCCTTTTCTGAATTGATTAGCAGGGGGTGCATCAGTAACCTGAACATCTCTTTTGACAGATGTTTGGTTCAGCTGTTTTGTGACAGCTGTTTGAACTGGCACAAACAGTGGTTGTTTCTTGGTGAACTTGACAGATGATGATGATGATGATGGACTCAAGGATGTTTTAGCCATGTACTCATTCTTTTTCACATCAAAGTTTTTGAGATACACACATGCTTGAGTTTTGTGGTTTGTTTTACCACAAACAATGCAACTTTCTGCTGAAACAATGACACTTGTTCTGTTTAAATCATAAGCTTTCAAGTGGAAACAGTCTTTTGTTAGATGATTCCTTTTCTCACAGAATTCACAAAACAAGTTATCAATTTTTTCTTTCTTCTTTCTTTTTTCAGACTCCTTTGCAGCAGAGGTTTTAACCACTGCTGGGATGTCCTTGAGAGGTATGACTTTAGCTTTTGGAGCTTTAACACCATCAGTTGATGTAAAGTCCATTGGCTTGAAATTTTCAAGAATATCACACTCGTCAGACCAGGTGGGTTTAAACTGATATTTTTCAAGTTCTTCAAAAGTTGAGGAACTCCTTGTTCTGCCAAGTGTGATTTTGTTACCAAGTTTGTCAGTGATTTTCACTTCTTGGCCATTCTTGTTTGTGGGGATGAACTCAGTGGTTACATCAGTGTTTTCAACAGTGTTTTGAACAGATTTTTCACAAGCAATGTGTTCATCATCATATTTTCTATACCCAACCACAAATTTCACATTACTTTCAATCTGTTTAGCAAGCATCACCTCATATCCTCTGCAGGATTCCACCCATCTTTCACAAGTAATCTGGGTGGATTCCAACTCCTTTTTGCAAACTTGGTATTTTTCTACCATAGTTTGAAGTTGGGTTTTGGTTATGCTTTGCTCTTCTTTTAGACAGCTGATCTCTTTTTCTTTTTCAGTCAATTTGTTTTTAAGTTCTTTTAAAGACTTTTCAAATTTAACCTCATCAGACAAGATTTTATCCCGAAGGTTTTCATTCACCTCTTTGATGTTAGCAAAAGCAATTATGCAATTGTCAGAACACAGTTTTTCAAGAACTTGAGGAGATACCTTGGCAGCTGCCATCATTGCATAATCACATTGATGATCTTCCTCATCATCAGCTTTCACCTTCTTTTCACCAGCCTTTTCTTCCTTCTCTTCTTCTTTGTCCTCTTCAGACCATGGATCTGTCATTGGTTCAATCAGGGTACCTGAACTTTCTCCCAACAGTAGTTCACCAGCCACAGCAGTAACCACTGCTTCAGTCACCTCATCCACTGTTTCAAAGCTCAGCTGTTCCTCCTCAGTTTCAACCCCCTCCTGTATTGACTCTAATGCCATCAAACAAAATTCATTATGAGAAGAATCATTAGAAGCATAGAGTGCAAAATTTTCATCACTAAGATCTTCAGGCATACTGCTCTAGTCAACAAACTCTTGAGTGAAAAAACTTTGTTGATCTGGTTGTACTGCTGCTGGAGCAGTGGTTTGAGGTGCAGGTTGCACTTGTGCCTGGGGAACAGGGGTTTGAACATATTGGATCTGTGGAACAGTAGTTTGGACATAATGTACTGGCACAGGGGCAGCAGCATAGTGAGCAGTGTTCACTTGAGCTGCTGGGGTATACTGGGCATAGTGCACAGTGCTTTGGTTTTGAGGTCTAGGATTTGAGCTAGGATGAGTAATTATGGGACCAGTAGTTTGACTCCTACATTCCCTAGCGAAATGTCCCAACCTATTACACTTGTAGCACTTGATTTTCGATTTATCCAACCCAACCCTTAAATTCCCATGCAAACCTGGGAATTTTCGCCTTGTTCTTTTGTAAAATTTGCTAGTTCTAACACTTAGCAAAGCCAGTTGGTGCAGGATGTCCATTTCCTCTAAGTCAGTGGGATCGAAATGTTGTAAATCATTGAGTTCAAAGCTTAGATTATCTGACATCTGGTTTTCGTTTGCAGTGAATGCATAACTTGCAGAGTGAGGATCAGGGTTGTTGAAATTTGCACCAGCAGTTATGTCAATGAAGTGATCATAACCCTGATTCTTACCACTGCTCCCAGATTATTCTTGACCCAGAAGAGCAGTATTACCGAAAGTGTAATCATCGGTAACTTTTCCTGACTCTTGTAACCTCCTTTTCTGGTTCAACTCCCTTTCGTAGGTCAGGAGTCGACCGTGGAGTTGGGTCAAGGTCAGATCCTTGAATTCAGGTGAGTTTCGGGTGACAAAAGCTATGGTGTCCCATTTTTCTGGCAGTGACCTGAGGAACCTGCTATTTTGAGTTGAGTTTGTAAAAGTGGTGTTAACAAGCCTCAGTTCACTGATGAGACAACTGAAACGCTCAAATTGTTGCGTTAGTGATTCACCTTTAACGTAACAAAATGTTTCATACTGTTGGTTCAGGATTTCCCTGTTGTTTTCTATGACTTCTTCAGTCCCCCCAAACTGTTCCTTAAGTGCGTCCCATAATTCTTTGGCACTGTTACAGTGTAACAGTCCAGCATATATCTCATTGGGCAGCGCTGATGCTATGATGCTAAACGCTTTAGCATCTAGTTCGATCTTTTGAAAGTCGGTTTCGGTATAATTTTCAACTGGTTTTGGAATGAACTTTTTAGCATCTTCAGCGCTTGGCACTGAAGGAACATGGGGACCATAAATGACAGACCTCCAACAACCTGTGCTTTGTTGAGCAAGGATGTGACCCATCCTTCTCTGCCAGATGTTGTACTCGTTTCTTTTTAGCATAGGTGGTTTAAAAAGTGAGCCGATGTTGTTTTTATCATCTTGAGATTGTGACGTCATTCTTGTTGTTTTACAGACACTGAGAAATCAACTTTAATGGTGATTAATCCTTGCTCTGTTTTTCAACGGACGAACAAACGATCAGTATCAACTGTTATGAGCTGAACTATTTACGTCAAAATGATTGTTAAATCAAATTTGACTGTCCAAGCTCTGATACCAATTGTTGGATCTGAGTTTGTTTCTGATTGTATTTTCGTTTGAGATTAAGATGGAGATGAAAGAGTTGTGCAGCGGAATTAATATGAAAACAAACTTTGCATACAATCAAACGAGAGTATTGCTTTGATCAAGACATTTTCAACAAGAAACCGAATGATTGAATTAACTTTCAACAACGATTACAAGTAATGCTTGAATACAAACTCCCCCTCAGCCAGAGCTCAGCGTTTGTTCGTGCAAAGAAGACGGTATTGCAAGAGCTAATAGAACAGTACAAAGTACTGAACTATTTATAGGCACTAGCAAACCACTGAGCATCTTTAGCTGACATCACCATGAAAGTGACATCTAACCTCCTAACAAACTCTAACCTCTGATCTATACAAACACTGATGTACTAAGTACTGCTATTACATTTCATTACATAAAAGACACTTAAACAGCTGCTGCATCCTTCCACTGCTGTGAACCCAGCAGTACTTGACTCAAGGAAGTAGATTGAATCAGCAGAGTTTTGGACTTCCATCAGTCTTTGACTTTGGGCAGTAGATGCAAGGCAGCAGTTGTAGGTCAGCACTTAGTAAGATCAGCAGATAGGAGGTCAGCAGATATGAAACCACTTTCAAGGGGAGAGATTTGTATGAACCAACTGTAATCGTCTGCTTATTCTGGATCCACTGCTCTGATCCAGTTTTGGCTTTAATTATCTGTTCCTCTGATAGGGTTCAATCCCAACAACCCACTATGATACGGATTTAACCGTATTACTTTGAGCAAATCTCGGGGTCAAGATTTATTTTAAGGGGGTGAGGATGTAACACCTCATAAAATCATGGCCAATAATGTATCGACACGTGTCCCTAATCTTAATTATGTCAAATGTTGACTAGGAGGGACTAATATCGCCAAACAGTTAAAACTTTGAATACGAAAGGACTAAAAGTGTCAACATGCTTAAACTAAGCCTTTGAGTGACATTATATGGTCTTCGTGTTCTCGTATTAAGCCACTTGTTGGATAATTGAAACCGTTTGCGATAAACTTAAATTTTTTGGTAACGGAGGGTTAAAAGCGTCAACATGTTAATTCTTACCTCTGAGTGACCTTTTAATGAATCCAGAATGTTATGATGTTTGATCATACTCTCTAGAATGCCTAATATTTTCCGTTTAGGGCTTTAATGTCGTTAAACAATAATACGCACAAGTTTGTGCGTTAGAAGGGTTAAAAGTGTCAACATGTTAATTCTTACCTCTGAATGACCTTTTAACGGACCCAGAGCGTTGTAATGCTCAGTTATACTCTCAAGAATGCCTAATATGGATTATGTAAGGCTTTGGTGTCGTTAAACGATATTACGCACAACTTTATGCGTTAAAAGGCTTAAAAGTGTCAACGAGTGAAACTAGTGTCATCGGGTGATCTTTTAACTGAACCAGAGTTTAACGATAGATTACACTCTTGAGAATATGTATAACCTATCTTGAAGGCCAAAAGTATCAAATATAAAACTTAAAGTGGCTTAGAGGGGCTTATTATGTCAAAAATGAAAGAAATTTAGAGTTATGGAGGACCAGGGACTAAAGTTGACATTTTTGAAACCTGATATGTGTGGTAGCGTCGCGCGACGCGATGCCCTATTTTTCGCAGAATTCTCTTAACAGCTGAAGGTTCTTCTTCCTTGGCCTCCAAACATACCACAAATCACTTAAACACAAATCTTGAGACCCTTAGATGGTTTTAAAACCTGGTTTACGCATGTTGTGATCCTGATTAATCCTTGGGGAACACACTAACACTTGTCAATCATCCACAAAGTCCCCTAATACTATAAATAGAAGTGATCTTTCACTTGAAACCTTGCACCATTCCTTCTTTCTATCTCTTGAGGGAGCTCCTGAACATTTGGAGCATACCACTGAGTTCTTTTCAGTTCTTAGGACACTTATAAGTGTTCCTTTCATGGCTAGTTATTTTGTTTGGCTTTTATAGCCGAAAAGTCAAGCGTTTACGATAAAACGCTATGACTTTTAGTAGGACCTTAAAAGGTCAAGCCATTGTTCACAACGAACATGGCTACGTGATCGTAATTAGGTAGGTGTTAATCCCTCAAAAGGGCACCTCCTAAGAATCACGTTTGCTTGGTCAATTGACGAGTCAATGTAATATTAATTTAAAAAGTCAACGGGTTACTTTTTAAAAATAATTGCGATATGAGTTTAAAAGTGTTCTAAAATACATTTTATCACTTAAACAACTCGGTAATAATTATTAGAACATGTGTAAACATGTTCGGCTCGTCAATTCCCGTTTTAGGGTCGGTTCGCAACCGAAAGTCGCGTAGTTTGACTTCTACGTTGACTTTTGGTTAAACCGAATTAGTCTAGTATGCTACTGATTTTAGGTTCCGTTATGATCGTAATATAATGTAGTATAGCCCCATAAGGTTATATTACACGATCGGACTAGGAATTTGAGTTTATGCGCATGTTCCGTTATTATGCCATACTTTGACTAAAATGCCATTTTGATTAAAAATAAGGTTTTAGACATAAATGAGCATGCAAATGAGTTATGTACTAACAAGTAAACATGTTTAGGATATTTTGATGTGTATAACCTGGTCATAAACTGAGTTTACGCATATGATCGTAAACTATGCTTTTAAAAGGACTAAAATGCCCTTCTTCATCTAAAATGAGTTTTAAACATAATTTCTTGGAAAAACTTATTATGTACTAATGTGATATCATATTTGGGATTTATTGGGATGCTAAGTCAGATTGTAAACTGAGTTTAACTTCAGTTTCGTATGCAATGCCGATAAATGACGATAATGCCCTTATGGCGCATAAAACAAGTGTTAAGCATGATATGCAAACCAAACCTTTTCCTTACTGATTTGTTATGATAAATAAAATATTTTAACTATTCAAAGCTGGTCATAACATCAGATTTCATAAATCTTCACATAAATCGTCATTTAACGACATTAACGCCGTTTAGGCGCGTAGTATGGTTTTAAACCATATTTATGAACCAAGACTTGTTACCTACTGATTTTATAAATCATTTTAAATGTTTTTATAGTAGGTATAAGTCATGAACTCAGAATCCCAAATAAATTCTCAAAAGTATGTGTGAAATGACCAAAATGCCCTTACGGTGCATAGTTTGGTCATAAAGCATAAACCACACATATGTTTGATATCTTACTGATATGATATCATAATTTAAACATTTTTATAGAATTTTTTTGACCATAACATCAGTTTACTTGCAAGCTCCTTTTATAAATTGTAAAATTACCAAAATGCCCTTATGAGGCATAGTTTGATTTTAAAACCTTAACGTGCATACAAGTTGATATCCTACTGATATTATAACTTGTTTAAAGTATATTGGCATATGTAACTTGTTCATGACTCATCCGGTTACCCGATATCGCATATATGCGTACGGTTAGACTTACGTAACTAGTTTACATAAGTTTAACGAAAAGGGGTTTAACCTTATCGTTTTGATCTCAAAATCCAGAATGTACTATGTTTACCCATATTATACAAGTCCTAGTACTTGTTGTGTTTAAACCACATTCTATTCGGTATACGCTTAATCTAGCGAACCTATTCTTAAGTATCGGGTCATGTCTAAAGGAACTACCTTTGACCCGTATACATTCTGACAGATAATAAATATGTTCATTCCAGACTATAGTACCCCCCAGATAATCGGACTTGGGTCAATATACTTAGACTTGCGGCTTTTTGCCAAATATAGTCTTGCTGATTGGAAGCTAGCAAAAAGGTAAATACTCTTGACTTATTTTAGTGTAAACTTGGTATGGAAAATATGCCTCTTGGGACGGTTATTACATAAGTAAGTCGCCTATGATTGCGCAAAAATGTAGGAATACGGTTAATCCGTTTACTTGATAATATTCATAATTGGGGGTTATTGATACCATGTCCGGATAACCCAATGGGTTAATCAAGTATATAATCTCGTAACAAGAAAAATCCCAAGATATATATTTAAAGGATCACCTATGGGTTTTCCATATGTATAAAACTCTTTTCGAAAAACTATTTTTAAAAGAGTCAGTTAAGTGTATTTACCAGCTTTGGCTGACGTATTTTCAAAAGATTGTACAACAGGTACGGAACCTTATTATAGGATGGGATTACGGGTCGGCTAGAATGAAGGCTAAGGAATTTGCACATCCTGATGCTTAAGGCCTATGATGTCTAAAGCTCTGTTTATTTGGATCCTGCCTGTGGGCTTGTATCGAACGCTTGTAATACTTTTATACTTTCAAGCTTTATCTTAATAATTTCAATCCAATACTTCCGCTGCATAATGTTATATTGTGATAACTGGTATCCAACCGTCACGACTGTACCCATCTGGGCCCACCGAAAATCGGGGTGTGACATTTATTATCTTGATTTGTTATCAAAACATAAATATATAGTTTAATATTAAAACACTTGCAAAAACGAGAAATGTTTTGAACGAATAAAACATGTCTTTGCGAATTATAAGTGTTTCGATACTTCTACAAGAAGTATAACGTCTTAAACCATATAATAGTCTCGGAAAGACTATTTGGTGAAAAACAACTCAATATTGTTATAAATATAATAAGTTGTTAAACTACTTGCTAGTAGTTAATTGTAAACAACTTTATATTTTGGATAACTTGTGATTATTCAAGTTTTGAGTTTCAAGATGAAACAAGTTATATGTGTTTCATTGAGGGAGTACCTCAAAACATGACACGAAACGATATAATTGTGTTTATTTCGGTCGAAAGTGTTGAAGATAATAACACCTGGGGATTTGATGTTTAGATATAATTGGTGTATCCGTTATTATATATGTTCACTTTTATTTTATTTAAAATGGTGGACTACTGTTTGGGTTTATTTTACATAAACAAATGGATTAACATATAATAAAAGATAAATTTTTATTTTGGACTACTAATAATTTGTCAAAAGGATACACATATTGATACAAAAATTAAAAAGTAATTTACACGAACACAACGAGCGGGTTGTGATCATGACTTATGTAATAAGACAAAAATCAAACATCAAACGTATAACGACTTCGTGAGAAATGTGGTGAATGGTTTGAGATGAAATGCACAAAAACAAGATATGTCATTCAATGTTGAGAGAATCAACATGGAAATGCACATGTAAGTTTTCAAAAAATATAGCATATGAAAGAAATATATATTATTATTGTAAATGATTTTAATAAATTTAGCAAATTTATTAAGGGAAATTTACAATAGTGATGGACTTGTAGATGCTTCTACCACCATCAATGTTGTTTAAACCATGTGGAGGATTGGTCCTCAATTTGGGAGAGTATCCCAATACATGGTATTAATGAAACAACAACGTAAATGTATATATCACTATAGGCATACGTGAATGTCTTGTTGTTGAGAGTCATTCTAATTGACTATATCTCAAGACTCGAGTGATTTTATACAAAGATCTTTCATCAAAGTGACTTGGATTAAGACTTAAGTTTAAGTCTTTAGGAAGTCAATGGTGAAGCCTTGGAGATAAAAAGGCAAACGAGTTATGATCCTAATGGATGAAGTTAACTATGGTTTTGAGGCCATCCTAACGATGGTTTTGGAATGGTGAAATAAAATTTCATTAATGTGTCTAAACTAAGAAACGAATGTTCGAAGAGATAGTGCGTTATCTCTTAAGGCTGTGAAGAATCGGAATGATGCATCTTCTGTTCACATGCTACAGTATTGTGGTCTAAAGCATGCTAGACTAATACTTGTTAATTTAGATGCTCTACAAAGATTAAATTAACTTTAAACATTCAAAATATGTGATGTCATAAGAATGAATTTTATGCTAAAACAAAACTATAAATATAACTTCATTTTAGTCCAAAGGGATAACTTGGGAGTACCTAATAAATAGATCACTGATAATGATTCTATCCGGTTTCATATGTGAAGAACTTATATAGCTCAGAAGCTCTTATGAGCAATTTTAATCTGAGTAGAGTAATATAATTGGATGACAAAGTCATCACGAGCAATATTACTCAATCTTAATTAAAATGAAAGCAATGTGGGGGGAGGAACCATTTAAGAAACAAACCCTTTAGGGTATATAGAAATGGTAGTTGAGAAGTTTTCTCAAACCCGAAATGAAAGGGAGAACCTTTCATCACCCCATTTGGATGTTATCCAATTACACTTAAATGTGGCGGTGACTTGCATTTGAATGTGGAAGGTTTGGCAATAAGGATTCTAGAAATCCTAATATATATTGCAAATGCATGACCAAGTGGAGTACACAATGGTTATATTGAGTCAATCGAGTAGATTGGACTCGAATGCCAATTGGTTAGATTCAAAATCTAGTAAGATGTCAGTTATGACATACCAAAGGCATGATGGAAACGTATCTCTAGCCTTGAATTGAGTTTCATGTCATTCTAAAGACAAGGTACATAACTGGATCCAAGTTGAGATCATGAGTTATAAGTCTTATGAATTGACTAAATGGAAAAATTGACTAGTAAGTCAAGAACACGTTAGAACAACTGATCTAAATTGAAAATTAATGACTTGATGAAGTCAAAAATAATTTTGGATCCAACAACCAGTGGGTTGATAAGAGATCAAGTTGTGGAATGAGACTAAAGCCCATGGAAAAGGGACATGAGGGAAACCTAACCTAGCTGACTGGAGATCCCAAGATCTAGGTTCAATAGGACAACTTAATCATGAACCTAAGGGTAGTCACTGTGGGAGCATAGCTAACATATATGTTTATATATAAGCTAGTGTATATGTTCATATATCCCCCTAAAACTATAAAAGGGTGTTTTAATACGTCCTAGTCCATTCCTATAATATCCAGTGACATTGTTGTAAGGCTAAGCATAATATATGGCTAACTGATTTGTGGAAATCATAGTAAGCCATAATGCTTTTAATAATTCAAAGGAATCACCTATGTGAGAGAGAAGTAGGGTCACTTCGAATGGCATTGTGGGGTGCGCAATCCTAGAGCTTTCACAGAACAGGCTAGTGTTCCAGGACAATAATAGGACACGACAGTGAGGGGATGGCCCGGCTAGGGAAAGTATTGTGTGAATGTATATTGTCGTTTACAAAAATGGGGGGTTGTTCAAGGACATCACGTTTACAAAACCCTAGTATGCTAAGTATGCTTCGCAAAGGAAGGTTCAAAGGCAAAACCTACCTACCCTGCAATACTTGACTGTCGAGGTTTCATCGGGGAATTTTGTGTGTTTATCGATCTCCATTCATGTGGGGGATTGTTGGAAATTTTAGTGAAAATGAGTTTTTCACTAAATATTTTGGACATCAATAATTATATTTATATATGTGTTGTATAAATAATAATTCGTGGGTTTGAGTTCTATGTTGTGAGAGCATCATAATACTGAATCAAACTCTATCCAAAATGGAGCTAAGATGAATAGAATATCGATGCTCGAAGTTGAGTGATTGAACTCAATATTTCTAAACTTTGGTGACTCTAGTATAAATTCATCTTTTTCATAAATTGGTGGTTTTATGACTTTTAATCTCTATTCAAGAGTCATGATGTAAGTTTTATTGTTTCTTATTATTTTATTTAATATGACATTAACATGTCATGAATGTAAATTAATCCCTGTTTTTACTCATAATAAATTACTAGACTCACAATGAAGGTTTTTATTGTTATAATTATCATTAAACAACAGAAATTAAATATGGAGTTTTAGTTTTGAGTATAAAATGAACCTTATGACTCTTTGTTGGATGCAAAAAGAAAATAGAGAAAAATGAGATGAAAGAGATATACTAGAGAAAAGTTTTATAGAATTTAGAGAGGAGTACTCTCTAATTCTTCCACCATCACCAACTTATATTTATTTTTCTCCCACATAAATTAGAACACCATGATACTCGATGCTATCACGGGCGCGAGTGCCATATCCGGCAGTACACATACTGTTCCGGTTGTTGTACCCTGGAAAACAGAACCGTCTGAGAGGAGGCGCAGAATCTGTTTTAAGGGAAGCGTGTTGAACACGTGCCTCAACCAAAACCATCAATAATTTTGCTTGTCTTTCAACGGAGTTTCGATCTCGTAGGTGCGGTTGAAGTTTTCAAAGACATTGGCTTTGAATCAAGATTGGTACAATTTAGTTGTATTTTATATTCGTTTATTTAGTTTTGTAACCGGTATTGTACTAGTCGAATTTCCCACAAATAACGAGACTCTCGTTATTATTTATTATTTATTTTGTAATATATTTTAATAAAAGGTGAGTCTAGTTCCTACAAGTTCCACATTAAAAAGTTACCTGTTTCGGCCCGAATCAGTTTTGCTACACAAAATTTTATATAATTTACATGTTTATTATATTAAAAATTCCGACTTAATTCTAAAATTTTATATAATTTACATGTTTATTTTATTAAAAACATTTCGACTTATTTCTCTAGATACCAAATTCCATTTCTGGGAATATGGATGACAAGAAAGCTTGCGGAATGGCTATAAATAAACGTGATTTTCGGGTCATTGCAGGTAAAAACTTGATAGCATTCAGTGAACAAGTTTCCTTGGCTTTTAATCTAATTAAGTTTAAGTTGTGTTGAATCATTATCGCATTTAAAAGCGATCACTGTAGATTTGGAGGCATTCTTTTTTTTTCCGGTTAATTAATGGTCATTGACCTTTTGATCACATAACTTCATGTTTAAGTAACATGTTTATGGTCAATATATACAAAACTGGATTGCAAACCTATTTTGAAATCAGCTTCTCATCGATTATCCAGGTTGCACAAATGTCAGGGTGCATAGATAGTTTTGCTTAGTGTGTTTACACATGTTATATGATTCTCATCTTTGGTTTTATTGTTCCAGGTGCATTATGGATTTTTTAGTTCTAGATCAGATGGTCCATAATTTCAATTTTAGTAAAATCATATCCTTTTAGCCATGCGGACTACAAACATTCGGGTATTGGCCACATGTAAAACCACAAACCCTCTATGTATCTATGGGCTAGAGTTCATCCAGAATTAACCATTCTTAATTACTTTCTTTGATTCCGCTATTAACTAGTCCACAAAGGAACCAATGGCGCTTGTCCTCCTCACTTATCGGATGGCCTATAGCCGCAAGTTGGTCGGCGATGGCTTTGAATTTTCAACCAAATTCCGAGACCGAAGATTTTCTTTTTTGAAGGGTTCGAAGGGAGTCTTTGAGAGTGTGGATTCGTTCAATAGAGGAGTGGCTATAGGCATCGGCTAGAGCCTTCCAGACGGCTTTGGCCGTGGTGTAACCGATAGTTTCGGCCATTGCTTCTTTGGTTAGGGTAGAGTTAATAAGAAGTAGGACTTTCTGATCAACTATTTGCCAATCAAAAAAGTCGGGATTTGGCACGGTTTTGTTATCGGTGGTGGTAGTTTCGGGTGGAGATGGGGTGGTTCCGGTTACGTGGCCGACAAGTTTGAGGTAAGAAAGAACAGGAGTATTTTGTTTCTCCCATGTGAGGTAATTGGTGGAGGTTAGCTTGATGTGGACAAGGTGACTGAGAGAATGGAGAGGAAGAGAAGCAGGATCGACAGCCATGGAAGGGGTGGCGACAGAAAGAGAAAAAAGGAGAAAAAGGAGAAGAAAGAGGTGTTTGCTAGAAGGAAAAGGATTTTGAATGTTGTTAGGCTGATACCATATTAATTCACTATGGTCAACTTGATTTTACATTCTGTACATACTCTTTAAATAGAGATACAAGGCAACTATTGAGGAGAGAATTACTCCTCTATACAAGGATACAAATTGACTAAATAAATACACATTAAAGAATTGAATGGAGGGAGGATATTTCTCCATGAGATATGACATTTCCTAATATCCGCTATACTATTATTTGGATTAATCAGAACCTTTTGACCTATAGGAGCAACCGTAAGGCGATGTTAAAAGCTATAAACTTACCTAGCTGGCCAATCTATTGAAGTCTGATATGGTATTTTCTTTCTTTTGGAGTATAACAAGTTTGGTTGTTTTGTAAGCACGTTCCTACCAGGCACTATAAAGTTAATTAAATTATGTAACCTTTTAGCAAGTTCTCTTAGTATGTTTTTGTTGTCGTTTCTTCAACATTCGTTACAGCACCCAAACAAACATGTTTGACCTGAACCTTTTCATTTGAGAAATTTACGAAAAATAGCCAAGAAAATGTTTGACTTACCAAAATGTCCAGTTCATGAGTCGGTGGAGCAGGGCATCACTGATTACGAGAGAGCTTATGCGTCTGCAGGGCTCATTCATGCGTCCGTTAATGTAGAAGTGACACGTGTCTCAGTGACATCATGCGTCCCATGCGTCCGTGACTCATCCTATGCGTCCATGACTCATAAAATTTACTTTTAGGAGATTTGAGGCATCCCATGTGTCTGTAACTCATCCCATCACCCCATACGTCCGTTTGAGGCATCTCATGCGTCCGTGACTCATCCCATGCGTCCGTGACTCATCCCATGCATCTGTGACTCATCCCATGCATCCCATTTTCGTACTTGCTGCTTCATCCATACACGCATCCATTTAAAGAATTAAGGACGCATAAGAGGGGTGATGTCCCGTTCCAACGACGCATGAGCTGGCTATTTTGGTAAGTCAACTTTATTCTTGGCCATTTTCGTAATTAAGACTTTTCATTTTGGTGATCAGGGTAGGGTATGTTGATGATAGAGAAGTTATAAATACAATGGTCGACTTGGATGGATGGCTAAGTTTTGGTGATCTTTTTTACTCTTAAAATGAAGAATTCTTATTTGATGTGGACCGGTTAAAAGAGCTGATCAAGTATAAAGGGTAGTGAGTATGCATTCAAATAGCTAAAACAATCGTGTCAATGTATTCATAAAAAAACATATTATTAATGGGTTAATAGCTCGAGTTTGAATCAAGGTTCCCTGCCGCAACGCGCGGTGGGGAAAACCTAGTTTGAATAATTTATGGTTTGTCTGAATCTGTATAAACCATATATATTCGAAAGATGATTATGGTGATGAATAATGATTAATGGGTCCGATTATGGCCTTAAATCTCTCTAATTGGATCTGACCCGAATAAAGAAGATCATAGGAAAATTTAGAAAGTTGCTTCATCAGATGTATTGGAAGCAAAGATTAAAAGGTGTAGATATCTCATGTTGCTTGACAACAGATGACTTAGTAATGTAAATTCGTAATTCGGGATCAATTTATGTCTCACCGCGACTGCCAAAACATGCAAATACATTGATGTGATAAGGCACTCTGGTGTTACTTTTAGTCCTCAATGTAGATCTCGTTGTAGAAACAGAGATATGATTAAATGATTGTTCACACAAACATAACGAATATGTAACACCAGCTATCGTAAAGGACCAGATACATGACGAATCTTCAAATAGTTGAATGTATATCGGAGAAGATAAGGGGGAGATTAACTTGGAAAATGAATGTGAAGAGGAGACAAATGAGGGCTCTAGTTAGGACCATGGAAACCCTCATCAAGGATGGAAGGAGGTATAGAGACAAACCAAAACTGATATAGATATGTCTTAGACCTATATTAGGTCTGATAAAGTTGCACCTCTCTGAGAACATGAAAGGACGTTGGATCAAGATTTTGGATTTTTTGAGGGGTGTCTAGATATGTCTTAGACCTATATTAGGGCCTTTACTTAGCATTAGTTTGGCATTTGAGTTAGATTTTTCTAAGCATCAATTTTACCTTGGAGTTAGATATTCCTTAGCCTTAGCTTTGCGTTACAATTTGTCTTAGCTAGCGTATATATTTTCATTAGAACAATCGTGCTTCTTTTTTTGTCTCTTTGCTCTTTTATCATTGCTATTATAGTTTACTTACCGATGTATTCTAGCTCTAGTTTTGTACCACCATTATTAGTACTTTAGTATGGTTGTTGATTTGTTTCTCTTAATCACATCTTGTTTTATCTAGACTTAAGGATCGAGGGTATTGAGAACTGAAAAAGGTTAGCCATTGCCATTAAGTTCTTGATGAGAGCACTTTCGTTCTTATAACGTGTAACAAAAATATAGATGACTATCAGAGACACATGTGACAACTGTGCTCTGTAATCGATGTATAATGTAAAACAATATCAATTATTAATAAAACAATGTGTTTTGGTGTTATTATATGTGTATTTGTGTTTAATGATTTTACGTTTTGATTCGAGTTCGGTTTCAAGCTTTAAATCGCTTTCTGGAAAGTTATACGCAAACTCGTGCGTAAACGCAGTCAGTTTAATGCGACAAACAATCCGGAATAGTGTCATAGGCTTAACATACCTTTACATAACTTAGAAATAAGTTTTGGATGGTTTGGTGTGTCGAAAACAAGTCTATTCGATCGCAGGGACTATTTGTGTCAAACTGCGAAAGTATGCCGATTCGTTCTATATCGAACATTCTGGAACTTGATCATAAGTTAAACACACCCTAAATATCCTTTACATAGCTTAGAAATAGGCTTTGTGGTGTTTGGTGCACAAAAATAAACTTATTTGATCAGCAGGGACTAAAAGCGTCAAAAAGCGCATAAGTTTACATTTTCGCGCATATCTTACGTTCTGAATATATCCGGACATCCAAAATTTTTTGTAATCGTTTAAATATCTTATTTTAGTGATTGGAATTCAAAAATACAATTCGTCGTGTAATTTGGATCGTTTTTGCGTCCGTTCGAGTTTTCGTCGTAATTAACCAAACAACGCAACCGTACGACCAAACGAACCGACATCCGAGATATTTTTGAGCATGTTTCATGTCCCCTATGCTTTAACATCCTTGTAGAGCCTTGAAAACGGGTTAACGAGGTTTAAACGCATCAAAAATGGCTTAGAAGTGTTGTAGGGACCAAAACTGTCATTTTTCGAAAGTTTCTGGATATGGGGACCAGTGGCGTCGCGCCACAGCCTTGTGGCTGTGTGGTGGCGGCACGCCACCCCCTCATCTGGGCAGAAAAATTCATTTTCAGCAACTTTCAGCAATTTTTAGCAACCGACTTGAAGTTCAGGGTCCTTTTTGTAACATTTGCAATACCGTTTGATGGTTTTGGGACACCCCTAGTATTCCAAAACAATGTTCCTTACATGTACGGTCCAGATCGAAGCTCAATTATCGAGGAACGATCTTAATGGTTGTGGAAAATCTATAAATACCCACCATCTTCATCACCTTCATTCACACCTTTGATCTCAATTTCATTCTCTAAGTTGAAGCTCTCCTTGTGAAGCTTCATACCTGAGAATTTTTGAGTTCAAATCTTCATTGCTTGGACCCTTTGTAAGTTTCTTTCGTGCTTTTATCGTTTTTCAAGCGTAAAAGTCAAACAGTGTTTGACTTTCTGCTTTGACCACGAATTGGTCAACACAAGTTCGTTTGAACTTTGCAACGTGAGCGTAATCACGATGGTTATAGTCCATTGTGACTATACTTACTGATTACCACGTTGATTAGGCGTAGTGACGAGTCATAGTTTCGGTCAAAATACGTGCTTATGCGTATTTTGCAACCAAACTATTCTTGGGTATCAAAACCGTTTGTTTTGATATCAAACTTGTTTTCTAACTTAGTTAAACATGTTTCAACCCGTTTGGTCGATCGTTAGGATCCGACCAAGCATATTATGTGACCATAGTTGCATAGGGAATAACCTTCCGAGGTTATACCTTATGGTCACTTAGTTTAATTAGTTGTATGATATGTAGTTTATATGCCTTAGGTAAATGACCAAAATGTCCTTTTCATGCATAATTGGTAATTAAGCATATGTAACTTAACTTTTGTCACTTAAACTAATTATGCAACATATTTAGGCATATAATACTTGTCATATGACTAGTTAGGCGTCTCGAACGCGCATTTGCGCGAACGACGCGTTAAAGTGGCGTAAGCTACCTTAATGAGTCGTAACGGGTCAAAAGCACTTAGGTTAGGTTCCGTTTTAGAATGTAGGCTTTGTTAAACCATATCACATGAGTCTCAATACTCATTTGGTTTACGAGACCTCCTTCTATCAGATCTTCCGATTTAGGTGTCGATTTATTTAACTAGTGATCCGATTACTAGGTACTACTTGATTTCCTTGTTTTACTTGAGCTTGTTGAGTTCTTTGGATTGAGGATACTTTGCACTTCGATGTGAGTACATAGTTCCCCTACTTTACTGTTTTCAATTGTTTTGGGGTGATTCATATGTGTTAAACGATTTCGATACTTTTAACGAAGGTTTCAAAAACAAATACTATGGTTTATATTAAACAAATAACGATTTCGATAATGTGAACAAACTTGTTGGGCGTATTTACATAACGAATGACATTCATTAGTTTTGGCCGAACCGACCAGTATTAGGTTATGGTACCATAGGATCTGAGAAATCCCTTTATCAGACTGCACCCATGGTTATGTGTGGGGGTTATGTGGGTAACGACTGAACCTGTTAATTGTTAACTTACCCTTTGGTGGTTTGTTAATACGAGTTGAATGAGAAACGAGTTACGAAGGTTTGAATGTTATTAGCGAGACGACCAAAAGTAGTTTTCACAATTAAAACGAGAATGATTTTGAACAATTGAAACGAGTTAAACAAGTTAAACGAATTGGATAAACGATTGGTTTTTGGTTAATGTTTAGATAACGGGACGGGTGTAATGTGATGAAAACATGGTAGATACGCCGCTGGTACTTCTTATATATAAGTGTTTTCATCATATTACATACCGTGGCGTTATTTAGTTCACTTGGGTAAACGATTTTAAAACGATGTCACACAACGATGTTTGCTAAATAATATAAACCATACGAGTTTTACTAACGAGGTGATTTATAAATTTGGTTGACTTAAACAAATGTTTTGGGTTAAGAATCATGGCTGTGAGATTTTATAAACTATAACCAACTTGATTTGAGTTGGTTAAGTATGTTGCAATATTATACACTTTTCAAAACATGGTTTTTAAATAAGGTATTGCAACATGTAAACGAGCCATGAATCCGACACTCTCATAAAACCTATGTGCTCGCCATCATTTCTTTGCTGACTTTATTTTTACATATGTTTCAAGTGTTGTTAAATGATGTCGATTGCTAGGATGCATGCTCACTTATGACTGGACGAGACCTTAGTGATTTAATAACGATGATAGACTATGTTTAACTTGTTTGTTTTGTTTAAGACAGTGTAAATTATCTAATGAATCAATAAAACGGAACTTTTTGAATCCATGGTTGTGAAACAATAATTGTGTCACTTCACTCCCCAACGTTTCCGCCGCGGTTTCGTTGTTTTGACGCGGTCGGGGTGTGACAACACAATAATGGATGAAGGTGTCGAGAAAAGGCTTAGCCAACGCGATTATGGTTTTGGTGAAAACTCTTTCGTGTTGTTAAAGTATAATGATAATATAGGGAGAAAAGATATGGGCACTACTTTCATTCACCGGATATCCATGCATACATTACATTTATAATAGTAATAAATTATAACAGATGTAACTTAATTATTTTATTTTTGACATGGGTAACATATTAAACTGAAAAACACGAACGAATAAGTCACACACAAAATACACACAATTTTTTATTGAACTGAAAAATACGACCCCCATACCGCCTAGCCTTAGAGCTGAAAGGCTTTAGGTTACCGAAAAGGAACCGTTCTTGGTAAACCTCAAAGTTTTGATGCACCGACTTGGGTTCCGCTAGTTTTTGTGGGAAGTTGTAAAGGCAACCAATCATCATCCTCGGTGAAAGATCTAGAAAAACACTTTGCCACCATTTCTTCTGTAACATCCTCTAGTTTTGATGGTACCCACTATGAGTATGAACATAAACTAAATGTTATAAACTCACGTGAAGCTTAGCATTATAGAGCTTGATCAAAATCCATTAGACTGTTAGATCTAGTATTTACCTTAGGTTTCTTGTCTTTGTCGATTAACATAGCTCTAGCGCCCTGCAAAACGAACATCAATCTAAGCTTTTAAGTGATAGTGATCATCAACCTAGAATTTGTTCAAAACATGAGGACACCTCATAGTAGTTATTGCTAATCTTTCCGGCAATAAGATTGGAGATGGCAATGTATTCTGTCTCAAGACATTGCTCAATATTTTTGGATCGACCTTCTCTAATCTATCACATGAGCAAAGCAAACATTAAAAAATTTCAAGGATCATTTGTTAATTTTTCGTTTTAGAATAAAATATAACTAGCATACCGTTCTCAAGAAAATCTTGAGACCTAGTGGATTAGCGGATTTCATTGATGTGATAGCATCAATGACCCATTTCTCTTGAACTTGTGTAGCCAAGTGTTCCTGGGATGATTCATGAGATGAAAACCATGATATGTAAGTATATTATATAATTTCATATTTAACACAACTATAACTAAAGTTGGACAACTTATTACCAACGAGGATAATATTTCTTCACATGATTCACCGCAGAAGCATTGGTTGATCATGTCAAGCCTAGTCATTTGGAATTAGATAAAAGGATAAGGTTAATATGCTTATTCGTTACCGAGGGCCATGGATCCATGGTTACATATGTCAAATTGAATAGATAACAATGTTATATGCTTGTCCAAACAATTTAAGGTTTGCTTTCTAACTTGTTCGAGAATTGGTCACACATAAAGAATTACATGTTTAATTTATCTTTACTGATGATCAACTTGATTATATCTTCACAAAACCTTACTTGATCCTTGGTTTGCCGTCGGTTTTCCGTTCCAAGTTTCAGGTTACCCCACTCTTTTATCTTGTGGGATCGTACCAAACCTAGAATAGGTCCCATCATTGATACGGGTATATACGTTTTTGCCCCCCTGATCGGAAATCTCAAGCTTCGCCACTGGTCATATAGTCTATTAGGGTTACACTAACTTAGATTTTAAGTAAGGTTTATTTTCTAAGTACACATGTGTCAGTATATTATCAATTATCATTATACAAAAAAAAGTTATAACGCTATTACCCTTGTAATCATAAGTGTATTTTGTACCTAAGATACGCACTGTCTAACTTGACTTGTACTTGTGCAAACTTGTTAATAATCATGGACATTGTAGCTCCACTTGGTGAACCAAATGAAGCAACCGTTTTTTCAAGAGGATCCTCCAAAGATTTTAGATTCTGCAAGAATAGGTAGGTACCATTGTTAATCAATAGAGGAATCGTGTTAAATATACTCTTGATTACATTGAACTAGCGCAAATACCTTGGACGGAACAAAATGTGTTCCAAGACCAAATACAAGCATCTCGGCTCCATTTAATCGAGCACCAGTCAATCCCACATATTCTCCTACATACATAAAATCAGTTCATGGTTATATGGTTCAACTACATATAGGGATACAATGGGGATAATTACAAATGAATATTCAGAACACAAGGATAATTAGAAGGAAAGTTAATTAAATCATATCCCATAAATATAATTATAATAAAATCTAACTAATATATTCTATCTAATAGAACTTACCAAAGAATCCTGGAAGCCGTGAAAGAAAATAAGATGCTCCAACATCAGGAAATGCTCCAATCAACACTTCAGGCATCGCGAAAATCTTCGAATAACATGTTTTTAATTAGGGAACCAAAGTGCATACCCTAAAATATTGTGTTGTTACTTTTATTAAAGATAAAATATAACTTGATGAAAACCAGACATATTTACTGTATTCTCAGTGACGATTCTAAACGTCGAATGTATCGATATTCCAACGCCTCCTCCAATAACGCTTCCATCTAGAATTGCAAGCAATGGTTTCTTATACGTTGCGAGTAAGTAATCTAAACAAAACTCTTTCCTGTAATAATTGGCTCCAAAACTCCAATGTCCAAGTTGAACATATGTATAACCAGACGCGAGATCCCCCCCACAACAAAATACTTTCCCGTTTGCCTGTAGACCAAGATATATGTGTTTCAATATTACAAATTCTTTGTACGTAGTACCGTGCTTTATAGAGTAAATTAATCGAACTTGAGCTGTAAAGTTAATTAATTTGGTTAAGAAGCATACGCCTCTATCAAGTGGGCTAGCCTCACATTACCTATATAGAAATATTATGTCATTTTCACTAGAAAACGAGATATCATATGTTTGGGAAAAGAGTAAAGTTTCATTTGACCATAATAGTTACAAAAAAATGGTTTTTAGAAGTAATAATAAAGACTAAAAATTAACTTTAAATTTCAGTTATTTTAGGTTTTTATTTATTTATTTTAATTAGTTATATTTGGTTTTTATTTATTTATTTTAGAAATTTTTGGCGCAGTATCCATATGCTTGCGCCGATGTGGCTCAATCTATGCACATGTTAATACTTTATTGAACCGGTTTTTTTATTAAATTGACAGTCGATGGGTAATTTAATAAAACGTGTTAATCATAAGGCTTTTTTTATTAAATTGAAAGTCGATGGGTAATTTAATAAAACGTGCTAGTCATAAGGCTGATTTGATGATTATCATTCTTTTTACTTCACTGAAGAGTATGTGGTCTTTTGGTTGATTTGGATCTCCTACGAAACTTTGTACCTTCAGTATAACGAGCTTAACCGTGGGATCATCCTCATAAGCTCTCGACTTCTCGTACATACTTCTTAACTATAATCAATACATGATACATGTAAGCAACACATACACACGATTATCTGTTTTGGATTGTATTTTATTGTATTGTACCATCTCATAGGTGAGTGTGTTTAGTTGCTTTGGTCTGTTTAGTATCATTTTTCGTACCCCCAAGACTTCTTCGAAAATTACCTGCAATAATGAATATATAATTGTTAAACTTTAAAAGTAATTTATTACATGTAGATACACAAATGGGTTGATAAAACGTAATCCCTATTATTGCACCCCTATTAATTTAACTAAAAATAACCTATACACCTTGTATAAGATGTAGCATACAAGCTATACGACTCATATAAGATGTAACATAACATGTGACAGTCGGCCTTTTATAAGGCCCGTAGGTTCGCCATTTTATAAGGTTTGCATAACGACTGATTTGACAAATGGGCACAACTAGTAAAAATGGGAGGGGCACATTTTGGCAACTCGACATAAATAATTGTGTTATGATTATTATGCCCATGACAAAGAGTAATTTGAATTGGCTAGCTTGATTGGTTTTGACTCATTTTAAACCAAAGTAGATGACATGATAGACTTAATTAGAACCGAACCAAATCTAACTCTAGGGATCAGAAGAGTCATGTGTGAAGTACCTGGTCTGCATTGGTGAGAGCCATTATTGAAACCTGCAACTACAAAGCTTGAAGATCTTGAGAATAATGTAAGTAACAATATGCTCAATTTTTGGCGTAGATATAACAGCTGGTGGGTACATGATTATATAACAGAGGGTGAGTACATTTGGTCTAAATATAACAACGGTGGGTATAATAATATAATGAGCAATCTATCATCAAGATTGTGCACAATATACAAAATTATTATACATCTAACAAATTCAAGACGTTGTACAGTAATTATATATTTACAAATTCAAAAGGTTGATTGGATGAAGTGGGTGGTGCCACTGCCTCCAATGAATGGATGTCAGTATGTCACTTCACAATTTGGCATCCACCATGCAAATTTTTTTTTTCTATTGCTGTCAAATATTATTATACATACATTTGCAACAGAAAATTAACATAGCGCCATCTTTGTTCCGGTGGTTTGCCCTATAATTTAAAATACGGTTGCCGTGGGTTCGATTCACGCCTTGTATAGATTTTTGATTCCTAATAATTTTTGTTTTTTGCTCCCATAATAATTTTTGTTTCAATAAAGGAAAAAATTTGTAAAGCAAAAGGTTAGGTGAACTAATTAGTGTATCTTTTATATGTGATATTTTTTTTTATTTGTAAAACAAGGTTTTCAAGGCCGAGTACTCCTCGAATAATCTCTATAAGGTAGCCTGTCGAGTCGACTTTCTTCGACTCCGTCTAATTACTCGGAGTCGGTCAAACGCGGTCAACATCGGCCAGAATTGGATCTAGTAGGTCAACTCGGCTAGTTTGACTTAAATAATAATAAAACATAATTTTTATGCCTATCATATTAAAGAATGAATATCATTTTCATGTATTTTGTTAAAATATTATTAAATTTATGTTATTTGACATATATTTAATATCCAAAAAGTAATTTCTTTGTAATTTAACATGTCCGAGTACTCCCCGAGTACTATCTGCCTAGACCGAGTACTCTCAACTCCCCGGTCGACCGACTAAGGAGCGCCTAGCGACTTTTGCAACCATGCTTTTATATATTAAACAGTGACTTAATTTTAACTACATGACTTAATTTTTTATTTTTTGTTATTATATTCTTTTGGAGTTTTTTTCTTAAATTAAATTAATCAAAGTAAATGTATCTGTATATAGTTTGTGGTAATTTTTCAAATTTGGGGCTATTACAACCGAAGAACATCGGTACTGATAGCGGTATCATCTGAACCGGTACAGATATTCATTTTATAGTTTTCGGTTGTTGTAGCGAGTGCCGATAACGTAACAAACTAAAGTAAAACCGTGTGAGTTCCCGCCGCGAAGCGCGGGAATCCCACTTGTTCTTAATATAAGCTCAAGGCCGTCTTCGAAAATCACAAAAAAAATGGCCCTGTGCGAGATTAAAAAATTTGGGCTCTATTCGAAAATCTCCATTTAATATAAACTCATCAATCGCTAAAATTTATGTGAATGTAACTTAAATAGTTATTTTTAGCTAACTTTAGGATGTAATTTATTAATTAAAGGGAAAAATCTAGTTGACAAAATTAAGCATTAAATGTCACTAACAAAAAAAACCAAAAAATAAGCTAAAATAAAAAATTTGGAGAAGTCAGGATTAGAACCAATGTCTCCTTATTGTTTAAGCAAAGCAATAACCACTAATACAAGAGCTCATTTATGTTATCTCTCAATTCAGTGCATATATATTCTATCTTATACAGCGTAAATTCTATACAAAATTAAAAAGATTTTGGCACTCAGAGGGTTTGGGCCTTGTGTCATCGCCCACCCTGCACCCCTACAAGCCGGCCCTGTATAACCTTATAATATTCCATTTATGGACAGATTTGGATTCAAATGAACAGGAAGGACATTACGAAAAGACATTTTTTTTATTTTCTATAAGCATCCCTAAATATAATAATCTAAATTTTAGTTTGGATTCAAATGAACAGGAGGGACATTACGAAAAAGACATTTTTTTTTATTTTTTATAAGCATCCCTAAATGTAATAATCTAAATTTTAGTTTAAAAGGTTAAATTCGAAAATTTCTCGTAAAAATATCGTAGTGTTTAAAGCTGTTCTACAAAAAAAAAAAAAAAAAAAAAAAAAAAGGATAAAATAAAAATAAAATTATGTCACTACAAACTAAATGGTGCATCAATGAGTATGTTTTGTTAACCTCTTGAAATATCACAAATGCAAAACTTAATTCGTGGTATTTGTTTTATGATTAACCATTGATTACTAGTAGAGTTCCCTTAATTAGATAATAGTTGTGTAACCACAAATATAAAGTTGTAAGGCTGCAGGGTATGGTTTGAAGATGGTAGGGGCTTTATTGCGCCACGCATGCGCGACATCAACCAGAGGGCTCTATTGCATCTTCTCAATAGCTAGTATGGTATGGGATGGAGCCCCTTACCATATACACACAATAGCGCCTTCTTTGTTTGATTTCACACACAAACAACATCTTGCATAACCACGGATCCATCCAAAAAACTATTTCTTCCCCCATTGCCGGTCATTCCTTGAAAAAACATCTTAATGGAACCCCATCTTTCTAGCTTATTGGTTGGTAGACTTATTCTTCTAGCTTGTCCGGTCAATGGGCAACCAGATCGTTGAATATTTAAAGTAATGCTCTTGAAGTTATACATATCATTCCGGAACTAGATGTAATTTTTTTTTTTAATAGCCAACGAAACTTTTATTACCGTAAAATCCAAACAAAACACCAGCCAGAAGCTGGACATAAACTGAAAAAAGGAAAGGAAAAAGATAACTTAATAAATTACAATGTTATATTGAAATCCCACCACTCTTGCCTTGTTACCAAGCTAAACTTTGATCTCATCTTCAAGCCTAGCATGATACGAAGCTTCTTTAATCTCTATCATTATTCTTTGTACGTCACCTTGTTTATTTGAAAAAATCTTTCCATTCCTATTCTTCCATAAAATCCACATTGTTTGGATTGCGATCGCATGTATTGTTTTCTTCATGTTTTTACACCTTTGTAACCCGTTCAGCTCCAATAATAGATCTTTTATGCCACCCTCCGTGTTTATCATCGGTATATGCAGCCAATTTACGACCGATTCCCAGATTCTTTTTGCAAAATTACATTGAATTAAGACATGAGCCACTGTTTCATCTGCAGCCCCGCAAATCCTGCACGTTACATCTGGAATGTTTAACCCTCTGTTGCTTAAAGCTGTTGTCGTCGGTATTTTCTCCTCCATTGCCCTCCACACGAACATTGAGCTTTTATTTATAGTCCACCGGTTCCATTCAAAGTCATAAGCAGGAACGTTCAAATCAATTTGTCTACTTAGAGCCAATCTCACAATTTTTGTACTAATCTCCTGATGTTCATAATTATTCCAATACCATACATCACTATTCGTCGATATTACCTGCTGTTGCAAAAGAACATTTAGACTTTGTAATTCCCTAAGTTCGGTTCCCGTACTTGGAATCCTTTCCCACGCCCACTCCCAGATTATCCCACCATTGATTGCCTATAACACTCTCTTACCAATGCCTTTTTCGGGTAGTAAGTTGATACAAATTAGGGAATTGCATTTTAAGTGAATTATGGCCAAGCCATATGTCAGCCCAAAACATTGTATTATTTCCCATCCCCACCTTGCTTCTTAAACTTGCAGCGATGTCAATATTACTCTTTGAGAACTCGTTTCCTATTTCACCAATATTTTTCCATACACCAGGCAGGGATTTTTTTGTTGGTATCGACTCCACCTTTCTTTGACTAGTATGAATCGACTTATCTCATTTACCCATAAGTTTTCTGGCTCTGTTTTGAGTCTCCACCACCATTTGGCCAGTAGAGCCAACTTCATGTCTCTAATGCTTCCTATGCCGAGTCCTCCAAAATCCTTTGTTGCTACGATCTTTTCCCAATTCACCCATCTTATCTTGTTATTTGTATTGTTTCCACCCCGTAAGAACTTCCTACGAATTCCTTCCGGTATCTTCAATACCCCAACATGAGACTTGTATAAAGATAAATAATAATTGGGTAGGCTCCCGAGCATTGTTTTTACTAATAGAACCCTACCAGCGAATGACAGGTTCTTTGCCTTCCAATTTGACAGTCTTTTATTGAACATGTCAATAACTTCTTTCCAATTTGCTATTTTGTTCATGTTTGCACCCACCTTCAACCCTAGATATAAAAACGGGAACTTCCCAGCTTTACAATTAAATACCGATGCCATACCTTCTACTTCCTCCTCCTCTATTCCCACCCCCATAGAGCTGACTTTTGCGTTGGTTCACTTTTAAGCCGGATAAAAGGTAGAAAATTCGAAGGATTCTATTTAGGCATTTTACATTGCTTTCCTCCCATTCACCCACGAAGATTGAATCATCCGCATATAGCATATGGGTTAAATATGGACCGTCACCTAGTAATTTTATACCCGAAAACATATTACTATTTTTTCTCTAGTCATTAAAATATGCAAGGCTTCCATTGCTATAATGAACAGAAAAGCTGATACCGGGTCCCCTTGCCTTAATCCTCTTTTGTATTGAAATTCTTCCGTAGGTGAGCCATTAACCAATATCGAACCTCTCCCTGTGTATAGTATCCCCATTATCCAATTCATCCATTTAGGTGGGAAACCCATTAGTGTTAATATAGAAATTAAAAATTTCCAATTGATTGTATCATACGCCTTCTCAATGTCTGCCTTAAACACAAATAACCGTCTACCTGTCCTTTTTGCCCAACCCACCACTTCGTTAATAATTAAAGGACCATCTACTATGTTTCTTTCCGATACAAAGGCCGACTGGGCATTCGATACGACACTTTTTATCACCCTTTTAATCGGTTGGCTAAGACTTTGGAAATCAATTTATTCACCACACCTATTAGTGATATAGGTCTAAAATTAGATAAAGTCATAGGATCGAGTACCTTTGGTATGAGGGCAATAAATGAGGCGCTGCATGAATGATGAATAGAACCATGGATAAAGATTTGGTTCATAATTTGCATAAGCAATCCCTTCAGCTCCTCCCAAACCAGGCGATTTATTTATACCACAGTCCCAAACCGCTTTTTTAATCTCTTCAATTGTAAATGGTTGGATCAGCCCATTCGCTTGTACAGAACTTGATGTGTGTAAAATGCAACATATAAATTACATCAAATGAAGCATAAAACTAACCCTTTTTTAGTACTAATGTTGGAAAAAGTGTGCTTTTGTCTTCCTTTTGTATTTTCAGGATTAAATGAGCTCAAATGAACAAAAGAAGCAAAAATACAGCTAAATCTAACAATAATACAAGAAAAGGAGTAAACGTGGCATGCCCGACCCCTCGACAGCATCTTTCCAAGCAAAAACAAGACAACAGAAGGCTGAACACGCCTCGTGCTCAATCAGCACGGGGGCGTGCCCAAGTGTCTGCAGAAAAGACAAAGGTGTAGAAGCTTCTATCACCCAACACGGGGGGGTGCCCAGCGGGCACGGGGCCGTGGTCAACGCAAAGATTCGCAGAATCTGAGCAAATCTTGATAGTACAGATACGCTTCTGCACACGGGGCCGTGCCCAGCGGACACGGGGGCGTGGTCAACTAATACAGACAAACTGCATTAAATGAAGAAAAAGAAGAAGGGTGGACAAGGGGCCGTGCCCAGCGGACACGGGGCCGTGTCCGGGCTTCTGTGTAGGCTATAAATAGGGGTGCTTGGCTCACTTGCAAATCATCCCTTGGCAAACCACCTCTCTCACACTACACCCACCCACCACCACCATCACAACCCACATCCACCACCATCATCCATCATCCATCATAGAGTGTGTATAGTAGTCTCGGGATCCAAGATTGATCGTAAGAGTTCTTGACAATCAAAGGCCATGTTTGCCTAAGTCTCTTACATCACTTGGTGATGACAAGCATTTAGTGTAATACTTTTTATTTTTAATCTTTTCGCACTTTTTATTTGGTTATGTATTAATGACTTTAATAACTAGTTTCTTATGTTGAAGGTGAATTTTCCTTATCATTTTTCCGTGGTGTCTTGGCATTATTTTACTGTCTATATAAAATAAAAGATTTACACCATTCATATCTCCACGGTCTATATGGAGATATGTTGGCTACCTGGTCGGGGGTTAAGGGAATGGTTTGGTAAGAGTCTTGCCTTGTTCAGTGTATAGATCCTGCAAGGACCTGGGTCAAGCTTAGTAGGACCTCCTTCAATACCCACTGGTATTGGATGGCGGGGGTTCGAATTTCTTGATCCCCTCATATGTAAACTACTATTAAAACATTAACCCGGCTACTTAGGATTGTATCCCTGCTGACTCAACTACTTAGCCGAGGGTAACGTCACCTTCAAAAGAGGGGCCTACCACATTACGCATTAATAACTTAATTAATTATCTTTCATTAATCCAACCCTTTAGGATTGTATCCTTGTTGACTCAAACTACTGGGTTGAGGGTAACGTCACCTTCAAAAGAGGGGCCTACTACTATAACTAAGATAATCTCTTAAAAACTGCAAAAGTGCGGAAATAATCAAAGGTTACACTAAAGGCGAGTTGGATCCAAGTAATTCATCTTGTCTATCTATTTTTATTTTTATTTTTCAGCATTTTTAGTTTTTATTTTCTAGTTTAAAACATTTTTCTAA
This sequence comes from Helianthus tuberosus, assembly GCA_030545235.1. Taxonomy (NCBI): domain Eukaryota; kingdom Viridiplantae; phylum Streptophyta; class Magnoliopsida; order Asterales; family Asteraceae; genus Helianthus; species Helianthus tuberosus. The sequence goes on from CM060409.1 coordinate 20,504,441, forward strand.
ACTTTTGATTTGATTAGACGTTGAGGATAAACCGGTACTAAAAGCTCTTGTGTCCTTGGATGACCTCGGTATCTTACCAACGCTATACTACGCTCACGATGGATGAACTTGCCCATATGTGTGTTTAGTGTTAGTAAAATATCGTGTTTTATAATTTAAAACTTGACTAACGTGTTAAAAAGGGCGAAAATATACTTAAAATTATATACACACCGACACACATCAAGTTTTTGGCGCCGTTGCCGGGAACCCATGGATTTTAAGAAAGTTAGGAATCAACGGCCTAATCGTTTTTTTCTTATTTTTCTGTGTTTTTTAGGATTTTTTCGTAAATTTTCAGCTTCGGCAGAACTCACCACGGGCCGTGCCCGCTGAACACGCCCCGTGCCCAATCTTTGGTACTGGCAATCCTGTTTTAAGTCAGATAGTAGCTGAACACGGGTCGTGCCCACTCAACACGCCCCGTGCCGAAGCATCAATTACTGAAAACAGAACCGTAAGATCCCGACGGTTGGTAATTTCTGACACAAACATGAGTGATACTGATTTTTTTTTACTATCGGCCCTCTTATGGTACATGGTGTCAAATATGTGGTGGCCCTCATAAAGATTTAGAATGCTATTTTCTAAATTACAAGCCTCACTATATAGACCCATTGTTTTCCTGTAGCCTTAAGAGAGGCGAAAGTAAAAATAATCCCTATCTCTCCCTCGAATGCTCTCAATCAAACCTTCTAGGAGAAATGCTTCTTGATGAATTATTTCAAATGGAAGATCTAATTCTTAATTGGGTAAAAGAACTTGAGATGGATATCACTAATTCATCTCAAGACGATACCCAAGAAGAATTATTGAGATCGCATTCGAATAAAAACAACTTCATTGTTCCCGAAATCACCTCTAACTCTGGCGAAGACTTGAGCGATAGTCGTCCATGTGTCGATTGTGCCATGAAGGACTCCCCATCGATTGCGTTCAATGCATACATAGACCTGAGCGATTCGGCATACACCTTCTTTAATGAGAACCCGAGAAAGTGTTGGACTTGTCCACCTATATTTAGCGTAGGAATCACCCTTACCGACAACCTCTTGCGTTCTCGTCTAAATCTAGAACAATTAAGGTATCTCAGGCACTTCGGGGTTGTTCCGTCCAGTAAGGAACCTCCCGATCTGGATAAATGCCTTAGAAATAGACGAAACTTCATAAACAGCCTCTAGACACGGGGTCGTGTCCAGGTCAGCACGCCCCCGTGTCCACCAAAAGATTCCCATCTGACTTTTTGTCAGAATACGGACAAAATGTGTTAGAATCTTGTCTGCACACGGGGTCGTGTTCAGCCAACACGGGGCCGTGTGCAGCATGCTGTCGTTTTCTATAAATGCAGCCAAGATTCCTGCACATTTGGACCACTCTAAAAGACAGAGATTTTGTGGATCTTCACACATACCATCCTAGGTATATTCTAAAAGAAGGTTCCCAACAACCATCTTGTCTTTTCTACTTTTGTCCATTACCTTCTTCTTCAATTTTCACCTCAACACCTCCATTAGAACTTGAAATCACCATGGTTTCAAGCTTTAATGTGATGTTTGTTAGGTTTTATTCAAGGAATCTTGTTAAAAATAATTTCTACAACATTGTTTTAAGTTATTTCTTCTTAAAAATGATTTAAAAATCAGGAAAATAATTTGAAACTCCAAGTTTCCTTGTTCCAAAAATCTGCAGACAGGTGCACACGGGGCCATGCTCATTGAGCACGGGGCCGTGTCCGAGGTTACTGTTTCATTAAATAAACTCTTTTCAGTTTATTTTCATAGAATGTCGAGCCAAAACAGTGGAACTTCGTCAGCAAATTCCAGAAACAGTCGAAGGGAAAGAAGGTCTTCAATTGAAGCAACTCTCGTACGCTACGTGATGGCATTACGTGAAGCTCTTGATGAGATGACATCGGTAGAGGAGGTCCTGATAGACCGTATAAATTATCTTACGGTGGGGTTGGAAAACAGTTTTCAAGAAATCAACCTCTTGCACCAGAGGTTGAACATTCTTGTGACGCCTCCCATGGAACCAATCCTCCCTCAAGAGGATTGGAACCTAGCACTTGGAATCAATGTCACGGCCCCCGACCCGGTTTGACCCGTTTCAGGAGCCGCGGGACAGAAAATCCCATGGTATTTATTTAATTGAGTTTAACAGCGGAAGATTTCATCAGGATCTTTTTCAAACTGAAATTTCCCGATTATTTTATTTCACAACTCGGGATAAACCCCGGTAATTTACAATCATATGATTTCACGGAGAAATCTTTATTTTTACAAAACATGTTTCTTTATTTTATATTGAGCCACTTCCTTAAGCTTGTAGTGCTTTGCGGCACTTTTCCTGGATCACAACAGATCACCTGAAACATGTTTGAAAAAGGTTTTGTCAGCGGGAAATACTGGTGAATCATTCTTTTTACTAAAACGACACGTTTGTTATAATTTACAGTATTAAGAGCGATTACAATATTTCCTGATATCAACCAACTACCCACGATATTTGTCACTCGACATTCATTGGTAACCTCATTGTCCAATGGTGTCTGTGACTATGGTCATATCACTCATTGGCTAACCCGTTGTCCAATAGTGACGGTTATCAAGTAATGTATACAAAACCCCAGATACCGGCTGTAATTTGGTGATTACAAAGACTTAATCCCTGTAATTATAACTTTGAAATATTTAAGAATTTATAAAACACTTTGATAAAAAGAGAATGACTCACATTGCAGATTTATTTGAGCAGAGCCTAGCCTACTGATTAGCCTTTTAACCTAGTTTAAATAACAATGCACACAAACTAGGTTAGTAACTAATACAGCATTTACGATAACTCACGAGATTAAACGTTCATAACGAATGACAAAGTGCGATACTTAAACATCCATCGTATTCACGACGAATGACAAAGCATAAACCCTAATGTGGGCAGCACTTAAACATCCATTGGATAGTTTAATCGATCGGACATTGAATCGTAGCAGCGATTGAGTTATTACCCTGTATTGCGGCAGCACTTCATGATTCGTGTGTGTTTTGAGACCGTTTCTACAATATCTCAGCGTACGTTTTGAGTTTTAACGTCGTTCAAGTGCCAGAATTCAAGTCCCAAAGCCTACTACTTATACCTGAAAAACCGCCCCCCTCGCGTGGCGCGAGGGAGTGTCGCGTGGCGCGAGGGGTTACCCCCTACCATAGGGTAGCCCCGTATAATTGTAGGCTTGCTGAGTTGGTCTTGCATGCAAATTCAATTCACACGTAAAACTGTGTGGATAATACTAACGGGAATTTACCCCCCCCCCCCTGAGTTTTAGGGGCCCTGATCCTGATTCCGATTATTCTGAAAATTTTAGGGTTTATGCAGAATCACTTGGGTTTCTCAATTAGGGTTTCCTATTGGACAATTAAAATAATAAATAGGACTTTTGATGAGAGTTGTTACATCCTCCCCACCTTAATAAAAATCCCGTCCTCGAGATTCATTGGAATAAATGAGGATACTTTCGCTTTATCTCTGATTCCAGCTCCCAAGTGTATTCAGGTCCTCTCTTTGAATCCCACTTGACCTTGACAAGTACTAACCGTTTGTGTTTGAGAAATTTCACCTTTCTATCTTCTATCTGAAGAGGTTTCTCAACAAATTTTAACTTTTCGTTTACCTCTATATCTTGAAGAGGTACTACCAAAGATTCGTCTGCTAGGCATTTCTTGAGGTTAGATACATGAAATACATCATGTACTCCAGCTAATTCTTCTGGTAGTTGTAAACGATAAGCAACTGGTCCTATACGTTGGATTACTGAAAATGGTCCTACGTATCTTGGACTTAGTTTTCCTTTCTTACCGAATCGAACTACTCTTTTCCAAGGAGAAACTTTCAATAGTACTTTGTCTCCAACTTGAAACTCAAGTGGCTTGCGTCGATTATCTGTATAACTCTTTTGACGATCTCAAGCCGTCTTCAGTCTTTCCTTGATTTGTGTGATCTTATCAGTCGTCTCTTGCACAATCTCCGGACCTGATAATTGACTTTCTCCTATTTCTGCCCAACAAACTGGAGTTCTACACTTTCTTCCATACAGTGCTTCAAATGGGGCAGTTTCAATGCTTGCATGATAACTATTGTTATAGGAGAATTAAATTAATGGTAAGTGATCATCCCAGTTTCCACCAAAATCTATTACACATGCTCGGAGCATGTCTTCCAGAGTTTGGATTGTTCTTTCACTTTGTCCGTCTGTCTGAGGATGATATGTTGTACTTAAATTTAGTCGAGTTCCCATTGCTTTTTGGAAACTTGTCCAAAAATGAGAAGTGAAACGACTATCCCTATCTGAAACAATGGAGAGTGGAACTCCATGTAAAGATACTACTTCGTCTACGTACAATTTGGCTAACCTTTCCATACTAAAGGTTTCCTTCATAGGTAGAAAGTGAGCTGATTTGGTTAATCGATCCACAATTACCCAAATCGCATCATTACCTTTTCTGGTTTTGGGTAACTTAGTAACAAAATCCATTGTTATGAGTTCCCATTTCCATACAGGCATTTCTAATTGTTGTAGTAGACCTGAGGGTTTCTGATGTTCTGCCTTAACTTGTGAACAAGTTCGACACTTAGAAACATATCTAGCTATGTCCTTTTTCATTCCTATCCACCAGAAATTATTTCTTAAATCTTGGTACATCTTATTGTTTCCAGGGTGCATGGTATACCTAGATTTATGGGCTTCTTCTAAAATCTTATTTCTTAATTCTCCCTGCTTAGGTACCCAAATTCTTTTCTTATGGAATTTCCAAATTCCATCATTTCCTTGTTCTAATTCTTTTATTCGTCCTTTCATTCCTTCAGCAGCATCCTTAATTGCTGTTTCTTGAAAATGCTTCAGTTGTTCCATTAAATCTAACTGTAGATTTAATCTAAGAGCACGAACCCGTCGTTGTTTCTCGTGGTATTTACGACTTAAGGCATCTGCAACTACATTTGTCTTTCCTTCGTGATACTGAATATCACAGTCGTAGTCACTTAGGATTTCCATCCATCTTCTTTTCCTCATGTTTAATTCTTTTTGCCCAAATATATATCTTAAACTTTTGTGATCCGTATAGACAGTAAATTTACTTCCGTACAGATAATGTCTCCAAATTTTAAGGGCAAAAATTATGGCTCCTAATTCTAAGTCATGAGTTGTATAGTTTTCCTTGTGCTTTTTTCAATTGCCTTGAAGCATACGCAATTACCTTCTTACGTTGCATCAGCACACATCCTAATCCTAGTTTTGAAGCATCACGGTAAACTTCAAAATTTTCAGTTCCTTCTGGTAAGGCTAGGATTGGAGCATTTGTTAATTTCTGCTTTAAGATCCTAAAGGCTTCTTCTTGTTTAGGTCCCCATTCAAACTTAATTTCTTTACAGGTTAGCTTAGTTAAGGGTACAGCTATTTTGGAAAAATCCTTAATAAACCGCCTATAGTATCCAGCTAAACCTATAAAACTTCTAATTTCCATTGCTGATTGGGGAGTCTTCTATTTAGTAATTGCCTCTATTTTAGCAGGATCTACATGAATACCTTCATGATTCACCATGTGTCCTAGGAATTGTACTTCTTGTAGCCAAAATTCACACTTCAAGAATTTGGCATAAAGCTTTTCTTTTCTTAACAAAGTTAAGAATGCATGCATGTGCTGACAGTGTTCTTCCTGACTTTTGGAATAAATGAGAATATCGTCTATGAAAACAATCACAAATTTATCCAAATACGGTTTACAGATCCGATTCATCATGTCCATGAATGCGGCAGGTGCATTCGTCAATCCGAAGGGCATGACTGTAAACTCGTAATGACCATACCTAGTTCTGAAAGCAGTTTTAGGTATGTCTTCTTCTTGTACCTTTAATTGATGATATCCAGAGCGTAAGTCGATCTTAGAAAAATATCTAGCTCCTTGTAGTTGATCGAAAAGATCATCAATCCTAGGTAATGTGTATCGATTCTTAATTGTAACCTTATTCAATTCTCTATAATCAATACACATTCTCATCGAACCATCCTTTTTCTTTACAAATAATACTGGTGCTCCCCATGGGGATGAACTAGGTTGTATGAAACCTTTACTTAGTAACTCATCTAATTGCTTTTTCAGTTCTAACATTTCTGTGGGTGCTAACCGATAAGGTGCCTTAGCTATCGGTGTAGTTCCTGGAATTAGATGAATTCTAAATTCTACTTCCCTATCTGGGGGTAATCCTGGTAATTCTTCTGGAAATACATCTGGGTATTCTGAGACTACAGGAATCTCCTTAAGTTCCTTACCCTTAGTACTAATGATTACTGAAATAATATATACTATTCCTTGCTTTCGTTCATAACTAGCAACTTTCATTACTGATACGAACTTCATGGGTTTACGTGGTTTATCTCCTGTGATCATAATTACTTCCCCAGTAGGTGCCTGAATCTCTATAGAATTCTTATCACAATGGATTCGAGCATGGTTGGCTACTAACCAATCCATTCCTAACACAACATCGAACCCAGCTAGATTCATTGGTAATAGGTTTGCATGAAATTTATGACCTAAAAGTTCTATATTTTCTTTTTGCAAAACCTTATCTATTTTAATAAAATTTCCATCTGCTGTTTCGACTGTAAAAATCTGCCTAAGGTTGGTTAAGGGTAAGTTAAGAGCTTGGCAGAATGAAGTATTTATGAAACTTTGGTTTGCACCAGAGTCTAATAATACTTTTACGTAAATGTTGTGGACTAAGAACGTACCAGCTATTACATCTGGAATGAGTTCTGCCTCCTGAGTAGTTAATTGGAAGGCTCGAACATTCTTCTTGGTAGTTCCGTCGGTCGTTTTAGCCTTGTTATCTGTTGGTTTGATCAATTTAGGACATTCCGTTTTGAAGTGCCCATTTTCTCCACAGTTAAAGCAGACCCTCGTTTTCTTTCTGCAGTCTTCTTCGCGATGTCCTACGGCTTTGCAAAAGTTGCAGGTTACATTACATCTTCCATAATGTTTCTTTATGCAATTCTTGCAGAACGGCGGAGTTGAAGATTGCCCTGTTCCTCTTCTTTTGAAGTTGCTATTATTACCCACCCGAAATCCTTGGGTAATTTTCTGAGCCAATTCCTTTTTCCTATTTTCATCTCTTGTGCGTACCAGTTCGTCAGTTAGGGTGTTAGCTAGTTCCACCGCATCGTCAATAGTGCGAGGTCTCGCAGCTTTAACGATATTACGAATTTCGCTAATCAATCCCCAAATATAGCAAGAAATGAGTACCGGTTCTGGCGAAGCCAGTGTTGGTACCACTCTAGCATATTCAAAGAATGTCGAAGTATACCCGCGACAATCTACTCCCATCATTCGATGATTTAGGAATTTATTTGCCATTTGATCTTTTTCATATTCGGGACTGAATTTTCTTTCTGCAAGACTCTTAAATTCTTCCCAGTTCATGGCATAAGCCATATTTCTTCCTTTGGCTTGAAGTACGGTATTCCACCATTCTAGAGCCCCTTCTTTGAAAAGATTTGACGCGTACATGACCTTGTCGTCCTGGGCACATTTACTTATTGTAATTACTGCCTCGGTTTTCTCTAACCAACGCAGTGCCGCGGTTGCTCCTTCATTGCCTGCAAATTCAGCGGGTTTACAAGCAAGAAAATCTTTGTAAGTGCAACCAGGCGTTGCAGCCTTCATTTTCTTAGGGAGCGGAGCTTGCCATGGTTCATTATCATGATTAGTATGATTACCGCCTCCATTTACGCTATTACTGAAGTTATCTTCAGAAATACGTTTACTAGGAATTATTTGTTGAGGTTCAACAGGTTTTTGTGCAGCAGCAAGTATTGCTGGAATAGCACTAGCTATCCCTTGAGCAACGATATTTTCTATATCTTGCCTAGTCATAAATTGATCCCCCGGATGTTGCTCAGATTGGTTAACCTCATTAACTGGTTCATTATTAGCGTTTTCCATCTGTTAATTCATTTATATAAATTATTAGTATCGAATACATAACAATCATACATAAAACAATCATACAAATTTCACAACACATATATAATCAAAACTATCGATTTCTCGATTCCATTTTTATATTTATATATATGCGTCAATACACACCATTATCTTACAAAGTTTTATTTGTAGTTATGTTACAGACGGATTTTATTACTATTACTATTATTACACAACCATAGTTTCACCACCATCCTATCTCTGAGTACTTTTAGAAGCGACGTTCCCTCTCGTCGTACTTCCAGGAGATCTGTTCTCCTACTTCTCTGATCCTATTTCCTGCATCCACCAGCTCTTCGCCAAAGTGGCGGAGTTCAGCTAAATTTTCAGTGCTTATTGGTGGATTTGGTATAGGTTCCGGGTCGAACTGAGGAAGAAAAGAATAAGGACTGTTGAGAAGGTTTTGGAACTGCCAATCATTAGTCCACCATTCATCCATTCCTAGAGGTTGGGTGTGGATTATTGGTTCTGGGATTGCTGGTTCCAAGTTTATTGGGATTTGATTTTCAGCAGGATAAGGGTAGATATTATTATTAATAGGCCTGACGATATCACAGCTCGCCAATGCACGATCCAATTCCTCCTGAAATGGCAACTCCTCAATTTGTCTAAAGCTTTCTCCAATTTCCATCTGGGTTTGCCTAGAACCTTCTCCAATCTCCATTTCTATCTGTCTAGAACCTTCTCCAAACTCCATTTCCAGTGGCCTAGAATCTTCCCTGACTTCAATCCCCTTTCCTTTGTCTAAGGGATTTTCTATTTTAGGAATCTTCCTAGTTGCAGGTTTCCTCCTACGCACACGCCTCCATCCCACAAATCTTCTCCTTTTCTTAGGCTTGGGTTTTTCCGGAGGTGGAGCATTGAATTCCATGGGTTCTTCTATGTCGGGTATATACCTATTGAAATCTCTGGAAACTTCTATCTTCACCGAATAGAGATTTAGATTTTGAAGGGCTTCAGACAGGTCATTCATGCTGTTTTAGCATATATGCAAAATATAAACAAAATGCTAAGTTAAAATTTTATAACAAAATTTCAGAGATAACCTTTAAATATTATTGCATACCGTGCGACTAATTTAGTACAAAGAACAGCTGATAATTAAAACATATTAGGGTTTACGGTAAACTTATTTATTTACTGGATAAGGTTTCTGGCTTGTAGGTGATAAGAGTGCTAAAACTAAAACAGGTATTTAAAGATTTGCATTTACTGCTACGGTGGCTAGCATATAAAGATCTACCCATTTTTCATCTAACTTGTCTTCCCATGGTGGGTTATTGCCTAGTTCTTGTGTTTTCTAATTAACTCTCCCTCCTTTGGATTGCTTTAGTTTATCTTGACCTTTCCTAATAATCAAACTTCTTTTATTAGGATAAAGTGGTTCCTCATATTGGGCCTTAAGGACAAATATTCCTTCATCAGGAATTACAGTGTGATTTGAGGATTTTGTTTGGGATGAACTTCCCTTCTCGTTGGATGACCTATCTAATTTAAGATAGATATTTGAAAGCTTTTGCTTACCCATACTGTAACTAACAAATAGTCAATTAATAAAACACATAATCATAAAATGAAAATCAAGAAAATTAAGTATTTCTAAATACTTGATAGGCTTAATTCAGTGGGTCTGATACCACCTTTTTCTATCACGGCCCCCGACCCGGTTTGACCCGTTTCAGGAGCCGCGAGACAGAAAATCCCGTGGTATTTATTTAATTGAGTTTAACAGCGGAAGATTTCATCAGGATCTTTTTCAAACTGAAATTTCCCGATTATTTTATTTCACAACTCGGGATAAACCCCGGTAATTTACAATCATATGATTTCATGGAGAAATCTTTATTTTTACAAAACATGTTTCTTTATTTTATATTGAGCCACTTCCTTAAGCTTGTAGTGCTTCACGACACTTTTCCTGGATCACAACAGATCACCTGAAACATGTTTGAAAAAGGTTTTGTCAGCGGGAAATACTGGTGAATCATTCTTTTTACTAAAACGACACGTTTGTTATAATTTACAGTATTAAGAGCGATTACAATGCTTCCTGATATCAACAAACTACCCACGATATTTGTCACTCGACATTCATTGGTAACCTCATTGTCCAATGGTGTCTGTGACTATGGTCATATCACTCATTGGCTAACCCGTTGTCCAATAGTGACGGTTATCAAGTAATGTATACAAAACCCCACATACCGCCTGTAATTTGGTGATTACAAAGACTTAATCCCTGTAATTATAACTTTGAAAATATTTAAGAATTTATAAAACACTTTGATAAAAAGAGAATGACTCACATTGTAGATTTATTTGAGCAGAGCATAGCCTACTGATTAGCCTTTTAACCTAGTTTAAATAACAATTCACACAAACTAGGTTAGTAACTAATACTGCATTTACGATAACTCACGAGATTAAACCATCACAATGAATGACAAAGTGCGATACTTAAACATCCATCGTATTCACGACGAATGACAAAGCATAAACCCTAATGTGGGCAGCACTTAAACATCCATTGGATAGTTTAATCGATCGGACATTGAATCGTAGCAGCGATTGAGTTATTACCCTGTATTGCGGCAGCACTTCGTGATTTGTGTGTGTTTTGAGACTGTTTCTACAATATCTCAGCGTACGTTTTGAGTTTTAACATCGTTCAAGTGCCAGAATTCAAGTCCAATAGCCTACTACTTATACCTGAAAAATCGCCCCCCTCGCGTGGCGCGAGGGGGTGTCGCGTGGCGCGAGGGGTTACCCCCTACCATAGGGTAGCCCCGTGTAATTGTAGGCTTGCTGAGTTGGTCTTGCATGCAAATTCAATTCACACGTAAAACTGTGTGGATAATACTAACGGGAATTTACCCCCCCTGAGTTTTAGGGGCCCTGATCCTGATTCCGATTATTCTGAAAATTTTAGGGTTTATGCAGAATCACTTGGGTTTCTCAATTAGGGTTTCCTATTGGACAATTAAAATAATAAATAGGACTTTTGATGAGAGTTGTTACAATCAACAATCCTACCGGATGGGATGACATCCCCGCGGAACCTCCTCTTGACAACTTACAAGAAGTCCCGGTAGATGTTACACCCCCTCAAAATGATGATGCCAATGAGCCCGCTTTTCTTCTCCCTAGGGAGATAGAAGAGTGGCTCGCCGACGTATGAGGGACCCATTTCCGGAGAAAGAAGTTCTTCGAGCCGCATCCAACCGAGAGAATTATCCTTTCAGAAATTTTGCTATTAGAATAAACTATAGGCTAGAACTTCTTTTCGGGTTTAGACTTCTTGTGTTTTCTGACCTATTTATCTAAAGTCTTAGTTTATTAGGAAAATTGTGTAACTTTCTCTATTTAATGGAATGATGGTTTTAATTAAATTGGTGTTTGGATGATGTTGTAATGGGTAAAACACACTCAGGATGGTGAAGGATACCAAGGGAAGCTTGCACCAACACCCCATGCACAAAAACAGAGCCTATCGACAATTTTTCTTCATTACAGCAAGTTCGGCACGGGCCGTGCCCAGCCAACAGGACCCCATGCTGAATCGTCTACAGAAAATCGCCCAGTTCAGGTAACTGGACACGGGGCGTGTTCGCTGAACACGCCCCCGTGCCCAGGCTTCTGTTACTTTCTAATAATTTTTGTTACTGGCAACCTGAACACGGGGCCGTGCCCGGTCACCACGGCCCATGTCCAAATGCCCAGTAACGTAAATTTTATTGTTTAACACACCTTTTTACACATTTAATCAACCTAAAAACTTATTTTTGGGACACATTGAGGACAATGTGTAATTTAAGTGTGGGGGGATGCTAAAACCTTGAATTTTGCAAGTCCTAATTACAAGCCTTACACAAAACTCTATTGGAACCACTAAACACCCCAATTTTTTTCAAAATCTTTTCATTTTTTTTACTTGTCTTAGTTTAATTTGGGAATAACAAGTTCTAAAAAGGTGATATTTTTATAAATTTACAACCGATAGCGTCGTGATAAAAAAGGAACCAACATAAGAAAATTATGAAACGGCATGACAAATCTAGTTAAAATTTAATTATATATACTTGATCACATAAAAACCCATTCCCACAAAAAGTGAGTTTTGAGCCTTTATTGAGTATATAAATACACATCTTTAAACTAAATGCTCATTTTTCGTTTCTTGTGTGAATAGTCGCTTGGTTTCTTACGACTCAAAAACTTGCCATGACGATACATTCCCGGTCCTTACCAACTTAAACCCAAGTAAGTAAATGATGGGGGCATTAGGACTAACCATTTTTCTTTCAACACCATTGTTTTTCTTTTTTTTTACCACTTACCCAAAAATCCTCCTAGTTAACCCCTTTGAGCCTAAACATTTTCATTTCCTTACCCAAAACAAACACCCTTTTTACCCACCAAAACCCTTTTTCAATTTAAACCCTTTATTTTAGTAACAAAGCTCGGTTTTCTTGTGACTTCCCTAAAAAAAATCAAAGAGAAGAAAAGAAAAATGAAGTTAGGAATAAACAAACAAAGCTCATCAAAAGAAGGCTTGTTTGAATAATTCTTCATTAGAATAAAAAGTCACAAAAACAAAATGTTTTACGAAACCGACGCTTTTTACGCCTTACGCCCTTTTTTTCTACTAACCACTAACCCAACCACCTACCTTTAACCCAAGCCTAACCCTTCCCCAAAAGTCCTCTTGATATTTACAAAGGTGTATAGTTAAAAAGGAGGAGGATTGATTGCTTGGCAAGCATATGGTAGAAGTAAGTTCCATGCCGCTCTCGAGTGTTTCACAAAAATACATCTTCGGCCGAGAGTTGAGTGATCTACCTTGAGGTATGTGAACTTGTATATAAATGGAATTTTAAAGAGGCATGTTATGCCCAAATGAGTAATTTCTCTTATGGAATGTTCTAAATAAATCATAACGAATAGGATTGTAAATAACATAGAAATAAAACCTAATAAAGAATCTTGGAATCCAGACACTCTATGACAAGCCCAAAACCTTCTCTTCTACCCATTCCATTTGGGTGTGTAAGCCACAAAATAAAGAGTTTTGCTTGAGGACAAGCAAAGATTCAAGTGTGGGGGTATTTGATGTGTGTAAAATGCAACATATAAATTACATCAAATGAGGCATAAAACTAACCTTTTTTTAGTACTAATGTTGGAAAAAGTGTGCTTTTGTCTTCCTTTTGTATTTTCAGGATTAAATGAGCTCAAATGAACAAAAGAAGAAAAAATACAGCTAAACCCAACAATAATACAAGAAAATGAATAAACGTGGCATGCCCGACCCCTCGACAGCATATTCCCAAGAAAAAACAAGACAACAGTAGGCTGAACACGCCCCATGCTCAATGAGCACGGGGGCGTGCCCAAGTGTCTGCAGAAAAGACAAAGGTGTAGAAGCTTCTATCACCCAACACGAGGGCGTGCCCAGCGGGCACGGGGCCGTGGTCAACGCAAAGATTCGCAGAATCTGAGAAAATCTTGATAGTACAGATACGCTTCTGCACACGGGGCCGTGCCCAGCAGACACGGGGGCGTGGTCAACTAATACAGACAAACTGCATTAAATGAAGAAAGAGAAGAAGGGTGGACATGGGGCCGTGCCCAGCGGACACGGGGCTGTGTTTGGGGTTCTGTGCAGGCTATAAATAGGGGTGCTTGGCTCACTTGCAAATCATCCCTTAGCAAACCACCTCTCTCACACTACACCCACCCACCACCACCATCACAACCCACATCCACCACCATCATCCATCATAGAGTGTGTGTAGTAGTCTCGGGATCCAAGATTGATCGTAAGAGTTCTTGACAATCAAAGGCCATGTTTGCCTAAGTCTCTTACTTCACTTGGTGGAGACAAGCATTTAGTGTAATACTTTTTATTTTTAATCTTTTCACACTTTTTATTTGGTTATGTATTAATGACTTTAATAACTAGTTTCTTATGTTGAAGGTGAATCTTCCTTATCATTTGTCTGTTGTGTCTTGGCATTATTTTACTGTCTATATAAATAAAAGATTTACACCATTCATATCTCCACGGTCTATATGGAGATATGTTGGATATCTGGTCGGGGGTTAAGGGAATGGTTTGGTAAGAGTCTTGCCTTGTTCAGTGTATAGATCCTGCAAGGACCTGGGTCAAGCTTAGTAGGACCTCCTTCAATACCCACTGGTATTGGATGGCGGGGGTTCGAATTTCTTGATCCCCTCATATGTAAACTACTATTAAAACATTAACCCGGCTACTTAGGATTGTATCCCTGCTGACTCAACTACTTAGCCGAGGGTAACGTCACCTTCAAAAGAGGGGCCTACCACATTACGCATTAATAACTTAATTAATTATCTTTCATTAATCCAACCCTTTAGGATTGTATCCTTGTTGACTCAAACTACTGGGTTGAGGGTAACGTCACCTTCAAAAGAGGGGCCTACTACTATAACTAAGATAATCTCTTAAAAACTGCAAAAGTGCGGAAATAATCAAAGGTTACACTAAAGGCGAGTTGGATCCAAGTAATTCATCTTGTCTATCTATTTTTATTTTTATTTTTCAGCATTTTTAGTTTTTATTTTCTAGTTTAAAACATTTTTCTAAACTTTTGATTTGATTAGACGTTGAGGATAAACCGGTACTAAAAGCTCTTGTGTCCTTGGATGACCTCGGTATCTTACCAACGCTATACTACGCTCACGATGGATGAACTTGCCCATATGTGTGTTTAGTGTTAGTAAAATATCGTGTTTTATAATTTAAAACTTGACTAACGTGTTAAAAAGGGCGAAAATATACTTAAAATTATATACACACCGACACACATCAGAACTCAATTGTTTGAAGTCACCAGGCCCGATCCTGGGTCTTGAGCTTACCGGTTCGTTGAATTTACCTTTAAAAGCTGACAAGAAACGTGCTTTTATCTGTGTCGGATCTGAAACCCATACTCCTTCAATCCATAAGCTTGCGATCCTGTTCCTTGCAATGTGGTATTAACGATGGTATGAAAAAAGTTTGTATTTTCGTCACCCAGCTCCACCCATCTTAGTTTCGCCTTTTGTTGTATGTCTAGGGCCACCAATTCGTGCCATTCTTTTATATTGAATTTACTTTCTTGCCAAATTTAAGTTCCTCTTCGGTTAGGATTCTGCTTTCGGCAACCTCATCGAGGTGTTTTACCTTGTCCTGTGCTTCCAACAGGGCTTTCTCATCTTAAGTTCCTCTTCGGTTAGGATTATCCTTTAATGCCTTAAACTTTACTGCCATCTCTTCGTCTTTGAATCTTGTCTCACATGTTTTTGCAAGACCTCTTCTGACTGCCTCATCAAAGCCTGACATGGAAAACCAGCTGTTGAACAACCTGAAAGGCGACGGTCTGAAGCTGTTATTCACCGTGGTTAATATTAGAGGGTTGTGATCTGATATCTCTCTATCCAGGGCCAATAATGTTGCGTTAGGCCATTTGTTCATGAAGTTTTCGCAAACCAATACTCTATCGATTTTACTTAGATTCTTACCATCTCCAGACATAAACGTGAATTTTTTTCCTGCCATATTATACTCCTGGAACCCCCCTCTGCTAATAAAGTTGTTGAAACAAATAGCTCCGTTCATGTCGAACTGAGAGTTGAATCTGTCTTCGGGAAATCTGACCTCGTTGAAGTCACCTAGCATTATCCAATCTCTTGTTATACCGTTCTTCGCCTCCAATAATTCTTCCCACATTATCCTTCTGTTTGCTTTTAAAGTTGAGCCATACACATTCACTATTACCAAATCATCAGCCGCGCCTGTTATCTTACCCTTTATTATTATTATAAAATTCTGACTTTTAACCTCCAATTCTTTCTTAAATATCAATGGGTTCCGTAGTGACAATAGACCCCCAGATCTGCCATCGGCATCTACCTTAGCATATTCAAAACTAGAGCTATCCCAAAATCTCCTTATTTTGCTTAAAGGTAAGTCCCTGAACTGTGTTTCTTGAATGGCTATAAACTAATTAAATTTTGACAAAAGACCTCTAACTCGGACTGCCTTACCAGCCCCTCCTGCCCCTTTTAAATTGATGGTCCCAAAATTCATTGTATCACAGCATCCGCCAAGTCTTCAGCCACAGTTGCCTTGACGAACTGTTCATGTTTGTGAAGATCAACTCCAAGCTTTTCCCCCAATTCAATCATTGCCTCTAATTCAGTTACAATCACCTGTTCATTTGCTGAATTATTGTTTGACTTACCTTTTGTTGTTTTTACCTATCTTACACGTTGGCCTTTTCTTTTTTGTTTTGATTCTGGACTAATCCGAAAGTTCTATATTTAGGTCAGGAATCCTCTCTTTCCCAATTACTGAGGTAGGTTTCAGATAAGAAGACCTAACATCAGCTATACTCTGTCTTTTCCTTTTTTTATGGGCTGACTGTGTGACAACTGTAAAAAATCCAGGTATCCGTACAATTAATTAATCATGATTAGTGCTTAATGACTATGCTGAAATTGCAATTAACTGCATTCTGATTACTGCCATACATAAACATGTGCATCATACATTGTCAAATGTCATACCAATATTGCATGAAAGCTATATTGCCTCAAATGATACATTAAGTACAGTTAGCACAGTTATCTGATAAATCAGGAAAATGCTGATAGAACTCAGCACATAGACAGACAGTGCATTGAGACACAGAATGAGCCAGAAACCAAGTACTACACTAGTATAGTGTGTAAGAAAGTAAGGATCCCAAAACTGCCTTTCTAGTGATAGTTTAAGTGCCGGAAAGTGCCTAAAAGTCACCCAAAGTATTGAATTCAGCAAAAATCAGCATTTTAACAATCTAATTTCAAGCAGAAATATGCTTAAATGGTCCTGAATGCTTTCCTAAGTGTCGGGAATTAAAAGTGTCACAAAAGGGTACATAAAGCACACTAAACTGTACAGTTTAGCACTTTAACGAACCAGTATCTAACCGAACAACCGGACACTACCCGAAACATCAAATTTACACTAAAAGCACTGTTTTAACATTACCAAGCTAGTTATGGTCCCCGAACATCATAACACCCCATACAAATATCTAATAACCAAAACATGTAACAAATACTTGGATTTGAACTATTAAGCAACTAAACTAGTTTAAACCTATGCTACCCCCCCCCCCCCCCACCTAGTGGACGGCCCCAACATGCGCCCCACTCTTGATTTTCTTTCAATTTTATATGAGATCATGTTGGCCCTTTAGTAACATATTACACAAGAGTTATTTGGTTAAAATGGTTTATAAGTAAACCTTGAAGATCTAGAGCTCATTCTCATTCTACACATAACACACAACTCTCCCTCATCCCTCTTGCTCACTCTCGGCTGAACACACACTCATACACATCCATCATCATTCAATCTTCTTCAACCATTCCAAGCATACTCAAAGGTGCTAGAGATCATACAAGGAAACTTGGAGCTTGTGGAAGTGGAAGGACCTCTCTTGTTTGCTTTTAACCACTCATTTTCTTTACTTGAATCATCCCTAGCCTTGAGCTAGTGGTAAGAACCTTGTACACTCCATTTTGCTTCTATTTTAAGTGGTTAAAGATGAATCATAATCAAAAACTTGAAGAACACTAAAGATCATAAGAATGAAACATGAACATAAGCTTGTATAATGAAGTAATCTTGATGAATATAGGTTGTTATGCTTGTTGATCATTGATTGTTTGTAGAAATGATGTTGATCATCATAAGATCTTGCTAGATCATGATTAAAAACATAAACTAGCAAGATGTGAGAATAGAAATTGTTGTAGGATGATGGATCATCCACACATAAAGCATGAACTTGAAAGAAACATAATGTTTTCTTGAAAAATCATGATCAAGTAAGTTGTTAATCATATGGATCTAAGAATTTCATGAAATATTTCTAAAGAAACCAAGTTAAAAATATATGTTTCATTTGATCTTGGTTCTCACATAAACAAACCACATTTTTAGTGGTTAAACAAGTGTATAAACACTTGTGTAACAAGAAGAATGCATAAAGAGATATTTTTAGAAAATATGATTTGAAGTTGTAAACATCTAACTCCTTTAAAAATGAAGTTTTTAAAGAACTAATCACATTTTAAAGGGTAACAAGACTTACTAAGAATACTTGTAAGTTACTACAAATTTTTACAAATATTCAAGTTCATGAAGTAGTAGAATATGCATGATTTTAGGAAGATTGGTAAGTAAAGGTTGTTTGTTGATGATTGTAAATTGATTGTGTTGATTTTTACAAAAGAAAATGATATGCTTGAAAGCATGGAAACCTCCATTTTTAGGGGAAACTATGGCAAAATTTTCTAAAAATATAAACACTTAGAAAAATATTTTTAAACAAATACTTACAAGTGTATTTTGAACCATAAATTGTTACATAAACTTTTCCATAAATTTTGGTTACAAAATACAACTATTGGAGGTTGATTTTTATAAATAAAAGTGACTAAATATGTATTTAGAAAATATATGTTTAGAAGACACATATGTGTGATTATTTGTATACTTTGTGTATTAGTTATATTATTTTAGGACTTGAAACAATATAACTCACAAAAGCACCAAGAATTACCATCCAAAATATTACCAAAATTCTAAGGAATAAATATACAAGAATACTCAAAATACCGGTAAGACCGAACAAAGGAATATAACTCACAAAATATTCCGGAAATAATATTCATGTGTATATTTTGGTAATTCATATTTTGGACACTAAGAGAATGAAAATATGATTTTTACAATCACTACAAGAGTATATCATATTTTTGACAAGGAAAAATATATTATTTTTGGGCAAGTATGAAATATATATTTTTCTTGAAATATTTAGAAGATATATTATTTTTAAGAAATATATATATTGTCTTACACAAACAACAAATACAATATTTTTGGGGGGAAAATTTATTTTCTCAAATAAATATGAAATATATCATTTTTGGGAAAAATGAGTTTATATATATATTTTCCAAGGGGACTTGAAAATATATTAATTTTTGGAACTTATAAGAGAATACAAATATTTTTGCCAAGGAAAAACTATAAATAATTTTTCTAAGTAATATTCCTTAAAATATATATATTTTGGAAATATATATTGGATCTTTATTAAAGATAATATTCCAGAATAATTAATGTGAAATTCAGTATAAGGATACTTAATAAATACAATAAAAATACGTATTCTCGTACGTATAAATACACACCGGAATACGACCCCAAAACATGGCAAAATACGCATGTATAAGATACCCCCCCCCCCATCCTTGGGAAGGCAATACAAGTATAAATACTTGGGAAGTATTATTACAATAATAGTGTTTAACAATTATTCCAAAACGAGTTGACGTCACCCGCGCGTTGCGGCGGGATATTGAAAAGGATAGGATATAATGTGTTCTAAAAATTTTATACAAACAGTTGGTTTTGTAAAAAACGGCATAGAATCAAACCCGTAAACTCGCACTCACAATTTTTAAGTAACAATAATATTTGTTTTATAAATACCATAATACAACTATTTATTTAAGTAAATAATACCACCTCAACACATTTTTGTGAAATAAGCAGTCGCTAGTTGTTGTGGACTTTTGATGGAAGTTCACTTACGAACCAAATCATAAAGACCCGTTTTTTAAAACTATTAAATTATATTAGAATATATATATTAAAAATGAATTTAGATGATCAATAGTGAATTTCAAATAACATTAAATATCACAGAATATTAAAAATATTTATTTCTTTTGGCCCTAAATTTGTTAATAATAATAATAATTGTTTATTTTTAAATATATAGTTATATTATTTTATTTAAAAAACAATTAATATTGTCATTAAACCTTTACCCATTTAGCCATATACAATCATATACAAACCCAACTCAGTATTTTTCATATGCTTTTTTAGAACTCCTTTTCATTTATATTCTTTCATATTAACATTCATTTTAACCATTATCTTTTTTTTATTTATATAAATATAACCATTATATTAATTAGTTTTTTCTTTCTTTTCTGCAAAACCTTCGTCGGTTTTGTAAAACCATCAAAAGAGCCTTTTATAGTTTTATTTATATTTATTATTCATGACCTTTTTTTCTCACACACAAATGCAATACACATAGATTTTAGAGAATTGAGATGCTAGAGAGAAAAGAACGGAAGTGTGGCCGGCCAGAAATCCTAGCGATGGCAGTTATCCTTGGTGGCGACGGTAAAGCATTCCGATGTTGGTTCTCCTCCGTGGTGACGTCCGGTGGTTCTCCTCAGCGGTTTCTGATGGACAGTTAAGACGACTCAGGCGCTCCGACGTCGGCGTTATAAAAACAGAAATGTCATCTTGCGTTCCATGTCACCCACGAACTCACACGCGCATCGCCGGAGGACCATAATAACCACCGGTAATCGTTCGAACGTGTTTGTAGTTAGAAGACCCGTCACAGCCGGACTTCCACGTCGTTTTCTTTGTCTTCAATTTGGGTGTCATCGTCTGGGGAGTTTCTTGTTCTTGTGGGTTTTTCTGGTTTATAATATATATTTTGTTAATATACAAATGAGTCTTGATGATGCGGCAGTAAATGTATGTATTTATGCGGCAGATTACTGGTGGATATTGTGGTGGCGATGAGGGTTATATAGAGCGTGAAATGGTGGCACATGGGGAAACGGTGGATGGAGGAGACGCGTCGGTTTGGTTACAAACTGTAAGGTTAACGGTGGTTGAATGTGTTTGCCTGCCAAGTACCCGTAGGGTAGGGTTTGAGGGAAAAGGATATATTTGTTGTTGGATAGTGACTGATCGTGGGTTTGTGTAGTGGTGACTTAAACGGGTGCCTTGAGGAGACACGGCGGTTCAATTAAGGAGTGGTGACTGAAGTTACTTTTTGTTTAGATATATAATTTAATAAATATACCTTGAGTTAAGATATTAATTATTTTGACAAATAATTATATAACTTGGAATAATATCGAAGACATAAAAGAACGTAACTCATAAACATTAATACTAAGTCAAGGCACGGCCCGTTTGTCTAATAGACATTAGTACGTTGTAGGTAGTCGTGTTCACCGGAGAAGTTCGAGTTACGATTGCTGAAGACGCAAGACTGTGAGTTCATGCCGCCCTTTTCTTTAAACTGTTTTTGTTTTATAACTTCGGGGGTGAAGTACATGTTACAAAAAGATTACATACAATTACAAATGATATGGTTAGCTTTGGAAAGTACAGTAGATCATGTGAATGGGTAGGCGCACTCTTAAGACCATTAATCCTAGTGTTAGGACCGAGGGGCATGAGTGATAGATCTATTTGGGTATAGCGAGCCCACACCCATGTGGACCGGGGTTTGGCCCGTGAGGTGACTATGTCTTACAGCCGGAAGCCCGGTACAAAATCTACTAGGTTTGAGCCTTCCTACGCCGTTGCACACATGTTAATGGCCTTGCAAACCATTAATCGATCTGTTTCCTTGTTTTGCTTTCATACCAGGATTTACAAACATACAAACATTCAATGATTACAAGGTTTTATTCATACACACAAACAAACACAGGAACTCGCTCAACTTTTGTTGATGTTTTCAAAATACATGTATTTCAGAGAATTAAAAGTGGATCTGGCGGGCGTTGGATGTTTCAAGTTGCGTTAAGAATAAAAGATGTCATCCATGATCTTGAGGTTTGGTTTGGGTGTCCTATCCTGGACAAGACACCACTTCAAAATCTTGGTTTTATTTAGAGTCTTTTGATGAGTCCTTGTGAACTCTTGAACAATTCGTATGGTTTGTAAAACTTGAATTTGAAGTCTATGTTTAAACAATGATGTTTGTGATGTTTTCAAACTTATTTAATGGATGACGATATATGGATTTATCATATAGTTGCTGTTATGATTGAATGCAATGGTATTAAGAAAGTCACACCATAATCACGCTTCCACAAAAGTCAGGGTGTGACAGCTTGGTATCAGAGCTTCGGTTGTAGCGAACTAGGATTCCTTCTCAAGTCTAGACTACAATCATTAGGGCTCTCACGAAAAATATTTTTACAACATGTTTTCATTGCATACACGAAACGCCCAGATCCAGGATAACAAACATTTTTACAAACAAAAGACACGAAACACATTTCAAAGTTTATGTTTATGGTTCAGTCTGAGAGACTGAGTGTTTCAGTCGGAGAGACTGGGTGGTTCAGTCTGAGAGACTAGGCGGTTCAGTCTAAGAGACTGGGTAGTTCAGTTTGAGAAACTGAGAGGTTTAGTCTGAGAGACTAGGCGGTGTAGTCTGGGAGACTGGGTAGTTCAGTCTGGGAGACTGGGTGGGTTAGTCTGGGAACACTGGGACGGACACATGATTACATTGTTATTAATTACATGCTTAATGATGGTTGTTGATATATGTGCATATGTTGTGATTGTTTTGTTACAGACACTATGCCTTCATCTGAGAGTGGATTGTCTGATACTGTCAACCCCATGGATATCGTTTCTGACGATGAGATCGTCCCAGAGCCAGAGATCTTTACCTCCAATACTGAGAGTGACCCGGAGATGATGTCGGATGACGACGACGATTTTCAGCCATATGCGATGCCCGACTTTGGCGATGATTTACCGCATGCTGATGGTATCCCCGACGAGGATCCCTTTCTTATTCCTATTCCTGTCCAGGGCCATCTCATCCTCGTACATCCCGATGGTGAGCATGTCGTGGCACCGATCATCGCCACTTTGCCTCTTGCGGCCTTTCCTTTCGAGGATTTGCCTTTTGATGACTTGTTTGATGATGATATCGACCTTTTTGTTGATGGCCCCCCTGATGATGCCCAGGATGATGGAGTTTTAGCTGAGGATGTCATTATTGTTCCACTCGTTGAGATTCCTATTATTGAGGTTTCCTCTTATTCCAGTTTGCACTCTGTTCCAGATTCCTTTGAGTCTGTGTCATCCTCCGCCTTGCATGCAGTGGGACTGCGACGTTACTCCACTGATACTGATGACGATACAGCCATGTCAGCTGCACTGATTCCTCCACATGACATTGAGCCTGTACTTGAGCTTGATTTTGTCCCTGATGATCAGCCTGTTGATGCACCCGCTGATCCTGAGCTGATACCTGCACCTGACCATGTTCCTGATCATGACCCTATCCCATTTGGCATACCTGATGTTGCACCACTTATACCAGATCCAGTTCCTGCACCCGCTGACCCTCCTATTATTGATCCAGTCACTCCCCCACTAGCACCTGCACATGTTGATGATGCTCCTTTTCACCCGATTGAGTCCGATGTTCACCGCACTGACCTGCCTATCACCTTCTTATAGGACATTCCTCCACCCCGTTCAGGGGAAGGCCTTTCTAGCCAGCAGCCTAGCCATGACCCACATGTATCAGCAGCATTTCCTCTCATGCCTCACTATACACCTACTGCTCATTTTACTTCCTCACCACTAGGCGAGCCACTCATATGGTTCCCACCCTATACCATGTCGATTTCTGATCCCTACCATCCCTCACACTTTACTGGTTACACACAGGATGAGTTACTCCTGTCATTACAACTTCAGTATGAGATCATGGGTCGTAGAGTTTTGGAGCTTGAGAGGACTCCACGTCCCCCACCTTGTTCATGTCCGTCACCTTTTGCGACTCCACCTGCTCCTCTTTTGCCTTATCTGGATTTTGATGTTCGATTTCTCACCATGGAGCAGCAGACCAGTTAGCTGTTGCGTCATGTTTATGATCTTGAGGAGGAGCTAGCGCATGTGCGCAGCTTGCTTTTTTGTTCCTCCACCTCCTCCTCCTCCTCCACCACCACCAGCATAGCCGGTTTTTGGTTTTATGTAGGTAGCTTGCTTTTGATGAGAGCACCGCTATTGAGCTGAGCTATTGAAGCCTTTTGGAGACCACTTTTTGATTATATGACTGTTGTAGACTGATAGAAATTTTGGACAAGGGTGGTGTGACCCTGTAGTCCCTTTTGATGTGATACTATGTAAAACATGTAACTGTATTTGTGGTCGATGATTAATGAAAACTCAATCGTAATGTTCTCATTAAATACGTTGTTAATTTACTTGCTTATGCTATGATTGCATTCTTACTTGTTATGACAAACACTATTATACACATACTACTTATTATATACGTAAGACCTGACCTATACAATCTTCTTTATAGAAGATGCCTCCTCGAAGAAACAATCAGTTGCCCACAACAGAGACTGAACTGCAAGAACGGATTTCACAAGCAATCGCACAACATGAGGCCTTGCGCTCTGAACACAACGGAGGTACCTCTGGAAATAACCCACCTCACGGTAATGTTTAAGTCACTTAAGACACATTACGATACATTTGGACATCCCATGTGCGTTTGCTAATGCTTACTGTGAATGATGTTTCCTGTGCACGCTGTACTTACAAGCAGTTCCTTGACTGGAAGCCTCTGAACTTTGACGGCACTGGAGGTGCTATAGCTTTCGTTAGATGGGCTGAGAAAACAGATTATTTGCTGCGAATGAGCAAGTGTGCACCAGAGCACCAGGTCACCTACATTTCTGGACTTTTTCTAGACGGGGCTCTATCATGGTGGAACCTCCAGGTTCAGACTCTGGGAGAAGAGGCTGCGTATACTATGACTTGGGATGAGATGAAAGAACTGATGCACAAGAAGTATTGTTCAAGGGCTGAGATTCAGAAGTTGGAAACCGAGTTCTGGAATCTTAAGATGGATGGACCTAAGATTGTTGAATACGTGCAAAGATTTCATGGCTTATCTCGCGTTGTTCCCTACATGGTTGAACCGGAGTTCAAGCGAATTGAGCGTTTTATTTGGGGATTGGCACCCCAAATCATGAGCATGGTGACGACATCGAAGCCTCCAACGATCACTGAGGCCATTGATTTGAGTGTGGCATTGACTGAAGAAGTGATTAGGCTGAACAAGTTTTCGATCTCTGATGGAAAGAAGAAGGAGACTCACGTCGAGTCATCAGGAGAGAACAAGAGGAAGTTCTCGAACTTCAAAAAGGGTACCCAAGGAAACAACAGTGGTAACAAGAAGAGAGATACGAATCCGCCAGTCGAGGTTAAGACTGGTGCTGCTACTACTGGTGCTGAGGTTAGAGGAAAAGGATATATGGGCACCCTGCCCAAATGTGATGTGTGTCAGTTTCATCACGCTGGACGATGCCGGGCTGGAAAATGTGAGACGTGCGGAAAAGTTGCCCATGCCAAGGAGACATGCTGGTATGGTACCGGTCGTGGGAATAATGGTCAAAGA
The DNA here is from genome assembly GCA_030545235.1 of Helianthus tuberosus. Taxonomy (NCBI): domain Eukaryota; kingdom Viridiplantae; phylum Streptophyta; class Magnoliopsida; order Asterales; family Asteraceae; genus Helianthus; species Helianthus tuberosus. The sequence continues at coordinate 20,529,873 of CM060409.1, forward strand.
GGTAATGGTAATGGAAATGGAAACGGTAACCGTGATGGAAATGGTTATGGAAACCGCAATCAAGGAGGAAATGGCGGTAATGGAAACCGTGGTGGTGCTGGAAACCAAGCCGGTAATGGGAACCGCAACCAAAACAACAATTAGGGTGGTACTGGAAATAAGCAAGGATGCTTTAGTTGTGGAGATGTCGGGCATTTCAAGCGAGATTGCCCAAAGAACAACCAAGCCCAAGGCAAAGTTTTCAACATTGGGGCTAGGGAAGCTTGTCAAGATCCGAACGTAGTCACGGGTACGTACCCTATCAACCAATACTTTGCATATGTACTGTTTGATACTGGTGCCGATTATAGCTTCGTATCCCTAGAATTTAAGAATATACTTGTGTTAGTTGCCGACAAGTTAGATATTCCGTACTCGATAGAACTAGCTAATGGAAAGCTAGTAGAGGCAAACGAAGTAATTAGAGGCTGTGTAATAGAGCTTGGAGAGCATAAGTTTACGCTTGACCTTCTGCCAGTCGAGTTGGGAAGCTTTGACGTGGTAGTTGGAATGGATTGGTTGTCGAGTAACCGAACTGAGATCGTATTCCATGAGAAGATCATTCGCGTCCCGATGGCGAATGGAGAGGCGATTGTAGTGCATGGAGGGAAGCATGATATGCCTCTAAGGATTATCAGTTGTTTGAAGGCCCGAAAATGTTTGCAGAAAGGATGTGTTGCTTTCTTGGCGCACGTTGTGGACAAAGAAGCCGATGAGCCGAAGCTGGAAGATATCCCAGTTATGAGGGAATATCCTGAAGTCTTCCCCGAAGACTTGCCATGATTGCCGCCTCAACGACAAGTCGAATTTCATATTGACTTGGTTCCAGGCACCGCGCCTGTAGCCAAGGCACCTTATCGACTTGCGCCTTCCGAGATGCAAGAATTGTCGACGCAACTTCAGGAGCTTTTGGACAAAGGATTTATCAGACCAAGCTTCTCGCCTTGGGGAGCTCCAGTACTGTTTGTCAAGAAGAAGGACGGTAGCTTTCGCATGTGCATTGACCACCGCGAGCTAAACAAGTTAACCATCAAGAATCGGTATCCTTTACCGAGGATTGAGGATCTCTTCGATCAACTTCAAGGTTCGAGTTACTACTCCAAGATCGATCTTCGATCAGGCTATCACCAGCTGCGAATTCAAGAAGAGAGTATACCGAAGACTGCCTTCAGGACTCGTTATGGACATTACGAGTTTCTAGTAATGTCGTTTAGGTTGACAAACGCGCCGGCAGTATTTATGGATTTGATGAACCGAGTTTGCAAGCCATATCTCGATAAATTCGTGATTGTATTTATCGATGATATTTTGATCTATTCAAGGACAAAGGAAGAGCATGAGCAACACCTTAGAGCCATTTTAGAGCTACTCAAGAAGGAGAAACCGTATGCTAAATTCTCGAAGTGCGAATTCTGGTTGCGTGAGGTACAATTCCTCAGTCATGTAGTGAATAAAAATGGAATCCATGTGGATCCCACCAAGATCTAGGCGATTAAGAATTGGGAAACTCTGAAGACGCCAACCGAGATCCATCAGTTCCTAGGTTTAGCTGGGTATTATTGCCGATTCATTGAGGATTTTTCTAAAATAGCTCAACCACTAACATCCCTTACTCAAAAGGATAAGAAGTATGAATGGGGTGAAAAACAAGAAGAAGCTTTTCAGTTGCTCAAGAACAAGCTTTGCGATGCACCTATTTTATCCCTACCCGAAGGCACCGATGACTTCGTGGTGTACTGTGACGCCTCGCGTCAGGGATTGGGCTGTGTGCTGATGCAGCGACAGAAGGTTATCGCTTATGCTTCGCGCCAGTTAAAGGTTCATGAGAACAATTACACCACGCATGATTTGGAACTAGGCGCAGTGGTGTTGGCTTTGAAGATTTGGAGACATTACTTGTATGGCACCCGATGCACAATCTTCACCGATCACAAGAGCTTACAGCACATATTCGATCAGAAAGAGCTTAACATGAGACAACGACGATGGGTTAAGTTGTTAAACGATTATGATTGTGAAATCAAATATCACCCAGGAAAGGCGAATGTGGTAGCAAATGCCTTAAGTCGAAAAGAGAGGATTAAACCCATAAGGGTTAGGGCTTTGGAGATGATCATTCAAACAGACCTCTCGTTGCGCATTCATGCTGCGCAGAGAGAAGTGATCGGTACATTTTATGTACACTCTAGTTTATTTTAATTATAAAAAAAATGCATCAATATGGTTACAAAATAAAATACTTTTGATCGGTTTTGCTATTTTGTAAGTTGTGGAGAAAATGAGTTAAAAACCATGAATTTATAATAAGTAAAATATAAAAAAAAAGTAATTTGGAAAATCAAAACACAAATACTAAATGCAATTTATGATAAAAAATATTATTGTGTTTTGTGTAGTCACGTGAGAACAAAAGGAAAAGAATACATAAACTTTGAAACAATGAATTGGATATGGCAATTAATATAAGTAATGAACAATTCAATTCAATTACTAATGTGGTTCTTTGAAGTTTCACGTACAGGAAGGAAGGAATATTAGATTTTGAATTCAAGGGCCATAAGGTTAATAATATACTGGGTGTTGGGAAAGTCAATTGGGCAATTGGAAAACAAGAGGTGCACGTGAGCTATCTTTGGGAGTGGAGTTAAGGTTTTAAAAACCGAACTTAGTGGGCTTCATGAGGGACGAAAAGTTTGGCACAATCCACAAAAACTATTGGCAGCCCATTATCACCAATGATTGGCAGCCACCATCTAGAAAATTAGGAAAAAAACTTCATGATTTTTTGTGGGCTTGGGAATCACATAGCATCTTCATTATCGAAAGAAAGGAGGCAGCCGTAGATGGTTTTTTTTTAGCTTTCAAACACAAAACCAACATCATCGATCCATCACTCATCATCATTAGAGACACCACTCAACCGAACCAATCATGTCTTCATCACTATTTCAAGTTTGTGATCGCGCCTCTCCAATAATGAGCGGATAGTCTCGTCGGTTTCACCCCGGTGTAGATGTTGTAAGATTTATAGGGTTTATACATTTGTATTTTAATTTGGTTTTGTAACAAATTGTTTAGTGTTTGAAACCTTTGATAATTGTCTTGCATTTGTTTCGAATTCGTAAATTGTCGAGTGATGATAAAATTTGACTTTGCGAAATGGTTATGTGCAATTATGCCTTATCATAGGTTAGGATTTACATGTCCGAGGCAACGAAGTGCATTACGGTCCGTTGTCTATGACGTTGATAGCAATTGGCACCTAAGTTTCGTGATAGTAATCCGTTAATCACTATATGCAATTGAATCAAGTTAAAACATGTAGGAACCCTAGGTCTTGCAATTATCGAACCGGGTGTGATCCGTATTCTCATTTCTTGTTTCAACTTAGTATTTTAGTTGCAATTTTAGTTAATCACAAGTGTTTTAGATAATACCCATTGTCGATTCACTCCGATTTATTTTCAAACTAATTAAACAAATAAAATTAGCAATCTTCATAATCATCTTGTACATTATTTGTAAATAGTCTAACTAATCGGACGAGTCGTGCGATACTGACCACCTGCTCTTCGTGGATTCGATACCCGACTTACCCTAGCTACCTAGGTTTAATTGGGTTTTTTACCCTAGCTACCTTGTTCGATTTTAGTTTAGTTTTTCTTTCTTGTATTTTTGTGATTTTACTTTGGGTGGTCGAGCTTGTTTGTGCAGGTACATGTTTTGCAGGTACCATCTTTCAATATGAATTGGGTAGATGATGATCCGTGTGAGTGTTGCGGAAGCGGGGAGCACTATTTAGGGGATTGCTCTGTTTTCTACGAAAAAGTTCAAGCCAACAAGGAACGAGAAGACTACCTCAGCGGATTGTTTGATTATAGGAGGGCGGATTATGAAGATTTCAATGGTCCATCCTCACCTTATCCATACACTAGACCACCTCCACCACCGGAGCAAGAAAAGTCATGCCCTTGTTGTGGAAAAGTTCACATACATGAAGATTGTCCAGTGTTTTGGAAAGATCCAGTGTTTTGGAAAGGAAAAATAAAGTCCGGTTACAAGCCACCTTCATATCAAGAATACTACCATTTAGAGATGAATTGCCACTATGAGCAAGAGCGGGATTACAACAATTATGAACCCGAATTGCCACATTTCTCAAGTTACCGGGAGGAGTATGATGATTATTATAATGAATACCCTCAATCGGCATCCGAAGAACCTCAATATTCAATAAGTTCCAAGCTCGATGCAATCATGAATGCTATCATTACTTCAAATCAAGAGATTAAGATGGAACTGAAGAAGGAACTTGAGGCGAAAGATAAAGCTAATGAAGCCTTGGCAAAGAAAGTGGGTCAACTCGTTGAAGAATTGGCTCAACTTAGACGAGACCAAGAGGTGTTGGCTAGTGGTACAATGGTGGATGGTGATGTGGTGGAAGAGGTTAGAGATCTTTCGGAGCAAGAAGTTGAATGTTTGAACCAAGCGGAAGACATGACACCGCAAGACGAATCGGATTTGAAAGAAGCTCACATTCATATTCATCCTTCTCCCAAACTTATCACTCCAACCAACAAAGTTGGGGATGCGGGTTCGGGCATAAGGATTCGAAGGGTGGCGTTGCAAGACATTGGCCATGTTGTTAAGAGACGACCCCGAAGTTGTACATTGCGTATGCCGAATTTAATAAAAAGAGTATGGATTCGGCATGCTAATTACCGAGCGTATGTTGGAAACTCGGTAGGCAAATGTGCACTTCGACCACCATGAGAGGTAAATCAGGTATGATTGTTGTAGAGTTTGTATTATTATTTGTTTTATTTTATTTTAGTAGTTAAATGAACGTTGTGGGTGTGTTCCCTATATAACCCTCACGAGACCTCTCGTCCTCCCAAGCTATTGGGGGGTTTAAAAGGGCTTGTTGCATAAGCTAAATGCAACCGTGATTCCTACGAAAGTGAGTTAGGTTTGTTGTTGTTGTAAATTATTTTTCCACATAAATCAAAGTAAATTAACGTATGATTTGGTAACAATTTCATAAAGTGGTAGAACTAGGTAACTAACAAATTTTAGTGGTTGTGAGAAGCATGCTTCTACGCAAGGGTTGAAATTTGTAGGTACATTATGTTCATGAGACGACCGCTTTCTTGAAGAGATGAAGAACACATGAGCCACCAGCGAGAAAATCAGGTGCATACGTTTCTTTTTACATTTGATTTTAGTTAGCAAATAAGTGGAATGTAATTTGTATTTTATTTTCCAGGGTGAAATTTTGGGAAGGTTAGCCGTGTCACATCCCTTGTGCGATTTAAAAAAAAACTCTAGTTCTTGCACATTGAGGACAATGTGTACCTCAAGTGTGGGGATGGGGGAGTAAGTAAAAGTTTTTTTGATTTTTGACCCGTTCATTTAAATACTACACATTGAGGACAATGTTGACCTCAAGTGTGGGGATGGGGGAAAATTTCAAAAAAATTTCAAAAATTTCTTGTTTCAAAAGCGATCTTAAAATCACAAGTAACTAAGTCAACGAGGGATGGCACAATCCATTTGGTCTTTTGTCATGGTCAAGTTTAAATTAATTAGCATGACGGGTATTTATCGGGTGGTTATTTGGGAATAATTTGCCTAAGAAACTAGCACATCATGCATGTCACATACCATACCCTTTATATGTGAGGTTTTGAGCCACTTTTACATCATAGAATTACATATTTATGTTTTCTTTGTTTGAGTGGACCATTAGTCACGAATTGTAGAACTTGCGACTTTTGATACGTTTGAGACCATAGACCGAATACAAGCACGAGAATGATTAAGGCATTAGGTAAACCTTTTCCTTTAAAACCATTTGCTTACCTTTACCCAAATAAATCCCCTAGTCGCCCACTTTGAGCCTAATCCTTTCGTTTGACAACCCAGTTAGCCCATAACCTTAAACCTTTTCTTTTAAACCCGTGTGATGAAAATTCGATCATAGGAGTATATGTTTGTATAGTTGTGATTTATTTATTAAAAAAAAATCAGAGAATGTTGAGAAAAATACAAAAATATGAAGTTAGTAGTTGTTGAATAAAAGGCTAAAGTTGTTGCCTTGTAGTTGATGTTTATAGTTTAGTTTTGTTTAAAGTAGTCGTTAGTAATAAAAATCGATTTTTTTCATCACCTTAGCCACTTAAAAAAAAATCCTATTCCATACCCTTAACCTAGCCCCGTTACAACCCTCCAAAGACTTTTTGACTTGTGCTTAGTATTCGTGTTCGGTGGTGGAGAATGATTGAGTCGCAAGCCTATGCGGGTACGTGTTCTAATCGGTTTGAGTGATTATTTCAAAAGTGCTAATGCATCAACTATTTGCCAATTTTAAACCGAGTGGGGAGAACATTGTGAGGGATGTGCATGATTTATTGGTTTCAAGGGCGGGTTAATCTTGAATAACCATTTTATATGTGATTATTCACTTTACCGTTAGATATTTTGTAAATTGTAAAAAGTTTGAACGGGGTATGACATTAGACCTTAACCTTAGTCTCGGGAATGGGACGTGTGTTTCTCGTTCGACCAACGTAAAAGTGAAAGAAAGATATGCTTGAGGGCAAGCAAACGATAAGTGTGGGGATGTGATCGGTACATTTTATGTACACTCTAGTTTATTTTAATTATAAAAAAAATGCATCGATATGGTTACAAAATAAAATACTTTTGATCGGTTTTCCTATTTTGTAAGTTGTGGAGAAAATGAGTTAAAAACCATGAATTTATAATAAGTAAAATATAAAAAAAAAAGTAATTTGGAAAATCAAAACACAAATACTAAATGCAATTTATGATCAAAAATATTATTGTGTTTTGTGTAGTCACGTGAGAACAAAAGGAAAAGAATACATAAACTTTGAAACAATGAATTGAATATGGCAATTAATATAAGTAATGAACAATTCAATTCAATTACTAATATGGTTCTTTGAAGTTTCACGTACAGGAAGGAAGGAATATTAGATTTTGAATTCAAGGGCCATAAGGTTAATAATATACTGGGTGTTTGCAAAGTCAATTGGGCAATTGGAAAACAAGAGGTGCACGTGAGCTATCTTTGGGAGTGGAGTTAAGGTTTTAAAAACCGAACTTAGTGGGCTTCATAAGGGACGAAAAGTTTGGCACAATCCACAAAAACTATTGGCAGCCCATTATCACCAATGATTGGCAGCCACCATCTAGAAAATTAGGAAAAAAACTTCATGATTTTTTGTGGGCTTGGGAATCACATAGCATCTTCATTATCGAAAGAAAGGAGGCAGCCGTAGATGGTTTTTTTTTAGCTTTCAAACACAAAACCAACATCATCGATCCATCACTCATCATCATCAGAGACACCACTCAACCGAACCAATCATGTCTTCATCACTATTTCAAGTTTGTGATCGCGCCTCTCCAACAATGAGCGGATAGTCTCGTCGGTTTCACCCCGGTGTAGATGTTGTAAGATTTATAGGGTTTATACATTTGTATTTTAATTTGATTTTGTGACAAATTGTTGTTTGAAACCTTTGATAATTGTCTTGCATTTGTTTCGAATTCGTAAATTGTCGAGTGATGATAAAATTTGACTTTGCGAAATGGTTATGTGCAATTATGCCTTATCATAGGTTAGGATTTACATGTCCGAGGCAACGAAGTGCATTACGGTCCGTTGTCTATGACGTTGATAGCAATTGGCACCTAAGTTTCGTGATAGTAATCCGTTAATCACTATATGCAATTGAATCAAGTTAAAACATGTAGGAACCCTAGGTCTTGCAATTATCGAACCGGGTGTGATCCGTATTCTCATTTCTTGTTTCAACTTAGTATTTTAGTTGCAATTTTAGTTAATCACAAGTGTTTTAGATAATACCCATTGTCGATTCACTCCGATTTATTTTCAAACTAATTAAACAAATAAAATTAGCAATCTTCATAATCATCTTGTACATTATTTGTAAATAGTCTAACTAATCGGACGAGTCGTGCGATACTGACCACCTGCTCTTCGTGGATTCGATACCCGACTTACCCTAGCTACCTAGGTTTAATTGGGTTTTTTACTGATCGGGACGACACGGTTACGTCAAGAAGCTCTTAAGAAAGAGAATCTTAAGGATGAATATCTCCATGGGATGGAGAAAAAGTTGGTACCCAATGAGGAAGGAACCTTATGTTTCATGAAACGAATTTGGGTTCCCCTTTTTGGTGGGCTTAGAGATGTTATCTTCGATGAAGCCCATAAGTCGAGGTACTCGATCCACCCAGGATCGGATAAGATGTACCAAGATTTGAAATATTTCTACTGGTGGCCGAGATTGAAAGGTGATGTTGCGACTTACGTCGGAAAGTGCTTGACCTGTGCCAAAGTAAAGCCGAGTATCAGAAGCCTTCAGGTCTCCTACAGCAACCTGAGATACCCATGTGGAAATGGGAGCAATTCTCAATGGATTTTATAACGAAGTTACCAAAGACACCCAGACGTCATGACACGATTTGGGTAATCGTAGACCGTTTAACAAAATCTGCACACTTTCTGCCGATCAGAGAAAAGGATAACACAGGTAAGCTAGCTGAGTTGTACCTAAGATAGATAGTTGCACGCCATGGAGTGCCTGTCTCGATTATATCTGACAGAGACGGAAGATTTGTGTCAAGGATTTGGCAATCTTTCCAGGAAGCGTTTGGTTCACAGTTGAATTTGATCACGGCATTTCACCCACAGACAGACGGCCAAAGTAAGAGAATAATTCAGACGCTTGAAGACATGTTAAGGGCTTGTGTAATGGACTTGGGTGGCAGTTGGGACACTCACCTGCCTTTGGTTGAGTTCTCCTATAATAACAGCTACCATACAAGCATTCAAGCTGCACCGTTTGAAGCTCTCTACGGACGAAAGTGTCGATCGCCGCTATGCTGGGCAGATGCAGGCGATAGACAACTGGTTGGTCCTGAATTGTTTCAAGAAACGATAGATAAAATAATGCAGATCCGAGAGCGCATTAAGGCGGCTCGTGATCGACAAAAGAGCTATGCGGACCAAAGAAGGAAACCTTTGGAATTTGAAGTGGGAGATATGGTTTTGTTGAAAGTCTCACCTTGGAAAGGTGTTGCACGCTTTGGGAAGCGTGGAAAGTTGAACCCATGATTCATTGGACCGTTCAAAATCCTGGAGAGGATTGGTCCTGTAGCATATAAGTTGGAACTACCTGCGGAACTTAATGGCGTTCATGATACATTTCATGTATCCAACCTGAAGAAAAGTCCAACACAGGAAACAGTGGTTATTCCTGCCGACGAAGTTCACATCGACGACACACTCCACTTCACCGAAAAAAACCCGTTGAGTTTACCGATTGGAAAGTTAACAAAACTCGGAGGAGTAGTGTTAAACTTGTCAAGGTTCGATGGAACGCACGTTACGTCCCAGAGTATACTTGGGAGCGTGAGGACCGCATGAAAGCTAAATACCCACATTTGTTCCCTAACTCCGCTGCTGCTAGTAGTAAAGCTTAAAATTTCAAGGACGAAGTTTTCTTAACAGGGGGAGAATGTGACAACTGTCAAAAATCCAGGTATCCGTACAATTAATTAATCATGATTAGTGCTTAATGACTATCCTGAAATTACAATTAACTGCATTATGATTACTGCCATACACAAACATGTGCATTATACATTATCAAATGTCATACCAATATTGCATGAAAGCTATATTGCCACAAATGATGCATTAAGTACAGTTAGCACAGTTATCTGATAAATCGGGAAAATGCTGATAGAACTCAGCGCATAGACAGACAGTGCATTAAGACACAGAATGAGCCAGAAACCAAGTACTACACTAGTATAGTGTGTAGGAAAGTAAGGATCCCAAAACTGTCTTTCTAGTGATAGTTTAAGTGCAGGAAAGTGCCTAAAACTCACCCAAGGTGCTGAATTCAGCAAAAATCAGCATTTTAACAATCTAATTTCATGCAGAAATATGCTTAAATGGTCCTGAATGCTTTCCTAAGTGTCGGGAATCAAAAGTGTCACAAAAGGGTACATAAAGCACACTAAACTGTATAGTTTAGCACTTTAACGAACCAGTATCTAACCGAACAACTGGACACTACCCGAAATATCAAATTTACACTAGAAGCACTGTTTTAACATTACCAAGCTAGTTATGGTCCCCGAACATCATAACAGCCCATACAAATATCTAATAACCAAAACATGTAACAAATACTTGGATTTGAACTATTAAGCAACTAAACTAGTTTAAACCTATGCTACACCCCCCCCCCCCACCTAGTGGACGGCCCCAACATGGGCCCCACTCTTGATTTTCTTTCAATTTTATATGAGATCATGTTGGCCCTTTAGTAACATATTACACAAGAGTTATTTGGTTAAAAATTGTTTATAAGTAAACCTTGAAGATCTAGAGCTCATTCTACACATAACACACAACTCTCCCTCCTCCCTCTTGCTCACTCTTGGCCGAACACACACTCACACATATCCATCATCATTCAATCTTCTTCAACCATTCTAAGCATACTCAAAGGTGCTAGAGATCATACAAGGAAGCTTGGAGCTTGTAGAAGTGGAAGGACCTCTCTTGTTTGCTTTTAACCACTCATTTTCTTCACTTGAATCATCCCTAGCCCTGAGCTAGTGGTAAGAACCTTGTGCACTCCATTTTGCTTCTATTTTAAGTGGTTAAATATGAATCATAATCAAAAACTTGAAGAACACTAAAGGTCATAAGAATGAAACATGAACATAAGCTTGTTTAATGAAGTAATCTTGATGAATATGGGTTGTTATGCTTGTTGATCATTGATTGTTTGTAGAAATGATGTTGATCATCATAAGATCTTGCTAGATCATGATTAAAAACATAATCTAGCAAGATGTAAGAATAGAAATTGTTGTAGGATGATGGATCATCCACACATAAAGCATGAACTTGAAAGAAACATAATGTTTTCTTGAAAAATCATGATCAAGTAAGTTGTTAATCATATGGATGTAAGAATTTCATGAAAGATTTCTAAAGAAACCAAGTTAAAAATATAAGTTTCATTTGATCTTGGTTCTCACATAAACAAACCTCTTTTTTACTGGTTAAACAAGTGTATAAACACTTGTGTAACAAGAAGAATGCATAAAGAAATATTTTTAGAAAATATGATTTGAAGTTGTAAACATCTAACTCCTTTAAAAATGAAGTTTTTAAAGAACTAATCACATTTTAAAGGGTAACAAGACTTACTAATAATATTAGTAAGTTACTATAAATTTTTACAAATATTCAAGTTCATGAAGTAGTAGAATATGCATGATTTTGGCAAGATTGGTAAGTAAAGGTTGTTTGTTGATGATTGTAAATTGATTGTGTTGATTTTTACAAAAGAAAATGATATGCTTGAAAGCATGGAAACCTCCATTTTTATGGGAAACTATGGCAAAATTTTCTAAAAATATAAACACTTAGAAAAATATTTTTAAACAAGTACTTACAAGTGTATTTTGAACCATAAATTGTTACATAAACTTTGCCATAAATTTTGGTTACAAAATACAAATATTGGAGGTTGATTTTTATAAATAAAAGTGACTAAATATGTATTTAGAAAATATATGTATAGAAGACACATATGTGTGATTATTTGTATACTTTATGTATTAGTTATATTATTTTAGGACTTGAAACAATATAACTCACAAAAACACCAAGAATTACCATCCAAAATATTACCAAAATTCCAAGGAATAAATATATACAAGAATACCCAAAATACCAGTAAGACCGAACAAAGGAATATAACTCACAAAATATTCCGAAAATAATATTCATGTGTATATTTTGGTAATTCATATTTTAGACACTAAGAGAATGAAAATATGATTTTTACAATCACTACAAGAGTATATCATATTTTTGACAAGGAAAAATATATTATTTTTGGGCAAGTATAAAATATATATTTTTCTTGAAATTTTTAGAAGATATATTATTTTTAAGAAATATATATATTCTCTAACACAAACAATAAATACAATATTTTTGGGGGAAAATATATTTTCTCAAATAAATATGAAATATATCATTTTTGGGAAAAATGAGTTTATATATATATTTTCCAAGGGGACTTGAAAATATATTAATTTTTGCAACTTATAAGAGAATACAAATATTTTTGCCAAGGAAAAACTATAAATAATTTTTCTAAGTAATATTCCTTAAAATATATATTTTGGAAATATATATTGGATCTTTATTAAAGATAATATTCCGGAATAATTAATGTGAAATTAAGTATAAGGATACTTAATAAATATAATAAAAATACGTATTCTCGTACGTATAAATACACACCGGAATACGACCCCAAAACATGGCAAAATACGCATGTATAAGATACCCCCCTCCCCCATCCTTGGGAAGGCAATACAAGTATAAATACTTGGGAAGTATTATTACAATAATAGTGTTTAACAATTATTCCAAAATTTAATAAATATATCTTGAGTTAAAATATTAATTATTTTGACAAATAATTATATAACTTGGAATAATATCAAAGACACAAAAGAAACGTAACTCAGAAACATTAATACTAAGTCAAGGCACGGCCCGTTCGTCTACTAGACATTAGTACGTTGTAGGTAGTCGTGTTCACCGGAGAAGTTCGAGTTACGATTGCTGAAGACGCAAGACTGTGAGTTCATGTCCCCCTTTTCTTTAAACTGTTTTTGTTTTATAACTTCGGGGGTGAAGTACATGTTACAAAAGGATTACATACAATTACAAATGGTATGGTTAGCTTTGGAAAGTACAGTAGATCATGTGAATGGGTAGGCGCACTCTTAAGACCATTAATCCTCGTGTTAGGACCGAGGGGCATGATTGATAGATCTATTTGGGTGTAGCGAGCCCACACCCATGTGGACCGGGGTTTGGCCCGTGAGGTGACTATGTCTTACAGCCAGAAGCCCGGTACAAAATCTGCTAGGTTTGAGCCTTCCTACGCCGTTGCACGCATGTTAATGGCCTTGCAAACCATTAATCGATCTGTTTCCTTGTTTTGCTTTCATACCAGGATTTACAAACATACATACATTCATTGATTACAAGGTTTTATTCATACACACAAACAAACACATGAACTCGCTCAACTTTTGTTGATGTTTTCAAAATACATGTATTTCAGGGAATTAAAAGTGGATCTGGTGGGCGTTGGATGTTTCAAGTTGCGTTAAGAATAAAAGATGTTATCCATGGTCTTGAGGTTTGGTTTGGGTGTCCTATCCTGGACAAGACACCATTTCCAAATCTTGGTTTTATTTAGAGTATTTTGATGAGTCCTTGTGAACTCTTGAACAATTCGTATAGTTTGTAAAACTTGAATTTGAAGTCTATGTTTAAACAATGATGTTTGCGATGTTTTCAAACTTATTTAATGGATGACGATCTATGGATTTATTATATAGTTGTTGTTATGATTGAATGCAATGGTATTTAGAAAGTCACACCATAATCACACTTCCGCAAAAGTCAGGATGTGACAGACTGAGCAGGCCCAACACCCTTATCCTTCTCTAATATACATGGCCCAAAACCGGGACTTGTTGTGGGTCCACCATAATTTGGATTCTCCTGTGTTAATTGCACTCCAACGTCATCCGTGTTTTTTGTCCATTTATTAAATTATCCTCGTATACCGTACCGACATGCACATTTTGATCGTCTCTCATAATGGGATTCGCATTTTCCAATTGTTCACCATGATGATCGCCATCGAGATTTTCGCCGCAGCCGTCTTTTGATTTTGACTATTCAGATTCTGGTACCAGGTCCGCCTGTGTGTCCTCCGTCTCCATTTTTTCCGGCACCGGAATTGTCTGTGTCGTCTCCGTTTCCACCTCAACATTCAGTTCCGTTATGAATTCCGGCAGCCACAAATAATTTGTCTCGGTTACCCAGACTTCGTATAACAAATGTCTCCATCTAATTGAAATCTTCTCATTGATCATAGCTCCATGTTTCACTATTACTCCCACAATATCATCGTTAAAGCTTAGATCTTTTTCGTCAGCCTCGGAAGGCTTTACAATTCTTCCAAACCTTTCACCTATGCAATTAAACACTTCTTTTGGGACGCCTCTTATCCTTAGCCATGCTATCCTTTCGAACGGAAAAAAGTCCCCGTTCCACCTGGCCCAACTCCCAAACCATTGGTTCCAAGTCTCCGACTCGTTATTCAAGCTTTCATCCATCTGTGCTGGTGAATCAAAGATTACTAGTATTTTTAGTCCTCCGACGTACCTTACCTGTGCATCTCTTAAACCCATTTGTAGCTTCATGATACTAACGTTTCTTAATGATTCAACATTTAACAGCTCCCCGATTACCGATCTGCATTTCGAGCTGACATATAGTTTAGATTCATTTGCAAAAGTTAGGCCTATCTCATCCTCCTTCTCGGCTTTTTTGCCCATGGCCACGTCTGCCCATGATAATCCTTGTTTCACATAAATTTTATTTGTTACCCCAGTACTTGGGTTCCCTGATTGAACTTGGCTGACTGGCTTCCTAACCTAAGATTTATTCTGGTACTTACCTGGTTTTTTATGATCTTTACGAACCTTGCCACATTTGCTCTTATCTTCCACCCATAGAAACTCATTTGATTCAAAGCCTTCACCATTTTATCTGCGTCCTTGACATTAACAAATCTGAGAAAGCCAAACCGATTCCCCCTTTTGTCTAACTTCCTCACAATGTATGCGTCCACAATATAGCCGTAATTCTTGCATTCCGTCCACAGCTCAGCATCCGAGATGTGAGGATGGATGTTTGAGACGTAAAACGTAGTAGCTTTTTCCTTTGAAACTTTGTTGTGGTTGTTTTCCCCATTCGAGTATTTACCAGTTCTCTCATCTCTCTCTTCCCGTGCATGACAGCCATCCCAAATCCACTGTAAGAACCGGAACTTAAGAGGTTAATAGGATTCGAATCAATCTAGCTGAGCTATAAAAATAGACGCGATCGATATCAGACCTACTAAGCAGATAAGAAACCGGAAATATACAGAAAACCGGGAGTGACCAAGAAAGGAAACAGTCGCAAAGACACGGGAACCTTGTTCTGGGAGGCGAATGGAGAAAAGAAAGAGACGATTTAGAATGAAAGGTAGGATTGGATTAGCAAAGCAGTATGCAATCGCCACAACCTCGCACGCTAAACCAGTCTTTTCTTCCTCGTCGAGCCCCCGGCAACCGTCCGTTTGTTTGTCCGGCAACTTTTCATTTCTATCAGAGAGAGAGTATTAGATCCGTATACAATTAATTACGCTTTTGGAACTAGATGTAATTAATATAACAGAAACGTCCCGTACAAAAGTTGATTGAAATCAATGCAATAAACTTTAATTAGAAAACTAATGGGTTACACATGCACTTCATGGTATGGGCTATCCGATTTTTAATAAATTTTAAATGAAAATGTGGACGTAATAGTAAGAATAACGTTAATGACGAAATCTGATCGATATTGGTTCGGTCCATTACGGTATCGATACGGTACCGGCATACTATATAACAACCGAAAAAGAAAACTTAAAAGATAAAGTTGTGATAACCCCAAAAGGATGCCGACACATTTTTACATCAATCAAAAACCATAAAAAACATAAACGAATACCAGTATATGGGTGTGATAATAACAATAGCGGTATCGATATTTTTTGGTGGGTACCGGTTCAGCGCGTTTTCAAAAAGAGATATATCGCGTATTTAGTTTTGGTTAAAAAATAGAAAAAAAAAACAAAAACCTTAAGAACGAAAGTTATAAGAGGAAAATACAAGTATTAGGTTAAAAGATTGTATTATTTATTAAAACTTTTAAATGTTAAAAAAAGGTTTTTCCTTTTACCCTTTAGCACTATAGTGCTTAGGTGGAAAATGTGAGTGCCTCAAGTTATTCTTTAATACATAGTAATAGTAATAGTAATAGTAATAGTAATAGTAATAATATGACATGATATAATATAATACATACATCAGTTATCGTAGTTTTTTTCTTTCCTTATATTTGCTTGCTCCTTGCTAGTTTCGTTTGTTTTAATATAGAGTAACTCGTAATTTGTGTCCTTCTGCTATGTCATTTCACCACTTTCTATTGGTCAAAGAAATGTGTAACTGATAGAATGATGCAAATTGATGAAATTTACAAACAACGATGGGGCAGGTGTTCCTACTTTCCTCAATGGGGTGCATGTTGATTTTGACAACATAGCAGACGGCGGCAAATTCTAGTATACTCTTTAACATATCTTCGCCTTCCAAAAAATCAACTAACTTTCACTTGCATGGTGTCGTGGGGAAGTGTTGTTTTCATACTAGTGATACCGCCACCGATGTTATTCGATCGGTTTGGTTCTTTACCCGTACAACACAAAACGATGTTGATATGTGTTTTACTTACATCGATCAAAAACTATTAAAACGAATACAGATACCAATTCTGACGCATCAGTCGGTATAAGTTTGGTTAATTACGGTGCCAGCAGGTACCTGTACTTGGTTCACGATACCAAAAAAGTACTTTATTTTGAATACACCTCTGTTGTCAAAATCTATATTGGAATGTTGAATAATAAAGACAACTACTTTCTTTTTAAGTTAACGAATGTAAGTTATTAAAGAAAAGAAATTTATAAAAGAAAAATAAATGGGTTACAACTTACAAGTATATATATTGAAACTTAAATAAATTAAAACTAAGTACGGCTAGCTCACTTGGTAGAGGCTCTTGCCTCTTAGTGGGAGGTTTTGTGTTCAATCCCAAACAAGGGTGATTTATTTGTAAGAGTTAATTGACATTTTAGTCCCTATGGTTTGGGCCATTTTGCCAGTTTAGTCCAAAGGTTTCATTTTTAACATCTGGATCCAAAAAGGTTTCATCATTGCCATTTTGGTCCAATTGACTTAACCCTATCCATATCCGTCAGTTAGTCAAGGGGTATTTTTGTCATTTCAATTCAATGGTGCCTTTTTTTAATTAAAGCTTTACCCTAACCCCCATTTTTCTCAAACCCACAAACACAACTTGAGAAGGAGAGATCAAATCAAACTGGTACTCCACCGCTAGTTCACTGTCATCCACCAACTGTCACTCTCTCTGGCCGCGCCACCACTCTCGGTCGTCCGTCACCATCCCCTGCCACCGCTATCCTTCACCATCCGCTGCCACCACTATCAAACCGTCATCCATCTCATTCCAGAAGCGGTTGAAGGGTACACACCAGCAACATCAAGAACAGTTGCGTCATCTTATCTTGAAATTCTATGAACTTATGAAGATTTTGTTGTTTTAATCGATGTTTAAATGAATTTGAAGACGATAGCCAGTAAGATTTGACTATATTTTAGGTCAAAATTGATATGTTCATCCTAAATTCTTCAAATCACTTGCGTTGTTTTAATTGAACTGCTTATATATGAAATTGCATCATATTATCATGAAATTTTTATGTAGATTTTGTTGTTTGATTGTCGTTAAATGAATTTGAAGATGATAGCAGGTTAGATTCAGATGAAATTTAGGTCAAATCTGAAGAGAACTGCGAAGAGAGAGAGAGAGAGAGAGAGAGAGAATCGTTCACCACCACCATTATCTTTCCGATCTGTGGTATGTCCGATCTGTCGGTTCCGATCGGTTCCGATTTGTTGTCTTCCTGAATTGTTCCGGCTAGGGTGGTAGTGGTGGAGGTGTGCCGAAGGCCGGTGGAGGTGATGGTTGTTGTGGTGGAGGTGATGGTTTGTTGTCTTCCCCATACCAGATATATGTAGGAGGTGACTGTTGTTTATAGCAAGACAATAAACAATAAAGCTTTAATTAAAAGAAAAAATAACAAAGAATAAAGGGTTAATAAAAAGAAAAATGAAATTACTAAAATGCCCTTGGCAGACTTAACAGATATGGATGGAGTTATGTCAGTTGGACCAAAATGGCAACGATGAAACCTTTTTGGATCCAGATGTTAAAAATGAAACCTTTGGACTAAACTGGTAAAATGACCCAAACCACAGGGACTAAAATGACAATTAACTCTTCTATATAGAAGTTTGAAAGAGTAACATTAGCCATTCAAAATAAAATAAAATAAATTAAACCAAAACATATCATGCTTTTATTAGTGAAATTACTATGGATAGATGATTAAAACTTAAATAAATTAAATCAAAACCATCTGTCATGTTTTATTAGTGAAATTACTATCGATAGATTGAAACTTAAATAAATTAAACCAAAACCACGTGTCATGTTTTTATTAGTGAAATTACTATCGATGAAAATTAATGAAAATATAATATAATAATTTGTGGCAAGTTCGATATGTTTCTAGATGTTGCTTTTTTTGTATGGGCTTAATATTTTATGTGAGATTGGGGAGACTAATGCAATGGAATTATTCAATCTTTTTGTCGATATTTCAATTGAATATCGAATTGAAGAAACAAGGTGTAAACATGCTTTACTAATTTAATTATTTTGTAGTCAAACGCATACTACACTTATACTGTTTAAAAGAAAAAGAAGTTTCCACACTATAGTATGTTTTGTTGGTTTGAGGGAGGTATTAAAATTCCCTATTCCCACTATATCTACAACTAATAAAATAAAATAGTTTCTTTTAAACAAGAAATTGATAATTAGTTTGGGTTTTCTCATTCCTCTATTTCTTACATGTAATCATGATAAGAGGAAAATTTGTATCTAGATCAAAACCGGGGCCATTTATAAGACCACCCGTACTGGGGCGTCTTTTTAAAAAAAAAATTGAAAAAAAACGCCCAGAAACGCCCCGAGCCCCACTACGGCCGGCGTTTTCCGGCGTTATTTTTGAAAAAAAATGTAACCGGCGTGTTTATTAAAACGCCAAAATGGGATTGTGATGGGTTGACTTTGGTTTGACTGGCCAATGAGAGAATAGATTGGTATTTTTTTTTTTTTTTTTGTTTAATGATTGGAAGGGCATTATTTGGGCATTATTCCCACTACGCCACTTTTGCAATAACGCCCCATGCTGACTGGGCTGACACGTGTCGAATAATGCCCCATGGTGGGGGCATTATTTTTGTTCACCACTACGGGTGGTCTAAGGGACTATAATCTCAAATTGCAAGTGGCGGATTTGAGGGCCACCGAATTAAACCAAAACATGATGTTTCTTTGAACCATTTGATTATTATTTGGGAAAAACCCCACACCATAAATTGACATCAACGTAAGATCACACGGAGTAGGCATGAATTTGCGGCGTGGTGGTTGGATGCGGAGGGTTTTCCACTGGCGTGGAAGGCTTCAAAATGGAAATGAATCCATGGAATGAAGAAAAGGACATCGTGTTATGTGAATCTTTGAGCACAACAGTTACCGAAAACGCGCATCGCTTACCCACACATCCGTTTTGGGAACGAGTTTTCCAACAATTTTGTATGCATAGGGGAGAGGCCACCCGAAACATGGACATACTTTGTTCGCATTTCCGGATTATTTGTATGGCTAGTTCGAGATTTGAGATGGTTGTCAACGCTGTAGACAACGACGATGGTGAGCTCAATGAAGACGACGTCATCCAAGTCGCCCTCGTCAAGTAGGGCTGTCCAAACTGCTCGACGATCGAAGATCGCTCGAAAAATGCCCGTTCGATTCCCGCTCAGTTTGTAAATGAGCCGATCGGATCGGTTCGATTCAAATTCAATCCGACCATAAGCAAAGCTCCGCTCGCTCGTCGATCGCTCGATTTCGCTTGAATTATTTTTATTAATAATTAATATATATATTTATATTATAGATTTTATAGATTAAAAACCCAAAAAAATATAATAGCCCAAAAAAAATTAAAAGCCCAAATAACATTCAACCCAACTTAATATTTAATATGAAATCTAACCCTAAATCATATTCCTAAAAGAGTATTCACTATTCAGTCGAGTCATATTCATATCGCCGCTCTCTAGTCTCCGACTCTCATTCTCTGGTCTCCATAGTCACACTCACACACATCGTCGGACAATCAAAGTATCAAACAAGTGAATCGCTCCAGTCTTCAATCTGCAACATATCTCCGCTCCTGTGTTTCTTGATATTGTTAAGAACATTTTTAGAATCATGATTTGAGTTATGTATTGCTTTTGTTAGTAAAGTGTTGGACATGTTTTAATTAAGTTAGAATTTGTTTTGGTTGAACGAAGCCTTATCATTCAATCGAGCGAAAACGATCCGCTCGATTTTTTTAGGATTTGATAAAAACCGAGCGAAACCGAGCCGATCGATTCAAATTCAATCCGAGCATGAGCATCACTTTTGCGCTCGGTTTTACAAATTTGATCCGCTCGGATCGGATCGGTTGTAATTCAATCCGAGCATGAGCAGACCCTCTATCGGATCGGATCGGCTCATGAACACCCCTATCGTCAAGTACAGGCACACGTATGGCCGTGACTTAAAACACGTCGCGGCGTGGCAAATATTAAGATTTTTTGGTTAAGTATGTTTAGGTTAATGTTTAATTTTCGTTATGTAATGTTTCTTCTAGTTTCGATTTTTTTAAGTTATATAGTGTTTTAAAATTTTAAGTTATGCAATGTTTTATAAGTTATGTAATATTTTTTTTAAATGATGTAATATTTTTTTATTAATGTTATTTGTTTAATTTGTAGTAATGGCTTTCTATTAAATTTAATAGATTTTATATAATTTTTAAATATAAAGTAATAATAAAAAGTGTGTGTCACGTGTTGAATAACGCCACTCTTTCATGCCCCGTCCCACTCCTCACCTTTTTAAAGTATAATTCAGGTATTTTTCTTTTTCCTTTTTATTTAAATACTTGCTTTAACTCATTTAAGAAGTTGTGTGCATTAATTATTCACTTTGGATAACTTTCAACCTGTTTGACTCCTTTTGTTTCACCCATTTGAGGTTTAAAAAACCTGAATTGACCCGTTCATAAGTAAATGGGTCAAAGTTTTCATCTACATATGTCATTAACGTAAAAGAACAGTGATATCGGTATTTTTTACATAATACTCTGTCATTGCCATAGAGTAGCATTCTTGGAGTTTTATAAATGACTCCCCCACCCCGCCTCTTGTATTCCTTGCAAGTCATGATAAAGATTTTACTGCTCCCACTGACCTTAGAAATCTTTAGGAACTCGGCATGTTTAGGGTCAATATTTAATGACCAATAAATTCTATGAGAGAAACAAATTAATGACGTTAGTCATTGTAGTTTCTCTCGTTGAGGATTATTTTAGTTTTGGTAAGAAATCTGAGTGTGTCCACAGTTAAGCAACAATGAAACTTTTGTAAGAGTAGCATTAGATTTTAAGGAGACAAGTTTTAATGAAACAGTGTCGAGATGGAGCAGTGTCTTGTACAAGACGTGTAAATTGAAGTAATGTGAAGGTTTCACTCCCCCACCTCTTGCAAGTTATTATTAAGACATTTGATGCTCCTACTAATCTTTGATATCTCTAGAAATGCTACAAGAGGAGTTTCAATGATGTACATGTGTTGGGAAACTTTAATACATATGTTAGACTTGATATGATTTCCTTAATATCCATATGTCATAAGAAACTTATGGACATATTTAATAGAAATCATGTTAAGTATATATATATATGAATGGATCTCTTTAAAAACCTGGCAAAAGTTTCCTTAAAATCTAATGCTACGGTAACCTATAGATAACCTGCTAAGGCACGATAACAGAAAAGTGCACCATGTGATTTTTTACGTTTTTAAAAATAATCAAAATTTGAAATTTAGGATCCATTATTTCTCCTTCTAGGTGCATAAAATATACATCTGTCTTATAGACATTGGATATAAAGTAGTTAAACGAGTCGTATTCATGTTTAAAATTTTTGTTGTTCGCATTATCGGATACCTGTTAAATCTGCTAAAACACGATTTTCAAGCCCTAACCATAGGAGACAGATTTAGATACAAGTATGTAGTCTTTAAATGATAAATGAATTATGTCTGAATATTTTATTTGGAATAAGTACCATCAAACTTATGTGAAATACAAGTTCTGATGGACCTTACTTATTCCTTAAGCCAAGTAATGTTTAGGGCATCTAACACATAATTTAAAATCTCATTAAGAATGAGATTAGGTGAACAATCATCCTCATCAACCTTGTCATGATTTCTCATGAAATTTGGTTTCAATTGATAAATTTTATAAGTCTTATTTGCTCTTTTGTTATATTCTCTTTTGCATGATAACAAAAGTTGTGAAAACGTATAGTATCATCTAGTTCCATCTTATCAAGGTTTCAATCCAGATAGTTATAACAAATAATATGAGAGATCAAGGTATTGGTGACTTTATGTTGGCTATGCAAACCTCACAACTGTCATAATATAGCTTAAGTATTCACTACTAAAAAACTGACCATTTCCGACCAAGGTTTTTTGTCGGAAAACTGTCGGAAAACGGCGTTTCCGACCAGTTTCCGACAAAAATAGGTTTGTAGGAAAAACCCTTGTAGGAAAAGATTTCCGACAAGTAACCGACTAAATTTCCGACAAAAAGGAGTTACTATTTCCGACAAAGTTCCGACCAGAATTTTCCTACAACTTTCCGACCACCGTGTTCCTACTATTTTCCGACCAAAAGTTTCCGACAAAGTTCCGACCACAGTCTTCCGACCAATTTCCGACTACAATCTTCCGACAGCTTTCCGACTGCGGGTTTAATCTTTTTTCCGACCAAATGTTCCGACAGCTTTCCGACCACAGTTTTCCGACCAATTTCCGACTAAAATACTTTTTAATAAAAAAAAATTATAAAAAAAAAACTAAAAAACCCAGATTTTTCTACAAAAAATGCTGAAAAAAAAAACCCAATAAAAATCCTAAATACGACACGATTATAGAACTGAAAGTTCATCCACAAAATACAAAACGGTTGTCAAATTGTAGGTTCAACAACAAAATATCCCACGGTTTTTAAATTACAAGTTCAACCGCAAAAGACAACAAACAAAACTAAACTATGGTGGAGGATTGCTAGGATTACCAAACTGCTTCATCAACTCGGTTATTTGGCGTTGCAAATCTTCCCTCATTTGTATTGCATCTCTTCAACTCGGTTTGGCAACACTTCTGTGTGGGGTTGTTGCGCCTCTTTGAATCATTTATTTAACTTTACCACTTGGGATTGCAAGTTCCACACCTAAACAACATACATAATATTAGTAAAGAAGCTATATATAATAGACACACTAGTAGGAAACCCATGCGATGCAACCCATTTGACATAATACGTTAATCCAATTATATAATTAACAAAACTATCTGTAGGATCTAAGGATGACTTTTATTTTAAAAACATTATGTATTACGATTACTTTCTAATTGATATAATAATGTAAAACGAAAAACGCATTTTATCGATTTTCCTTTTTAAAAACATTTCTATCAATAAATTTTATAAAAAATCATATTAATTTTATATATATATATAATATAGGAAATGAAAAATGACAATGGGATGAACTTGTACTAGTTCTCATTGCTCGATATGTAATCAAAACTTGTGCTAATTATTAACTACTGATAAAGCTTACACTTATGCAATTCAAATGGTAAAAAGGACTGTATTGAACTCAAATCAAATCATACCAATAAATAATTTTACAATTGCTCAAACACTTTTGAATTAGTGTCATGATTAACTTTTTAAGATATACAAAACATTGAGACATATTTTATTTTTATTTTTTTATTTTTTTGACCGGCTAGTTTCCTTACAAATCCAATTAAGTCAAGGAAACATACAAGGGATTGTTGTAAGAATTCTACTGTCATACATATCAGGTTCAAGGAAGGGTCACATACTTTAGCACACACATTTTATCTTCTAATCTATATTCAAACAGCTCAAGCTTTTTATTAAAACTCCATCATCAAAGCTATGTTTAAATTACAACACTCATATGGATAAAGGCCCATGGGTTTCTGCTGTGAAGCAAACATCATCAGTTCACATATATCAATTATCAATTATTCAACTTCCACATTTCATGTATACTCCAAACAGTTAACAAACATTGATATTTAACCAAAAAAACATAATAAGCACAAATATATAATAGCACATTACTGACCGAGAAGAGTATGGAACGGGTGTGTGTGTACGACGCCACTGATTCCCCTCCAAACTCAAGACCCGAAACTCCCGAAGGTTACCCGAACCAACGTTGACGTGAACCCGTCACCAAGCCGCCAAACCGTTACCACCTGAGCCAACTCTCAAAAAGTAAAAAAGAGCTAAATAAACCGACCCGGTTTAGAGGCTCAAACTGCAGCTAACGTCAAACAAAGTGCACATCACATTACTATGAATGTACGGAATCAATCTTCATCACTGGAAAATATAAAAACAGCAAAAAAAAACAGATCAAATCAACTATATGAAGATCAACTGAACGTGTAATTAACCTTTAATCAAACAAACATAAAAATATAAAAAAATTAACAGAACATTAAATAAAGTAAAAAAAATGGATACCTTGGTAAGGAAAAACCTTGCTAGACGTTGTTGAACAATGCTTCTTGTTTTTTAATCCCAGTGCACCCAATGCCTACCATGAGGAAAAAAAACGAGCAAGGAAGGTATACCGAAATGAAGGTGCGAGGTGATTCCGGAAGTCGTGTGACGGTTCCTGTTGACTGTTTTGACCGAACCAACTGAACCGAACCGAGATTAGACCGGCTGAAACAAGACTGAACCTGAGTTGCACCGGTTTGACCGAACCCAAGCCACGTCTGAAAACAACCCAAACATCACCACTACCTCACCATTGTCGGCGCCGCTGAAAACAACCCAGTTGAAAGGCGACTAAATAAATTTAGAAATTCATTTAAGCTGATTAACATATAAACTCACTCTAGGCTGAAAACGAGAGGAGAAAATGTATTCACGCTCATGCTTAGATGCATTTGAACTCCATTAGATTATTTAGTTATTATTTACAATTACTGTTAAAATAAATTATAATAAAATGGTTAATTATTCACGTTTTAAATTCCTTTATACATCGTTTAAATCTTTTTCATTTACGGGTCTCTTTCAAGGTTTTTTTTTTTAAAGCACAGCGGACAAGGGTGAGGGTCCGGGTTCGAACCCGTGACCCCTGTTCTGATTAAACAACATCAACAACCATCAAGTCAAAATAGCAGATATGATTTTTTTTTTCTTTGAGTTTGGTTCTACTAATACATGGGTTAACTGGGCATCTTCATTCCAAAATAGAACATAACAAGAACAACGACCCACTTGTAGATGTATTTTATGTTTTCTTTCCACACTTTCAGTTAATAGCATTTGTGTTTAGAAGAATATTAAGATAAGAAAAATGAATAACAATTCACATTCACAAGAATTTAATGAGGAAACAAAGGATAAGAGGAATTATACCAAACCGAATATGAACCCGAATCGGCTGACCCGTTGACTGAGCCGCTGACCCGACCCGACCCGAAACGAACCCGAATCATCCTTGTTGAATCTGAGATGAGTCTAAACCCGAACCAAGCTGAGCCATAAGAGCCGCGAAACCCGAACTCCCAAATCGAACATGATCTGAGACAGATCTGAACCAAACCTCGAACCACCTCAGAAACCGGAATAAGACGGCCACCGCCTCTGCCGCCGCCGAGACTTTTCTGTTTTGCCGGAACACCGGCTTCGCCATCGAAGCCATTCACGAACGAAAAGAAACCCGAACTCCCAAATCGAACATTGATGTCTCGTGCCGCCACCACCCTGTTGTTTATCGAGAAGAGGGGGAGAGACGAGAGGTGGTGGTTGGTCAGGTGTGAGTGTGAACGAGGGAGGAGGAGGTGTATATTAGGTCTGTAGGTGAGAGATGAGAGGGAAATAGGAAAGTGTTTACCTGATGATTTGTTTGAGCAGGTGAACTCCTGGGTGTATATGTTGGATCTAGATAAGTGAATGAGGGATTTTGAGAGGAAAAGCATAAGAGAACGGCTGGTGAAAAATGAAGTTATTAGGGTTAGTGTAGTTACTTATAGTTAGGTTTTCATTAGTGGGCTTGGGTTTGGGCCCAAGGCTCACAAACCCACTTTGCGTTTTTTTATAAATGGCCCGTTAGTTCCAACGAAATCCATTTACGAACCCGAACTTATTCGCGTGTGTACACTTGGACAAACACATGCTTATACATATATATATATATATACATTCACACATACATATACATATAGAGACAAGAAATACGTATATATATATATAGATATACACCTCGGTATAATTAAATATGAAAAAAATAATTGTTTTAGTCGGAAATTTCCGACCATTTTCCGACCAATAAAGGTTTTAGTCGGAAAATGGTCGGAAATTTCCGACAACTTTCCGACTAATGTTGTGTTTCGTCGGAAATTGGTCGGAAATTTCCGACCATTTTCCGACACCAATTTTCGTTTTTTTCATTTTTTCAACCTTTAAACATCGTTTTTCCATTCCATCTTTTGTACACATTAATTATACGTGAAATACTTTTACTTTACTACCTTATAAGCATTGTACACGTTTATACGTGTATGTATACTATCGGGACACATTAATTAAAACAGACTAAGTATGTGTATATGTATGTGTGTATGTATGCGTGTGTGTACACTTGGACAAACACATACTTATACATATATATATATATATACATACACACATACATATACATATAGAGACAAGAAATACGTTTATATATATAGATATACACCTCGGTATAATTAAATATGAAAAGAATAATTGTTTTAGTCGGAAATTTGTAGGAAATTTCCGACCATTTTCCGACCAATAAAGGTTTTAGTCGGAAAATGGTCGGAAATTTCCGACAACTTTCCGACTAATGTTGTGTTTCGTCGGAAATTGGTCGGAAATTTCCGACCATTTTCCGACACCAATTTTCGTTTTTTTCATTTTTTTCAACCTTTAAACATCGTTTTTCAATTCCATCTTTTGTACACATTAATTATACATGAAATGCTTTTACTTTACCAACTTATAAGCATTGTACACGTTTATACGTGTATGTATACTATCGGGACACATTAATTAAAACAGACTAAGTATGTGTATATGTATGTGTGTATGTATGCATGTGTGTACACTTGGACAAACACATACTTATACATATATATATATATACATACACACATACATATACATATAGAGACAAGAAATACGTTTATATATATAGATATACACCTCGGTATAATTAAATATGAAAAGAATAATTGTTTTAGTCGGAAATTTGTAGGAAATTTCCGACCATTTTCCGACCAATAAAAGTTTTAGTCGGAAAATGGTCGGAAATTTCCGACAACTTTCCGACTAATGTTGTGTTTCGTCGGAAATTGGTCGGAAATTTCCGACCATTTTCCGACCAACTAAGACTCATAAATATTATTTTTAAAATATACAGTAATTAGAATTTGGTTTTATGTTTTCCGACTAGTTTCCGACAAAGATTTATTTTTATTTTTTGTATAGTTAACTTTTCCGACCATTTTCCGACCACTTTTTTTCTACTTTTATTCTTTTTTTTTTGTCGGAACTTAGTCGGAAGTTTCCGACAACTTTCCGACCATTTTTTTTTTGGTCGGTAAATTGTAGGAAAATAGTCGGTAAAAACAGATTATTTTTTTAGTTGGTATTTTGTCGGAAAATGGTCGGAATTTTCCGACGAAATTGGTTTTGTCGGAAATTTTGGTAGGAAATCCCCCTGTTTTCTAGTAGTGATTGATACTAAATTCTGATTAATTTCCAGAATATGTAGGGTATCATAAAGCGTAAATAGAAAACAGATTTTTATGATTCTTAAAACCTTAACATTTAAATTTTGTCACTAACTCTAATGTTAGTTATTTGTTGAAATCTGGTAAGGAAAACGTATAGAACTAGACTCAACCTATCATGTATAATCTGGAATATTAAGATTAGCATACATAAATATTATTGATATGCGACTACCTATTTTAGCCAACTGTTCTTTCGAATTATGGATGGTCTCGTTGTTTATGCCTAGTCTAATGGCATTATTATGCAGTGAAATTCTCACTTGAAGAACCTTAGAGTTGGAATTAGTACTTGTATTTTGTCTATGGACCTTAGAACTATCCTCATTTTAGGTTCTAGTGGTAGTGAGGGGAATAACATCTTATTTTTCCAGTTTTAGTCATTTATTTTCATGTATGTATGTTGCTGATCAACACGCTCAGAACGCTCATTTTCCTTTGGTACTTCTGAGCGTTATAGTTGATCTTAAGCCATCAAATTGCACTAGTGGAAAAGTTAGTTTGTAATGCACAGGAAAAATATACGTATTTCCATATGTAAGCCCTGAATTTTATAGGTTATGGTATTGTACATTATGATGTGTTCACTAATGAAATTTAACCTTACAATTTAGAATTTGAAACAAAGGCATGCGTCTTAGGAGTTATTTTGATTATTCCATAGATATTAGACTAGTCTTAGGAAAAACTTAATCTGGTATAAATCTAGTGATAACATTTATTTAAATGAGCTCTTGATTATCATAAGAGACATTATGTTTGACTTATCCTATTTGCCATGCTCTACTTTTTTCTTCTACAATACTTTTATTTGAAAAGAGTACTAGGACTGTTGTGCCTTAAGAGATAATCAAGAATCTAATTTAAGAGCAAATCTTATAGAAACTCTTTAGTAAAGCAAAACAAATTAGGTATTGAAATTAGAGTGGATGATTTAGATGAGATACAAAATTTATAGAAGAAAGCTGTAATGAATACTGTTATGGGGAATTAAAGTAAGGTAGACTAAAAAAATGATCATAAGATTAATGAAGGATCATTAATGTGAGGATCATTATTTGAAGAGGGTGTGATATGTCTATTATTAACATCAAATTAATAGACTAAAAACATTGAATAATGACAAATCACCTTTGGGCAGAAGTGAAATCACTTATGTATGTGTGCAAAATATTTGTGACAGATCACCTTTGGGCAGAAGTGTGACAATTATCTTAGTTATGCACGGGTTAGATATGCAAGACATGAATGAATCAAATCACCTTTGGGCAGAAGTGTGACATACATGTTTGTAAGGCATAAATAACATAGCTTGTAATTATACTTGAACAATAAGATAGATGTATCAAATCAGCTTTGGGCAGAATTGAAACATCAGAAGCTCCTTCAAGTTAAGTTATTTGGTTTTGTAAAAAGTATTAAATATTTAAGTATTTACAAAACCATTTAGTTAATAGCAAACCACCTGTTAGTGCGGATCGAACTCCTTATGAAATCTCGAAAAATGAGATAATGAGTTTTCGAGAAAATTGAGTTCTCGAGTGCAATGATGATTTCGAATTCCTTATGAAATCTCGAAATCCTTTGAGTTCTCAAAACATATGATTTCGAATTCTTTTGAGATTTTGAGTTCTCTATATAATGAGTTTTCTAGAATGATTAATAGTTCTCGATAATGTGAGTTCTCGAGAATGATTGCTAGTTCTCGAAAATTATTGAACTCACAAATTTTAATCCGAAAACATAAAAGAAAACCGAAACTTTAAAACCTGTATATTTAATCCGTATACCGAAGTTGATCCGACAAGGCTGATTCTGCTAATTTTTAGGGATTTGGATTACAATTTCGAAATATCTCATGTGTATCTATCCAAATTTATTATTCGATTACAATTACAATTATAATTATATTTTATTCGAAACTTGAAGATAAAGCTACACAATATTAAGAGATAAGTATTATCCAATAATAACATGTATAGTGAAATAATAATCAAAAGAATTCGATTTCGATACACTATGCGGCAAATATTCAAAAAATATATTAATCGTATAACATCAAGCCACTAAAAAAATTAAATCACCCCACTGAAAAGCAGGTGATGAATTGTTAACTTTAAAATATATCACGTAATAAATTTATTTGTATATGAATGATAGAAATAATTATAAGATAACATGGAGATTCCCATAAAAGTATTTGAATATTTATATCCTTTTACTTTGATTTATCCATGTTTTAAATGTTAAAAAGTAACAATTATCATTCATTCTCAACACTTTCTGGGATTACGAATTCTTTTTGAAGGAGATTTTTATATTATTGAGTTTTGAAATCGTAAATAATTAGTTTTGAGTGTTTGGGTAAAAAAATTAAAAAATTGATTATTTGCGTTTAGAAATTTACAAAATGCAGTTTTCAAAAGCAGCTCCCCCCTACTACAACAAAACACATTTTTCCAAAAATTGATTATTTGCGTTTAGAAAAGGATTTTCACTTGTTTTTTTTTTTAAATATATATTTGTCAAAAACTCAAATAGTTGATTATCTGATATTGTGATATCAAGCAACATAATCAAATCCAAACACTATATTTCAACATCACGTTTTGTTACAGTTAATTATCTGATTCTGATTATTCAAAACGCATAATCTATTTTCAAAACTCAACCCCAAACACCCTCATATTGAACTAATGGCTTCACGTATTCAAATGGTGTTATATGCCAACTGAATTTCAGAAAAAAAAAATATCCATAAGATTTATTTAAGTTATTTGAATTCCGTATCTCCCATCAAAGCAAACTTTGTAATCGAATTACATGATTGAATTTATATATTCAACATCGCTCTGATACCACATGTTGATTATATTATTAGAACATAGGCAAAACATAAACCCTAATTATGTAAATTCTATAATGAATAATAAATAAGATGCGTGTACCGGGTAAGCAAGCAACCACGTCAGATAGGGAAGTAGACGTCATGTTCGTCAGATTGGTCGAGTTCCCGTTTAGAGTGTACAGTTCTGATGTGGTTTATGTGTTCTTGATGAATACGGTTATGAGAGAGAGAGAGATGGGACGAATTATGATGATGTTATGTTATTATTCTAACCCTAATCTCTCTCTATATATACACCCAAGGGGAAAACCCTTAATTAGTTAATAAAGGTAATATGGTCAATCAACAATTACCAACTAATATTTCGTAAGGTATAATTTTATATCTTAATCTATTATTATATAAATGATTAGGGCGTAGGGGCGCCCATCACTCATCACCCACTCACAACTTCCAATCAAGTTCCGTCATGTCATCAAGCATTATTCTATCACTAGTGATGGATTTTAGTGGAAATGTCCATCACTTGTGATGCAATTCCATCACTCACAACCTATTTTTTTTGTTTTTAAATTATAAATTAACAATAAAACACTAAAATTATAAATTATAAATTTCATTTAAATAAAACCTAAATTACAAACTAAAAAAAACTAAACACTGCAAATAAAAAAACCTAAAAAATCTAAGGCATCTCCCACCCCCACTTTTCACATATCTCGCGTTTGCGTTGAATTACGATCGTCTTAAACGGTTCGTCGAGATTGTTGTGTGGTTCTAACAAGATTTTTAAATCATTATTTTTTTCTTTTTCGTTCAAGTGTCTAATATACGCCTCCTCGCGTTTAAGTTTTGCCGCCACAAGTTTTTCTTTTTCTATTTTTATTTAAAAAATCCGATTTTCTGTTTTTTTATAAAAACAGTCTTCTACTTTTAAAATTAAAAAAAACAATTGTAAAATTATAAAAAAGCGTACCACTTGAATACTGCAACCGTTAAATTTACTTATTTTCCTGTTTAAATCACCCCACTTCGAAGTCATTTGATCCATGTTTCGTTCCGTTGAACCGGGAAGTTGGTGAAAATGAGCCATGACTCGTCTCCAAAACAAGTCTTTTCTTTGCTCGTTCGAGTGTTTCTTGTTTTCAGAGGTGTGCAAGTACTCCTTGACCAAGGCGACCTCCTCCTCGCTCCTCCATGCTATCCGAGCGGATGTTGGGACAACTTCAACTTCTTGAACGTCTTCTTCTTCTACTTCTTGAACGTCATCATCATCTTCATCATCATCGAGATTTTGTTGTGGTTCGCGGTACGCACGTGCGAATTGTTGGATGAGGGTGTCATCTTCTAGTGGGTCAACATGGTGGGATTGGTTTTGAAAGGGTGGAAACGGTTGGGTTTGAAATTGGTGAGGTTGAAATGGTGGAACGAACGGTTGGTTTTGATACGGGTGTGTTTGAAAGGGTAGAGATTGTTGGGTTTGAAAGGGTGGAAAAGGTTGGGTTTGAAAATGTGGGATTTGGTCGGGTTCGTCTTGCAACCGAAATCGTGCCGGCTCGCCAAGATTTGCCCAAACCTTCGGTCGTACGGGTTTTTTCTTCGAACCCGACCCTCTTTTGCTTGAACCTTCCATCTTTGTATTTTTTGTGTTTGAAAGTATGTGTTGAAAGAAATAATGTTTGGATTTTGTGTTTGAAAGAATGGATTTCAATTGTTTGGTAAATATGTGTGTATATATATTTGGTAAAAAAAAAAGGGTAACATATCAACGGTCAAGTCCCACAGCGGTCCATTTTCAATTTTACAACACGTGAAAAACTTCACGCGTGATAAGATCCACGCATTTTCAAATTGGGCTGCGGCGGTGTTTTGAGAAGATCCACGCGTGGTGGGGGGTTCACCACGGGGCGCCCCGACCCTCTTATAATGGCCATATAATATATTTAATATATAAATATATTCTTACAATGTATTGGAAGCAAAGAGAAAAAGGTGTAGATATCTCATGTTGCTTGACAACAGATGACTTAGTAATGTAAATTCGTAATTCGGGATCAATTTATATCTCACCGTGATTGCCAAAACATACAAATGCAGAGATGTGATAGGGCACTCTGGTGTTACTTTTAGTCCTCATTGTAGGTCTTGTTGTAGAAACATAGATATGATTAAATGATTGGTCACACAAACATAACGAATATGTAATACCAGCTAGCGTAAAGGACCAGATACATGACGAATCTTCAAATAGTTGAATGTATATCTGAGAAGATAAGGAGGAGATTAACTTGGAAAATGAATGTGAAGAGGAGACAAATTAGGTCTCTAGTTAGGACCATGGAAACCCTCATCGAGGATGGAAGGAGGTATAGAGGCAAACCAAAACTGACATGGGATGAATTAGGTCGGATTTGATAAAGTTGCACCTCTATGAGGACATGACTTCTTAAGGACGTCGGATCAAGATTTTGGATTTTTTGAGGAGTGTATAGATATGTCTTAGACCTATATTAGGGCCTTTACTTAGCATTAGTTTTGCGTTAAAATTTGTCTTAGCGTATATGTTTTCATTAGAACCATAGTGCTTCTTTTTCTTGTCTCTTTGCTCTTTTGTTACCTACCGATGTATTCTAGCTCTAGTTTTATACTACCATTATTAGTACTTTAGTATGGTTGTTGATTTGTTTCTCTTAATCACATCTTGTTTTATCTAGACTTTAGGGTCAAGGGTATAGAGAACTGAAAAAGGTTAGCCATTGCCATTAAGTTCTTGATGAGAGCACTTTCGTTCTTATAACGTGTAATGAAAATATAAATGACTATCAGAGACACAATAATGGATGAAGGTGTCGAGAAAAGACTTAGCCATAGCGATTATGGTTTTGGTAAGAACTCTTTCGTGTTGTTGAAGTATAATGATAATATAGGGAGAAAAGATATGGACACTACTTTCATTCACCGGATATCCATGCATACATTACATTTATAATATATAATGATGATACAGTTTTGAACCTAAAAGTACATAAACATTGGGATGCGGGTAAAATAGTAATAAATTATAGCAGGTGTAACTTAATTATTTTAGTTTTGACATGGATAACATATTAAACTGAAAAACACGAACAAATAAGTCACACACAAAATACACACAATTTTTTATTGAACATGAAATTTTTTATTAGAGCTGAAGGGCTTTAGGTTACCGAAAAGGAACCTTTCTTGGTAAACCTCACAGTTTTGATGCACCGACATGGGTTCCGCTAGTTTTTGTGGGAAGTTGTAAAGGCAACCAATCATCATCCTCGGTGAAAGATCTAGAAAAACACTTGGCCACCATTTCTTCTGTAACATCCTCTAGTTTTGATGGTACCCACTATGAGTATGAACAAAAACTAAATGTTATAAACTCACGTGAAGTTTAGCATTATAGAGCTTGATCAAAATCCATTGACTGTTAGATCTAGTATTTACCTTAGGTTTCTTGTCTTTGTCGATTAAGATAGCTCTAGCGCCCTGCAAAACGAACATCAATCTTAGCTTTTAAGTGATATTTACTAGTGATCATCAACCTAGAATTTGTTCAAAACACGAGGACACCTCATAGTAGTTACTGCTAATCTTTCCGGTAATAAGATTGGAGAGGGCAATGTATTCTGTCTCAAGACATTGCTCAATATTTTTGGATCGACCTTCTCTAATCTATCACATGAGCAAAGCAAACATTAAAAAATTTCAAGGATCATTTGTTAATTTTTCGTTTCAGAATAAAATGTAACTAGCATACCGTTCTCAAGAAAATCTTGAGACCTAGTGGATTAGCGGATTTCATTGATGTGATAGCATCAATGACCCATTTCTCTTGAACTTGTGTAGCCAAGTGTTCCTGGGATGATTCCATGAGATGAAAACCATGAAATGTAAGTATATTATATAATTTCATATTTAACACAACTATAACTAAAGTTGGACAACTTACCAACGAGGATAATATTTCTTCACATGATTCACCGCAGAAGCATTGGTTGATCATGTCAAGCCTAGTCATTTAGAATTAGATAAAAGGAGAAGCATGAGAATAGAAGTTAATATGCTTATTCGTTACCATGGGCCATGGATCCATGGTTACATATGTCAAATTGAATAGATAACAATGTTATATGCTTGTCCAAACAATTTAAGGTTTGCTTTCAACTTGTTCGAGAATCGGTCACACATAAAGAATTACATGTTTAATTTATCTTTACTGATGATCAACTTGATTATATCTTCACAAAACCTTACTGATCCTTGATATGGGTCATGTAGTCTATTAGGGTTACACTAACTTAGATTTCAAGTAAGGTTTATTTTCTAAGTACACATGTATCATTATTATGTTGTACCTAAGATACGCACTATCTGACTTGACTTGTACTTGTGCAAACTTGTTAATAATCATGGACATTGTAGCTACACTTGGTGAACCCAATGAAGCAACTGTTTTTTCAAGAGCATCCTCCAAAGATTTTAGATTCTGCAAGAATAGGTAGGTACCATTGTTAATCAATAGTGGAATCGTGTTAAATATACTCTTGATTCATATATATATATTTTTATTCGTGTTATGAATTTACATCGAGATAGTTGGTAAACGGGCAACAAGTTGCACCGCTACCCCTGAATCATGATTACATTGAATCTTGCAAAAAAAAAATGGAAAATGCATTAAACTAACGCAAATACCTTGGACGGGACAAAATGTGTTCCAAGACCAAATACAAGCATCTCGGCTCCATTTAATCGAGCACCAGTCAATCCCACATATTCTCCTACATACATAAAATCAGTTCATGGTTATATGGTTCAACTACATATAGGGATACAATGGTGATAATTACAAATAAATATTCAGAACACAAGGATAATTAGAAGGAAAGTTGATTAAATCGTATCCCATAAATATAGTTATAATAAAATCTAACTAATATATTCTATCTAATAGAACTTACCAAAGAATCCTGGAAGCCGTGAAAGAAAATAAGATGCTCCAACATCAGGAAATGCTCCAATCAACACTTCAGGCATCGCGAAAATCTTCGAATAACATGTTAATTAGGGAACCAAAGTGCATACCCTAAAATATTGTGTTGTTACTTTTATTAAAGATAAAATATAACTTGATGAAAACCAGACATATTTACTGTATTCTCAGTGACGATTCTAAACATCGAATGTATCGATATTCCAACGCCTCCTCCAATAACGCTTCCATCTAGAATTGCAAGCAATGGTTTCTTATACGTTGCGAGTAAGTAATCTAAACAAAACTCTTTCCTGTAATAACTGGCTCCAAAACTCCAATGTCCAAGTTGAACGTATGTATAACCAGACGCGAGATCCCCCCCACAACAAAATACTTTCCCGTTTGCCTGTAGACCAAGATATATGTGTTTCAATATTACAAATTCTTTGTACGTAGTACCGTACATTATAGAGTAAATTAATCCATGTACCAAGTGGGCTAGCCTCACATTACCTAGATAGAAATATTATGTTATTTCCACTGGAAAACAAGATATAACAATTAGTTATATGTTTGGGAAAACAAATAATAAGTATCTATTGATCATAATAATTACAAAAAAAATGGTTTTTATAAGTAATAATAAAGAATGAAAATTAACTTTAAATTTTAGTTATTGTTGGTTTTTATTTATTTATTTTTTATTAGTTATATTTGGTTTTATTTATTTATTTTAAAAATTTTTGGCGCAGTATCCATAGCTCAATCTATGCACATGTTAATAGTTTATTGAAACGATTTTTTTAGTTAAA
Source organism: Helianthus tuberosus (assembly GCA_030545235.1). Lineage (NCBI taxonomy): Eukaryota > Viridiplantae > Streptophyta > Magnoliopsida > Asterales > Asteraceae > Helianthus > Helianthus tuberosus. Next base: position 20,566,510 of record CM060409.1, read on the forward strand.
GTTGAGAGTCAATGGGTAATTTAATAAAACGTGTCGTTCAGATGGCTGATTTGATTATTTTCATTTTTTTTACTTCACTGAACAGTACATGGAGCAAGTATGTGGTCTTTTGGTCGATTTGGATCTCCTACGAAACTTTGTACCTTCAGTATAACGAGCTTAACCGTGGGGTCATCCTCATAAGCTCTCGACTTCTCGTACATACTTCTTAACTATAATCAATACATGATACATGTAACACTAGTACAGATTTGACTAAATGATGCGGTTAAATTGCCTATGAGATGCGGTTATAGACCCGCATCTTATGGCAAGGCATCTTTTGGCTATACGCCAAATAATGCGGGTCCAAAAGATGGGGTTCTAGAACCGCATCTTTTAATATATCAACAAATAAACTACTTTTCCCTAACATACACAAAAGATGCGGGTTCTATAACCGCATCTTTTGATATGTTAACCAAAAACTAATTTTTCTTAATATCTTGGTGTTTTAGAGAAATAATATATATATATATATATATATATATATATATATATTAATTTCCAGGAAATTTTATTAAAAATCCCCAATAAATTAAATCATCAACAAATTATCTAAAATTGAAAAGAAAATATACAAAAAACAAAATTAAATTAGAACCAATATAATATAACCCAAGAATACAAATTACAAAGGTTTCAAAGTAACACAAGATTATAAGAGTTTTAAAGTAACATAAATACATATATCTCTAAAGATGATGAAAGTGATATACAATAGCGTCCCGAACCGGTGTCATCATACTTGTAACCCAATGCCAACGTCTTCAATTTACACTTGTAACGAGAACCATATTGCCTAACAAAATATAACGTTACATTAATGCACAATATTAATAATTGTATGTATCCAATTTAAACAAAAAGCACAGCTGCACAAGTCAAAATGAAACTAAAGATGAACATGAACATGAACATCTACATTGTGATATTGCTATCAAAGAAATACATACCTCTTGTTTTTTTAATGCACAAGAGCGTTATCTCCTTAGCCTAGTATTGTTCCCCATGCTTTATATTGTTTCTTGTCCTGAAATCATTATAAGACGAAATATTAAAATGATCCCTTCCAAGTAAACACATAACATTCATCAATTTGAATGTCTACTTGTGGATTGAACTTGTTCTTTCATTTCAGCATTTGCAATCCAATTTTCCTTAAATTGCTCCATCATTTTGAGATTCTATGCTCTTTCTTTTTCTTTCTCTAATATTTTTTGTTTCTTTCACTTGTCGTAGTTGCCTTATTTCCTCATTCAGCAATTGTACCTATAATAGTATCCAAATCTGCAATTTTATTAGTTTAATTATAAGCAGGTCACTAGTTGTGCTATATCTTGTTTTCCTTAGTTGGTCAAAGTGGCACACCAGGTTCATCACCTGAAGAAGGTTAAAATATAATATTTAAAAAAAAAGATTATTGTCTATAATATACACTTGGTAATCAAATTTAACATAAAGATCAAATCTTGATATTAAAGTTAGGTTACCATAAACAAACATAATAAAGACAATGTAATTTTGGGTTGTCATGCTACCTTTTTTCACCTATATTCATCAGGCATCATGGTAGCTACAATCTACAAATGAACATACAAGTATTAGATATGATCAAGTGACCAATATAAAGCAAATTCGAGAGCATCGACTAAATTAAAAAAAAAACTTCATAATTAGAGATAGGTTGGATAACATGTGTCGATTTTACAGATCCATGCCTCTTCATGTATCATCTTCCATGTGATAGACATGTCCACTATTGCTTTTTAGCATTTAATACAACGGATTTTGTTTAAAAAGCTTTAGAAGTTCACAAACCAATCAAAACATAATAAGTTTGTTTCAAAACGGTAGTCATAAAAATGCTTACATGTATTGCTTTATCAACAATAAGCACCAGCAATCAAAACAAACGATTTAGATCACATTTTTAAATTGATATAAATACACAAGTAAACATAAAACTAAACGTCCATTGATCTGTAAGTTAGTAAACCTAAAACTAAACATCCATTGATCAATATCAAAATTAACATTTTTTATATTAAGAAAAAGAACTAAAAAGTCCAACTGTTTATTAATTAAGCTTAATACAAGCATAAAAAAAATACTATACAATAAAGTTATCACACAACTGAGTTATACTGAAGCCCTTACATCCACACAATATCAATTTGTTCGAGCATTAAAGTTGGTTAAAAACACCCATATAAAATACAGAATGTAATAAACACCATCGCTACTCGATAATATTTACTGAATCAATATCCAAATTCAACAAAAAAACAAGTAAATCAACACAAGCTTTTACCCAAACATACAACAAATAAAATTTGCAAAAAAATAGTTGTATCGATTGTAGCCATTTCAGCGAAATAATGTCATAAATCCAAAAAAAAAACAACTTAATCGTAGATCAAAGTCGATACGGACATCCAACATTCAGAATCTAAATACACATTTACCTGTAGACCAACGTGAGCAGATCGAGAGGTAAAAGTTTCTCTCGCTACTTTAACACTTCACTCTCAAAATCAAAGAGGAATAAGAGGGAAAGAAAAGGGGGTTTTGTTGGTGAAAGAGTAAAATGTGAAACCGAGTTGCTGTGTAGTATCTAATTATCTATAGGCTGATGAAAAATTGAAAATTGAAATGGTGGGAGGGAACTCAATTTAGAGGAGGGAGCGGGAATTGAATTAAGATTGGGAGGGAATTTGGTGAAATGGGGAACAGGTGAATACAAATCAAATTTGGGGAAAATAAATAAAATTGGTTTTTAATCATAATTTTTTTATATATGTTTAATTATAAAACATAAATAAACAAGACAAAATGTACCCTTAATTTAAAAATAGAGCAAATTGTCATTTTAGTCCCTGAGTTTTGTCCAAATTTGCCACTTTAGTCCAAATAATTTTTTTTTCGCCTCTGGGTTCTTCACTTTTCCCTTTTGTTGCCATTTTGATCATATACCCTAACTCCGTCCAAAAAGACCATTTTTAACCAGGGGTATTTTGGGGATTTTCAATTTTAATCTTTTTAAATGCCATTTTGATCCAATTCTTAAAAAAATAGAAATATATATATAATATTAATAATGATTATAATAATTATTATATAAAAGATAAACTCTAATTTATAATTTAGTGTTTATAAAGAGTATGTTCAAACCATCCTAGCCTGTACCTCTCTCTCTCTAACTCTTTCTGCAGAAAATGCCACAACCACCATCCCCACCGTATGTCCTCCATCTATGCACCACCATCACCACCACCGTGACAACCCACCCCACCACAACCAACACCAGCTACCAACTCCACCACCGTCACCTACCTATCCGCCACCCACCTCCACCACCGTCACCTACACCACTATGCAACCACCACCTAAACCTGCAACCACCAACCACCGTAAACCACCATCATCTCCGACCACACACCGTTATCCACCATAACCACTCCATCGTTTGACACTCCATTACTACACTATCATCCACCACCTAACCTGTCACACACCCATCAACGTCGATTCATCGTCGCTGCCTTCAATATGAACGGCCGATGGACCTGCAACACCAGATCTAGCCGACAAGCACCAACATTTAAGATCCGGTTCACGGTATTTCAGATCTGAAGAAGATCGAGAGGCCGATGGTGGAAAGGTGAAGAAGAAAGGGAGATGCGGTTCGTTTTGGTCTCCTTCCAGATGGTTGTGGTGGTGGTTGTGTGGCGGCGGAAGTGGCGGTGCACGGTAGTCGTTGGTGGTTTGAGATGATGGTGACGCTGGTGGTGAACGGTTGTTTAGGATGATGGTGGTTGAAGTGCTTGAGGATGGTGATGATGATTGTGTGTTTATTCCCTGACATAGGCAGTATACATACATACATACATATATATATATATATGTATGTATATAAGTGTGATTTTTATAAAATTAATTTTTTTCTTTTAATTTTTAATGTAAAATAAATTATGGATCAAAATGGCAACCGAAAAGATTTAATATGAAAATCCCCAAAATACCCCTGGTTAAAAATTAGGTTTTTAAACGGAGTTAGGGTATGTGATCAAAATGGCAACAAAAGGGAAAAGTCAGGGACCCAGAGGCGAAAAAAAACTATTTGGACTAAAATGGCAAATTTGGACAAAACTCAGGGACTAAAATGGCAATTTACTCTTAAAAATAAGTTTAAAATAACTTTCTAAATAAAAGTAGTGTGTTTATAATGTAAAAGATGAACAAATAATATATATTAAAACGCTAAGGTTGTTGTTAGAGGTGTACAAATCCGTTTTTTTAATAAACCAAACCGGGTTGATGAATAAAACAGACAAATCGATTGGTATAGGGTTTAAACCGATTTGGGGAAAAAACTTTTTCGAAACATGTTTTTCAAATCAGGTTGGGTCCAAACCGGTTTCAGAGAACGAGACTACAAACGAGCAGGTTGGGTCGGGTCAAAATGTCCCTTTTTGTCCTTGGTTTGCATGATTTACCCTTTTAACTTTTCGTTGCCACAAAATGCTCTCTCAATCACCAGCCATGAGCCGGTGTACTAAGGTCACCCACCTCCTACCCCCATCTCCATTGTTTTCATCAGACAACACAAGAACACAAACTTATGCCCAGTTTCGCTTCATCTAATCGATTAGTTCTTCAATATGGGTCGATTTTGCACAATGGAGACGAGTTCATATCCGATTTTGGTTCAAATCGAGGTAAGAACTCGTTCCTTTTTGACTTATTTGGTTTGATTTTGGCTCATTATGATCCAATTTTGACCTCATATTTGACCGACTAGGTCCGGTTTTTTGCCATTTTTGACCGATTTTGACGACTTTGACCGATGTTGACCATTACCGCCTAGTATGGCCGGTTTGGCAAAATTTAGGCGATGGACCTCCGATTACCACCTAGGCGCCGATTAATCAGTCGCCTAGGCCGAATTCTGCAACATTGCCATTAATTATCCTAAACAAGCTTCATTGACATTAATGTAGCATGAACAACCCTAGTTGACCATTACTGGCCTAATTGGTCCATTAATCATCCTAATAGACCACTGATGATCATTAAAGCCCTTCATTGACAAAAATAGAGCGTGAACAACCTTAGTTGAGCACCACTGTCCCTAATTGGCATATCAATCATCCTAAACGGCCTTCATTAACAAAAAATGTAGCATGAACAACCTTAGTTGAACATTATCGCTATATGTTCAAGAAACATGCACGTGATCATCTATAAATGATTAAGACCTGTTTTATTAATCATTTAATGATACATCGATATGTACACATATACATACATTGACACATACATATATACACGCATAATACATATAAATATTTAACTACGTACCAATATACAGAATAAATTAATAAAAAAAATTAAGTAATATTTGTAATCATGAAAAAAGTAATTTGGTTATCCTAAGAAAATTATTTATATGTTATTATTAATACTATGTATATATATGAAAACCTTTTTCATATTTTGTTATTTAGTATCATTAATAAAAATAAATAAATAAATCATATTAGTATATATTTAATTATCTTTATTATTTGTTTTTTTTTATTATTGTTATATCAAGAGATGCGGTTCTAGAACCGCATCTTTTGGCTCTTGATTTTTTCAAAACACCCATAAGATGTGGTTACATAAGAACCGCATCTTTTATCTCATGCTTTTTTCAAAACAAACATAAATCTTTTTAAAAACACCCATAAGATGCGGTTAGAGAGGGGAACCGCATCTTTTAAAAACACTCGTAGCATCTTTTGATCAATTGTGTACTAGTGTAAGCAACACATACACACGATTATCTGTTTTGGATTGTATTGTATTGTATTGTACCATCTCATAGCTGAGTGTGTTTAGTTGCTTTGGTCTGTTTAGTATCATTTTTCGTACCCCCAAGACTTCTTCAAAAATTACCTGCAATAATGAATAGATAATTGTTAAACTTTAAAAGTAATTTATTACATGTAGATACATAAATGGGTTGATAAAACGTAATCCCTATTATTGTACCCCTATTAATTTAACTGAGAATAACCTATACACCTTGTATAAGATGTAGCATACAAGCTATACGGCTCATATAAGATGTAACATAACATGTGACAGTCGGCCTTTTATAAGGCCCGGAGGTTCGCCATTTTATAAGGGTTGCATAACGACTGATTTGACAAATGGGCACAACTAGTAAAAATGGGAGGGGCACATTCTAGCAACTAGACATAAATAATTGTGTTAGGATTATTATGCCCATGACAAAGAGTAATTTGAATTGGCTAGCTTGATTGGTTTTGACTCATTTTAAACCAAAATAGATGACTTGATAGACTTTATTAGAACCTAACCAAATCTAACTCTAGGGATCAGAAGAGTCGTGTGTGAAGTACCTGGTCTGCATTGGTGAGAGCCATTAGTGAAACCTGCAACTACAAAGCTTGAAGATCTTGAGAATAATAGAAGTAACAATATGCTCAATTTCTGGTGTAGATATAACAGCTGGTGGGTACATTATATAACAGCGGGTGAGTACCTTTTGGTCTAAATATAACTTTTTTTTGAACGGCGATATTTCTACAACAGGCGATAGAGATCGCACCTACCCTATAACTCGGGTAGGCCCCTCCGCCCCACTCCGGCATCCAAGGCTTGAAGATCTTGAGAATAATGGAAGTAACAATATGCTCAATTTCTGGTGTAGATATAACAGCTGGTGGGTACATTATATAACAGCGGGTGAGTACCTTTTGGTCTAAATATAACTTTTTTTTGGTCTAAATATAACTACGGGTGGATAAAATAATATAAAGAGCCATCACGATTGGGCACAATATATAAATATAAAGAGCAATCTATCATCACGATTGGCATGGGCACAATATACAAAAGTCTTAATATAACCTTATAATATTCCATTTATGGAAAGATTTGGATTCAAATGAGCAGGAGGGACATTACGAAAAAACATTTCTTTTATAACCATCCCTAAATATAATAATCTAAATTTTAGTTTAAAATATAACCATCCCTAAGTATAATAATCTAAATTTCAGTTTAAAAGCGTAAATTCGAAAATTTCTCGTAAAAATATTGTAGTGTTTTAAGCTGTTCTACAAAAAAAAAAAAAGGATGAGTATGTTTTGTTAACCTCTTGAAATATCACAAATACAAAAACTTAATTGATGGTATTTGTTTTATGATTAACCATTGATTACTAGTAGAGTTCCCTTAATTAGATAATAGTTGTGTAACCACAAATATAAAGTTGTAAGGCTTTAGGGTATGGTTTGGAGGTGGTAGGGGCTTTATTACCTTACGTATGCGCCACATCAACCAGAGGGCTCTATTGCATCTTATCAATAGCTAGTATGGTATGAGATGGAGCCCATTACCAGATACACACACAATAGCACCCTCTTTGTTTGACTTCACACACAAACAACATATCGCTATTGCAATGGTCGGCCAAAATTAGTGCCCCCCCCCCCTAATGGCGTCTCTGGTATGGTTGTGGGGGGGGGGGGTATTGATCAAAATCTGCTGAGGTGGCATGGGCCTAGCGCCCTATCCCGCGTAGCCTGAGTAACACCCAAGGGCCTTCTAGTCCAATGGCATGAGGCCATGGAGGTAATGGTTAAGGCTTGGATCTCTAGAGGTTTCAAGTTCAAAACCTGACTCAAGAGTGTTTTTCTGACAGTGTGGGGTTTCCTCCTTGATGGTGTTCCTTGGTCAGGTCTGGAGCGTCAAAATCAGTATGGGACATTTGACATCTAGTCTTAGGAAGGCTCACTCGGGTATTGGGGTTAGTTACAGACGCTGTTAAAAAAAAGTTGTAACAATATTAGGTTGTTGTGAGAATGAGCATTAGACTTTAGGCTAAAAGAGATTGTTTTCCTATGTGTGAGATCAGTGCGGGGTTTCCTCCTTGTAGGTTACATTACTGACTAAAGAGGGTTTTCTGACAGTGCGGGGTTTCCTCCTTGTATGTTAAATAAAAATAATATGGTTTTAGAGGTATACTTCATTAGAAAAACGTCAACCTCAAACCAAGACGGTCAAGAGCAACATAAACAACAAATTACACAATTACATATTAACACCAATTGACCCAAGCGACCTTTTTTTGTTTTTAAACCTACTATTGAACCATAAGAATCCCAAAGACTTGATTTCGCTGATAATATCTTCAATTTTGAGGGTCTTGTCTTCGACCTTCACCTTGTTTCTCTCCTTCCAAATGCTCCAACACCCAATCGTCACAATCCCTTTGAACACCTCTTTACCAATGCCTTTTTAACCCGCATATTCATGGCTCTCCAATAGATCTATAAATGAAAAAAATGATCAAAGGAGGGACTTTAAACTAGGTACAAATATGGGTCCACAGTACCGAAAGAATGAGGCAAGATGTAAACAAGTGATACACAGTTTCTTCCTTATCATTGCACAATATACACCTCGTGTCGATATTAATGCTTCTATTTTTCAATGCCACCAACGTCGCAATTTTATTCATCTCAGCCCTCCATATAAAGACATTCACTTTCTTTGGAATCCACTTACACTGACCAGGCACATAAGAGTTGGTATGAACCTTGTTTTTATCAAGAAGGCGTTTTACCGCACTAACAGAAAACTCTCTATCCGCTGCCCCGTTCCACACCCACCTGTCCTTTCTATGATTTTAATGAGAAATTTTAGCCCTGCTGCAAAGATCCACCATTTACTTAACTTCCGACCTAATGAAATGGGCCTCGCCCACTTCCATATGTACGAGCCATTCCTGTTAACCCGGTGTAACAACAATCAAAAAAGACTATAACGACTTGTAACCGAAACTCCAACCACGCACGACGAAAACCAGCACGTAAAACGAAGAACTCCTGATTTTGATCACGCCGCGCTACGCGACGGTGTTAACATAACCTGGTCACGTGACGTAACGCACTTATAAACCGCCTAAGACACGTAGCGGATACGTGTCGTCCACGTGGCAGACCTACTGGTTGACTAAGGCCACCTATGCCCTAGCTAGATCCTTCGCGCTATGCGAAGGGGTTGTGTTATTTTGGTCGTGCGACGCGACAAGATGGAATCAGCTATAAAAGGGATATGCATGGGATATTTCGAACTCGCTCACAACTTTCTTTCTTTCTCTAAAGCTCTTCTATTCTACCCACTGTACCCGAAGCACTAAAACTCTACCCGTTATCAGAGTAATAACTCGAATCACTGGTACGGTACTTTGTCCGGTCGATTGAAACCGATCCAACGGATGTTTAAGTGTTGTCTGTATACGGCTATACTTTGTCATTCGTTGTGGGTTTTGATCTCGTGATTATCGTTAAAGCTGAATTGAGTTAATACACTAATACGTGTGCATTGTGTGTTTAATTAGGAAACTAGGCTTTAACTAGCAAACGACTACAGACACCTTAAATCTGCAAAGTGAGTCATTCCCTTTTTATCAAATGCTTTCAAAACCTTAAATGTTTTCTAGTTGTACTTACAGTGATTAATTTTTTCTATTCTGAAATTACTGTCGGTATGTGGGGTTTTGTATACACTACTTGATAAGCTTCGCTATTGGACAATTGAGGGCCAATAGTGATATGACCATAGTCACAGGAACTGCCACCGAGTGACAAATACTGATTGAGTAATTGAAAGATATAAAAAAATGTAAAAACCCTTAATGCTGTAATTATAACAACGTGCTTTGGACAACTGAATGAACTCACCAGTATTTTTCGCTGATCAAATGTTTTTAAAACGCGTTTCAGGTGATTTGTTGTGAAGAGAAGAAAAGGTGCTATGAAGCACTCAGCTTAAATAATTAGCTATGTAAACCTGAATAAAATGTGTTTTTGTAATCGAGGGTTTATCCCATGGAAAATCCTTCATGTAAATACGGGTTTTTATCCCACAACTTATGAAATGAAAATTTGGTGTTTTGAAACACTGTTATTTTTCCTGACACTCAGTCTTGATAAGTTTTCCGTTGCAATAATTTAATAAACATTAGTACCACTTATATCTGCTCACGGCTCCCGCCCAAGCTAGGGTCGGGGGTTGTGACAGAATGTGGTATCCGAGCCACTGATTTAAGCTAATTAAGTATTGTGAAAATAAAATTAACAGTCAGGAATTTGATTAAATATGTAGGATCGGTTTGTGACCCAAACGAGTCGTTCAGAAGAGATTTTATCAGTTTCAGAGGCGGAAACTAAGAAACCGATTGCGAAACCGCTTGAATATCACTTTAAACGTCTTGTGTATTGAAATAACAACGATTACAATCACAAGGAATACCGACAGCACCTCGGTATCAATCTCTAGTCTCTGGTCTGGTACCTTCAAATGACAACATGACATGCCTATTTATACTAAATGCTTGTTAGCTTGAAATGACACACACATGTTCAAGCTACCAGACATGTTCAAGCTATCAGACACGTTCAAGCTACCAGACATGTTCAAGCTATCAGACATCTCAAGCTACCAGACATCTCAAGCTATCAGACATTGCAACCCAGACTCGATATAAGACGAAGACGACAGATGTGTGCACCAACAGACTCCCCCTCAGATGTTGACAAGTCTTAAATGTCGAGTTTTCACAATCTTCAGTCTTTATCTGTCTGAATGCTCTCTGAAATATCTCACAGTGTAAGCATCCTCAAACTTTATCTCCTACTCCTTTTCAGCATCAACAGACTCCTCACGAACAATCTTTACTCGGATGTTTTCAGACTCCCCCTTTCGATATGCTGGGATCGCAATCTGGCATGTTGAAATCACAGAATCCTCAGGTATCGGAACCTGACTCTACCTCAAACCTGTACATTCTCTACCACAAACATAAGTTTTCTAATACAAAACTTTAACACACTCAGACACTACTTGTAAATATCACAAAAATGATCTAACACTTGAAGAAATATCATTTTCTTTACTTCTGATGACCACTTGTAACAAGATTTAAACTCTTAAACACATTCTCCCAAACCAGTTCGTCAAGTTTAGCACTTGGAATTTTGAAAATTAGCTCTTCAACACCAGTTGTCGAAAATCTTTTTGAATTTTTCAAAAATTTATGCTAAAACATACTGAAATCATTTTAAACGCAATAAAGAAATATTTACAAACAATATTTTTGTGAGTTTGTGTAAGAGGATCATATCAGTTTTTGAGACAAATCACCAACACCGTTAAGCTTCATTTCATTTTAAGTTCTAAACAATTCACCTAGATTGTCAGTATACTGGTCCACTTAAATTCTCACACAAAGTTCAACTGCTTCGAGATACGAAATTAATGTTTTAAGCACTTAAACTCAATCGCGTGTCCCACCTCAGAATATACTCCCGTATCCAGATCCCAATATTCAGTATTACAGGTGAGTATACCTAGATGATATCTGTAAGGGGTTAAAATGCGAGGGCCGTGAGAGCTCAGGTCGATACTCTCGTATACGCAGAGAGATGACGGCTTCGACTTTTGGTGGGTCCCCTTTAGAGGATCTTTTTTTACAACAGCAATGACTATCAATTTTATTGTTTCATCAATTTGCTGAGGGCGGCGCTTATATTTCAAAGCATATGCAGAAAGTATTATGCGGGGACTAGGTCAGAAATTTCTTTCAGCAGAAGTCCCGGGATAATACCCCAGATATCACTAAGCATAAAGACCTAGTATCTCAGAAAGAGAGACCTTTCAAACAAGATTTCGGGGGTTACCCATATATCCGAGAGATGTTTCCCCACGATATAAGCAAGTTTGAATTTAGGTTTATATCTCGTCACAATCTACTAAATGTGCAAAAACCTACTGACACATCATCAGTGAGACCATTTATCACTTTTTATCTTACCAATTCTTTAGCATGTTGTGATCGTCCACTGATGTACTATCATTTCCTCTTTTATACAACAAAACTCATTTTCATTTTATCATGTTTTTGTCTTTTTCAAATTTTCAAATGTTTTTGGATTTTCTAAAATTTCTTACTCCCCCTAAAATGCAAACACATTTTAGGAAATTTGAAAACCAACTGTACAATAAAGTGACAACCGATATCAAATTGCTTCAATTCGTCATCCACTTGGCATAAACAATCAGAACTCCCCTCACAACAAACTATTTTCCCATTGTGATTCAAAACACTTAAGTTTGTTTTAATCAAATGGTTTTTCCGGAAAATAAGTTTTGTTTTTACCACTTATAGGAGCATGGTTCATCATATTGTCTTTCAACCACTTGTATGAAGATTACATCAAGTTCAAATTAATGACCTTGAGTAATCACAATGTAGATGAAAATCTTCTTCAACCACTTGTAGGTTTTCCTACCAATCATACCATTTGTAGAAAACTAACAATTTAAATGATATCACCTGTACTTTACCATCTTTACCACTTGTAAAATTACCAACCAAGAAAGATAGATGCCGATTCCTGCTCCACTCTTACCAACCTGGGAGCTCCGGCAAGTCAGATTGTTCATTTAAACAGATTCACCCAAGCCTGACTGTTCTTGGGTGATTTTGAATTCTTGTTCAACAATGGTGGAAAATTTGCATCATCCATTGTTAGACCAGAATTCTCATTTTTTACCTCAACACATGGCTCTTCTGGTTTTACCATACCAGATTCATTGCTTGAATGTGGCTTGTCTGACTTTGATGAGCCAGATTCATCCCCGACATGTGGCTCCTTTGTTTCCGAAGAAACAGATTCATTGCCAGAAAGTGGCTCCTTTGTTTTCAAAGAAACAAATTCATCGCCGACTTTTATTGGAACCCAATCCACTCTAGATTTAGGTTTTCCAAATTCATCAACTTGTGACATAAATGACTTTTCACAATTTCTTTTATATTCAAAAACTTTTATAAAAGTTTTGTCTGAAAAATTAACTTTCTTTGATTTTTTATCAGTTTGATTAGTCAATTTTTCTTTCGTTACTCTCTCTTTTGTCCTCAGATTTGTATCTGATGAATTCGTTTTGCCTGACTGATCATTTGAGCAAATCGATTCATCAGAACTTTTATCTGAATTACCAATTGTACCCGAGGACAAAATCTTCTCCAGATACTCTCTGGCCTTCTTCCTCTTCTTCCTCAGTCTGTCTTTTTGCACCTGTGAAAGCTTCACTTTCTTTTCTTGAACTTTAGGTTCTTGAACCTTCTGTTTTTTGGGCTTGACATTGACTGGTTTCTTCACCTGCTTCTGAGATTCAGCCCTCGATCTTCTCATTGATCTCATTGAGCAATCTCTAGCAATATGGCCAATGATATTGCAGTTAAAGCATCTCCTTGACTCAAATCTCCAACTCTGGCAGTTAACAGCAATGTGTCCTTGATAGCCGCATCTGTAACACACTCTGTTATCGTACCAATCACCATTTTCAGTCCAAACATTTATATCAAAGCACTGTTTGGCTTGGTGATAATCTTTCCTCCTCTTGTTTGCTAGATTTGGCCTTTGAGCTCTGTGGTCCGACCTGCACCACTCATTACCAACAATTTTTGAATTTTCATTTTTTACTTTTTGTAATTTTTGATTGCGATTGGATGATTGATCTGATGAACTTTTATTTTCTTTTTGAACATTTTTCAAAATTTTCTCTTTTTGTTTTTGTTCCACTTTCTTCTTCAAAGGTTTTTGCTTTGAGCATTCTCCCTTTTCAGTTGATTGTGGAACAGTTTCTTGAAACCTTTCTTTTAACTTCAAAAATAAATTCTTTTTCTTCATTTTTTCATTTTCATCATCAGATTTCTCATCACAATCTTCAACTTTGACTTTGTCAAAGTTTGTGACATTGTCACTTATTGGAACTGAATTAATAGGTTTTGAACAAGGTATAGTTGAAGTATTCACAAACACCTTCAACTTTTCTTCCCATTCCTTGATTTTCTTTTGAGCACACTCTGCTTCCTTTTCAAGTCGAATAATCTTTTCAAGATAAGAATTGATTGCAATTTATTTTTCAAGATTGTTTTTACCAAACAAATCTCTCTCATCTTCTAAAATTTTTATTTGACTTTGAAAATCTTTCTCAATTTTTACTTTTTCATTTTCTAAATGTTGTATTTGATTTTTCAAAACATTTTCTGATTTTTTAAGATTTTTGTTTTCTAATGACAAACTCTCTACATTCTTCAAGAGTTTGGCATTATCTGTCTCAGATTTTTCACAGTTTAAACATTTCCCAGGAATCTGTTTCTCATCAGCTTTCGTCTCAACCTTCAAAGCTGAAATATTTTCAACCTGTTTCTTCTCCTCATGAACACTTTCATCCTTACTCTCTTCTTCTGATGAATGATCAAAGATAAGTGCATCTTTTGCAACCTCTTTCTTTAACTCTGGTTCAGGATTCACAGATACAGGTTTTTCAGATTCAACTTTCTCAACCTTGATCGATGGAACTTGTTCAATCTGCTCAGCTCTGATCTCTTCTTTAACAATAACTGCCTTTTGATTCTTTCTTTTTGCATCTTGTTTTTCTTTCAATTTTTCAATTTTATCGGCATAAAATAACTTTCCACAACTTTGATCAGATGGAAGTTGTTGTTTAAGATTTTCAAGTTCCCGGATTTCCTCTTCATAATTGTCACTCTCTTCATCAGGCGAGTGATCAAAAACTGGAACTTTTTCCAAAACTTCTTTTGCTGAGACTGTTTCTTCTTCTTTCTTTATAGGAATATATTGCTGAGATTCATAATTCATATATGCCAATAATGGTCAAAGAGGTAATGGTAACGGAAATGGAAACGGTAACCGTGATGGAAATGGTTATGGAAACCGCAATCAAGGAGGAAATGGCGGTAATGGAAACCGTGGTGGTGCTGGAAACTAAGCCGGTAATGGGAACCGCAACCAAAACAACAATCAGGGTGGTACTGGAAATAAGCAAGGATGCTTTAGTTGTGGAGATGTCGGGCATTTCAAGCGAGATTGCCCAAAGAACAACCAAGCCCAAGGCAAAGTTTTCAACATTGGGGCTAGGGAAGCTCGTCAAGATCCGAACGTAGTCACGGGTACGTACCCTATCAACCAATACTTTGCATATGTACTGTTTGATACTGGTGCCGATTATAGCTTCGTATCCCTAGAATTTAAGAATATACTTGTGTTAGTTGCCGACAAGTTAGATATTCCGTACTCGATAGAACTAGCTAATGGAAAGCTAGTAGAGGCAAACGAAGTAATTAGAGGCTGTGTAATAGAGCTTGGAGAGCATAAGTTTACGCTTGACCTTCTGCCAGTCGAGTTGGGAAGCTTTGACGTGGTAGTTGGAATGGATTGGTTGTCGAGTAACCGAACTGAGATCGTATTCCATGAGAAGATCATTCGCGTCCCGATGGCGAATGGAGAGGCGATTGTAGTGCATGGAGGGAAGCATGATATGCCTCTAAGGATTATCAGTTGTTTGAAGGCCCGAAAATGTTTGCAGAAAGGATGTGTTGCTTTCTTGGCGCACGTTGTGGACAAAGAAGCCGATGAACCGAAGCTGGAAGATATCCCAGTTATGAGGGAATATCCTGAAGTCTTCCCCGAAGACTTGCCATGATTGCCGCCTCAACGACAAGTCGAATTTCATATTGACTTGGTTCCAGGCGCCGCGCCTGTAGCCAAGGCACCTTATCGACTTGCGCCTTCCGAGATGCAAGAATTGTCGATGCAACTTTAGGAGCTTTTGGACAAAGGATTTATCAGACCAAGCTTCTCGCCTTGGGGAGCTCCAGTACTATTTGTCAAGAAGAAGGACGGTAGCTTTCGCATGTGCATTGACCACCGCGAGCTAAACAAGTTAACCATCAAGAATCGGTATCCTTTACCGAGGATTGAGGATCTCTTCGATCAACTTCAAGGTTCGAGTTACTACTCCAAGATCGATCTTCGATCAGGCTATCACCAGCTGCGAATTCAAGAAGAGAGTATACCGAAGACTGCCTTCAGGACTCGTTATGGACATTACGAGTTTCTAGTAATGTCGTTTGGGTTGACAAACGCGCCGGCAGTATTTATGGATTTGATTAACTGAGTTTGCAAGCCATATCTCGATAAATTCGTGATTGTATTTATCGATGATATTTTGATCTATTCAAGGACGAAGGAAGAGCATGAGCAACACCTTAGAGCCATTTTAGAGCTGCTCAAGAAGGAGAAACCGTATGCTAAATTCTCGAAGTGCGAATTCTGGTTGCGTGAGGTACAATTCCTCTGTCATGTAGTGAATAAAAATGGAATCCATGTGGATCCCACCAAGATCGAGGCGATTAAGAATTAGGAAACTCTGAAGACGCCAACCGAGATCCATCAGTTCCTAGGTTTAGCTGGGTATTATCGCCGATTCATTGAGGATTTTTCTAAAATAGCTCAACCACTGACATCCCTTACTCAAAAGGATAAGAAGTATGAATGGGGTGAAAAACAAGAAGAAGCTTTTCAGTTGCTCAAGAACAAGCTTTGCGATGCACCTATTTTATCCCTACCCGAAGGCACCGATGACTTCGTGGTGTACTGTGACGCCTCGCGTCAGGGATTGGGCTGTGTGCTGATGCAACGACAGAAGGTTATCGCTTATGCTTCGCGCCAGTTAAAGGTTCATGAGAACAATTACACCACGCATGATTTGGAACTAGGCGCAGTGGTGTTTGCTTTGAAGATTTGGAGACATTACTTGTATGGCACCCGATGCACAATCTTCACCGATCACAAGAGCTTACAGCACATATTCGATCAGAAAGAGCTTAACATGAGACAACGACGATGGGTTAAGTTGTTAAACGATTATGATTGTGAAATCAAATATCACCCAGGAAAGGCGAATGTGGTAGCAAATGCCTTAAGTCGAAAAGAGAGGATTAAACCCATAAGGGTTAGGGCTTTGGAGATGATCATTCAAACAGACCTCTCGTTGCGCATTCGTGCTGCGCAGAGAGAAGTGATCGGTACATTTTATGTACACTCTAGTTTATTTTAATTATAAAAAAAATGCATCAATATGGTTACAAAATAAAATACTTTTGATCGGTTTTGCTATTTTGTAAGTTGTGGAGAAAATTAGTTAAAAACCATGAATTTATAATAAGTAAAATATAAAAAAAAAAGTAATTTGGAAAATCAAAACACAAATGCTAAATGCAATTTATGATCAAAAATATTATTGTGTTTTGTCTAGTCACGTGAGAACAAAAGGAAAAGAATACATAAACTTTGAAACAATGAATTGAATATGACAATTAATATAAGTAATGAACAATTCAATTCAATTACTAATGTGGTTCTTTGAAGTTTCACGTACAGGAAGGAAGGAAGGAATATTAGATTTTGAATTCAAGGGCCATAAGGTTAATAATATACTGGGTGTTGGCAAAGTCAATTGGGCAATTGGAAAACAAGAGGTGCACGTGAGCTATCTTTGGGAGTGGAGTTAAGGTTTTAAAAACCGAACTTAGTGGGCTTCATGAGGGATGAAAAGTTTGGCACAATCCACAAAAACTATTGGCAGCCCATTATCACCAATGATTGGCAGCCACCATCTAGAAAATTAGGAAAAAAACTTCATGATTTTTTGTGGGCTTGGGAATCACATAGCATCTTCATTATCGAAAGAAAGGAGGCAGTCGTAGATGGTTTTTTTTTTAGCTTTCAAACACAAAACCAACATCATCGATCCATCACTCATCATCATCAGAGACACCACTCAACCGAACCAATCATGTCTTCATCACTATTTCAAGTTTGTGATCGCGCCTCTCCAACAATGAGCGGATAGTCTCGTCGGTTTCACCCCGGTGTAGATGTTGTAAGATTTATAGGGTTTATACATTTGTATTTTAATTTGGTTTTGTAACAAATTGTTTAGTGTTTGAAACCTTTGATAATTGTCTTGCATTTGTTTCGAATTCGTAAATTGTCGAGTGATGATAAAATTTGACTTTGCGAAATGGTTATGTGCAATTATGCCTTATCATAGGTTAGGATTTACATGTCCGAGGCAACGAAGTGCATTACGGTCCGTTGTCTATGACGTTGATAGCAATTGGCACCTAAGTTTCGTGATAGTAATCCGTTAATCACTATATGCAATTGAATCAAGTTAAAACATGTAGGAACCCTAGGTCTTGCAATTATCGAACCGGGTGTGATCCGTATTCTCATTTCTTGTTTCAACTTAGTATTTTAGTTGCAATTTTAGTTAATCACAAGTGTTTTAGATAATACCCATTCTCGATTCACTCCGATTTATTTTCAAACTAATTAAACAAATAAAATTAGCAATCTTCATAATCATCTTGTACATTATTTGTAAATAGTCTAACAAATCGGACGAGTCGTGCGATACTGACCACCTGCTCTTCGTGGATTCGATACCCGACTTACCCTAGCTACCTAGGTTTAATTGGGTTTTTTACTGATCGGGACGACACGGTTACGTCAAAATGGTGCCGCTTCCGGGGAGCTAGTGCGCTTAGTATTTCATTGCTTGTTCGATTTTAGTTTAGTTTTTCTTTCTTGTATTTTTGTGATTTTACTTTGGGTGGTCGAGCTTGTTTGTGCAGGTACATGTTTTGCAGGTACCATCTTTCAATATGAATTGGGTAGATGATGATCCGTGTGAGTGTTGCGGAAGCGGAGAGCACTATTTAGAGGATTGCTCTGTTTTCTACGAAAAAGTTCAAGCCAACAAGGAACGGGAAGACTACCTCAGCGGATTGTTTGATTATAGGAGGGCGGATTTTGAAGATTTCAATGGTCCATCCTCACCTTATCCATACACTAGACCACCTCCACCACCGGAGCAAGAAAAGTCATGCCCTTGTTGTGGAAAAGTTCACATACATGAAGATTGTCCAGTGTTTTGGAAAGATCCAGTGTTTTGGAAAGGAAAAATAAAGTCCGGTTACAAGCCACCTTCATATCAAGAATACTACCATTTAGAGATGAATTGCCACTATGAGCAAGAGCGGGATTACAACAATTATGAACCCGAATTGCCACATTTCTCAAGTTACCGGGAGGAGTATGATGATTATTATAATGAATACCCTCAATCGGCATCCGAAGAACCTCAATATTCAATAAGTTCCAAGCTCGATGCAATCATGAATGCTATCATTACTTCAAATCAAGAGATTAAGATGGAACTGAAGAAGGAACTTGAGGCGAAAGATAAAGCTAATGAAGCCTTGGCAAAGAAAGTGGGTCAACTCGTTGAAGAATTGTCTCAACTTAGACGAGACCAAGAGGTGTTGGCTAGTGGTACAATGGTGGATGGTGATGTGGTGGAAGAGGTTAGAGATCTTTCGGAGCAAGAAGTTGAATGTTTGAACCAAGCGGAAGACATGACACCGCAAGACGAATCGGATTTGAAAGAAGCTCACATTCATATTCGTCCTTCTCCCAAACTTATCACTCCAACCAACAAAGTTGGGGATGCGGGTTCGGGCATAAGGATTCGAAGGGTGGCGTTGCAAGACATTGGCCATGTTGTTAAGAGACGACCCCGAAGTTGTACATTGCGTATGCCGAATTTAATAAAAAGAGTATGGATTCGGCATGCTAATTACCGAGCGTATGTTGGAAACTCGGTAGGCAAATGTGCACTTCGACCACCATGAGAGGTAAATCAGGTATGATTGTTGTAGAGTTTGTATTATTATTTGTTTTATTTTATTTTAGTAGTTAAATGAACGTTGTGGGTGTGTTCCCTATATAATCCTCACGTGACCTCTCGTCCTCCCAAGCTATTGGGGGGTTTAAAAGGGCTTGTTGCATAAGCTAAATGCAACCGTGATTCCTACGAAAGTGAGTTAGGTTTGTTGTTGTTGTAAATTATTTTTCCACATAAATCAAAGTAAATTAACGTATGATTTGGTAACAATTTCATAAAAGTGGTAGAACTAGGTAACTAACAAATTTTAGTGGTTGTGAGAAGTAAATTTTAGTGGTTGTGAGAACTAGGTAACAAATTATTTTTCCACATAAATCAAAGTAAATTAACGTAAATTAACCCATGATAATCCTTGTTTCACATAAATTTTATTTGTTACCCCAGTACTTGGGTTCCCTGATTGAACTTGGCTGATTGGCTTCCTAACCTAAGATTTATTCTGGTACTTACCTGGTTTTTTATGATCTTTACGAACCTTGCCACATTTGCTCTTATCTTCCACCCATAGAAACTCATTTGATTCAAAGCCTTCACCATTTTATCTGCGTCCTTGACATTAACAAATCTGAGAAAGCCAAACCGATTCCCCCTTTTGTCTAACTTCCTCACAATGTATGCGTCCACAATATAGCCGTAATTCTTGCATTCCGTCCACAGCTCAGCATCCGAGATGTGAGGATGGATGTTTGAGACGTAAAACGTAGTAGCTTTTTCCTTTGAAACTTTGTTGTGGTTGTTTTCCCCATTCGAGTATTTACCAGTTCTCTCCTCTCTCTCTTCCCGTGCATGACAGCCATCCCAAATCCACTGTAAGAACCGGAACTTAAGAGGTTAATAGGATTCGAATCAATCTAGCTGAGCTATAAAAATAGACGCGATCGATATCAGACCTACTAAGCAGATAAGAAACCGGAAATATACAGAAAACCGGGAGTGACCAAGAAAGGAAACAGTCGCAAAGACACGGGAACCTTGTTCTGGGAGGCGAATGGAGAAAAGAAAGAGACGATTTAGAATGAAAGGTAGGATTGGATTAGCAAAGCAGTATGCAATCGCCACAACCTCGCACGCTAAACCAGTCTTTTCTTCCTCGTCGAGCCCCCGGCAACCGTCCGTTTGTTTGTCCGGCAACTTTTCATTTCTATCAGAGAGAGAGTATTAGATCCGTATACAATTAATTACGCTTTTGGAACTAGATGTAATTAATATAACAGAAACGTCCCGTACAAAAGTTGATTGAAATCAATGCAATAAACTTTAATTAGAAAACTAATGGGTTACACATGCACTTCATGGTATGGGCTATCCGATTTTTAATAAATTTTAAATGAAAATGTGGACGTAATAGTAAGAATAACGTTAATGACGAAATCTGATCGATATTGGTTCGGTCTATTACGGTATCGATACGGTACCGGCATACTATATAACAACCGAAAAAGAAAACTTAAAAGATAAAGTTGTGATAACCCCAAAAGGATGCCGACACATTTTTACATCAATCAAAAACCATAAAAAACATAAACGAATACCAGTATATGGGTGTGATAATAACAATAGCGGTGTCGATATTTTTTGGTGGGTACCGGTTCAGCGCGTTTTCAAAAAGAGATATATCGCGTATTTAGTTTTGGTTAAAAAATAGAAAAAAAAAACAAAAACCTTAAGAACGAAAGTTATAAGAGGAAAATACAAGTATTAGGTTAAAAGCTTGTATTATTTATTAAAACTTTTAAATGTTAAAAAAAGGTTTTACCTTTTACCCTTTAGCACTATAGTGCTTAGGTGGAAAATGTGAGTGCCTCAAGTTATTCTTTAATACATAGTAATAGTAATAGTAATAGTAATAATATGACATGATATAATATAATACATACATCAGTTATCGTAGTTTTTTTCTTTCCTTATATTTGCTTGCTCCTTGCTAGTTTCGTTTGTTTTAATATAGAGTAACTCGTAATTTGTGTCCTTCTGCTATGTCATTTCACCACTTTCTATTGGTCAAAGAAACGTGTAACTGATAGAATGATGCAAATTGATGAAATTTACAAACAACGATGGGGCAGGTGTTCCTACTTTCCTCAATGGGGTGCATGTTGATTTTGACAACATAGCAGAGGGCGGCAAATTAAAGTATACTCTTTAACATATCTTCGCCTTCCAAAAAATCAACTAACTTTCACTTGCATGGTGTCGTGGAGAAGTGTTGTTTTCATAATAGTGATACCGCCACCGATGTTATTCGATCGGTTTGGTTCTTTACCCGTACAACACAAAACGATGTTGACATGTGTTTTACTTACATCGATCAAAAACTATTAAAACGAATACAGATACCAATTCTGACGCATCAGTCGGTATAAGTTTGGTTAATTACGGTGCCAGCAGGTACCTGTACTTGGTTCACGATACCAAAAAGGTACTTTATTTCGAATACACCTCTGTTGTCAAAATCTATATTGGAATGTTGAATAATAAAGACAACTACGTTCTTTTTAAGTTAACGAATGTAAGTTATTAAAGAAAAGAAATTTATAAAAGAAAAATAAATGGGTTACAACTTACAAGTATATATATTGAAACTTAAATAAATTAAAGCTAAGTACGGCTAGCTCACTTGGTAGAGGCTCTTGCCTCTTAGTGGGAGGTTTTGTGTTCAATCCCAAACAAGGGTGATTTATTTGTAAGAGTTAATTGACATTTTAGTCCCTGTGGTTTGGGCCATTTTGCTAGTTTAGTCCAAAGGTTTCATTTTTAACATCTGGATCCAAAAAGGTTTCATCGTTGCCATTTTGGTCCAATTGACTTAACCCTATCCATATCCGTCAGTTAGTCAAGGGGTATTTTTGTCATTTCAATTCAATGGTGCCTTTTTTTAATTAAAGCTTTACCCTAACCCCCATTTTTCTCAAACCCACAAACACAACTTGAGAAGGAGAGATCAAATCAAACTGGTACTCCACCGCTAGTTCACCGTCATCCACCAACTGTCACTCTCTCTGGCCGCGCCACCACTCTCGGTCGTTCGTCACCATCCCCTGCCACCGCTATCCTTCACCATCCGCTGCCACCACTATCAAACCGTCATCCATCTCATTCCAGAAGCGGTTGAAGGGTACACACCAGCAACATCAAGAACAGTTGCGTCATCTTATCTTGAAATTCTATGAACTTATGAAGATTTTGTTGTTTTAATCGATGTTTAAATGAATTTGAAGACGATAGCCAGTAAGATTTGACTATATTTTAGGTCAAAATTGATATGTTCATCCTAAATTCTTCAAATCACTTGCGTTGTTTTAATTGAACTGCTTATATATGAAATTGCATCATATTATCATGAAATTTTTATGTAGATTTTGTTGTTTGATTGTCGTTAAATGAATTTGAAGATGATAGCAGGTTAGATTCAGATGAAATTTAGGTCAAATCTTAAGAGAACCGCGAAGAGAGAGAGAGAGAGAGAGAATCGTTCACCACCACCATTATCTTTCCGATCTGTGGTCTGTCCGATCTGTCGGTTCCGATCGGTTCCGATTTGTTGTCTTCCTGAATTGTTCCGGCTAGGGTGGTAGTGGTGGAGGTGTGCCGAAGGCCGGTGGAGGCTGAGGTGGAGGTGATGGTTGTTGTGGTGGAGGTGATGGATTGTTGTCTTCCCCATACCAGATATATGTAGGAGGTGACTGTTGTTTATAGCAAGACAATAAACAATAAAGCTTTAATTAAAAGAAAAAATAACAAAGAATAAAGGGTTAATAAAAAGAAAAATGAAATTACTAAAATGCCCTTGGCAGACTTAACAGATATGGATGGAGTTAAGTCAGTTGGACCAAAATGGCAACGATGAAACCTTTTTGGATCCAGATGTTAAAAATGAAACCTTTGGACTAAACTGGTAAAATGGCCCAAACCACAGGGACTAAAATGACAATTAACTCTTCTATATAGAAGTTTGAAAGAGTAACATTAGCCATTCAAAATAAAATAAAATAAAATAAATTAAACCAAAACATATCATGCTTTTATTAGTGAAATTACTATGGATAGATGATTAAAACTTAAATAAATTAAATCAAAACCATCTGTCATGTTTTATTAGTGAAATTACTATCGATAGATTGAAACTTAAATAAATTAAACCAAAACCATGTGTCATGTTTTTATTAGTGAAATTACTATTGATGAAAATTAATGAAAATATAATATAATAATTTGTGGCAAGTTCGATATGTTTCTAGATGTTGCTTTTTTTGTATGGGCTTAATATTTTATGTGAGATTGGGGAGACTAATGCAATGGAATTATTCAATCTTTTTGTCGATATTTCAATCGAATATCGAATTGAAGAAACAAGGTGTAAACATGCTTTACTAATTTAATTATTTTGT
Organism: Helianthus tuberosus; assembly: GCA_030545235.1. Lineage (NCBI taxonomy): Eukaryota > Viridiplantae > Streptophyta > Magnoliopsida > Asterales > Asteraceae > Helianthus > Helianthus tuberosus. The sequence continues at coordinate 20,590,641 of CM060409.1, forward strand.
AGTCAAACGCATACTACACTTATACTGTTTAAAAGAAAAAGAAGTTTCCACACTATAGTATGTTTTGTTGGTTTGAGGGAGGTATTAAAATTCCCTATTCCCACTATATCTACAACTAATAAAATAAAATAGTTTCTTTTAAACAAGAAATTGATAATTAGTTTGGGTTTTCTCATTCCTCTATTTCTTACATGTAATCATGACAAGAGGAAAATTCGTATCTAGATCAAAACCGGGGCCATTTATAAGACCACCCGTACTGGGGCGTCTTTTTTTAAAAAAATTGAAAAAAAAACGCCCGGAAACGCCCCGAGCCCCACTACGGCCGGCGTTTTCCGGCGTTATTTTTGAAAAAAAAAATGTAACCGGCGTGTTTATTAAAACGCCAAAATGGGATTGTGATGGGTTGACTTTGGTTTGACTGGCCAATGAGAGAATAGATTGGTATTTTTTTTTTTGTTTAATGATTGGAAGGGCATTATTTGGGCATTATTCCCACTACGCCACTTTTGCAATAACGCCCCATGCTGACTGGGCTGACACGTGTCGAATAATGCCCCATGGTGGGGGCATTATTTTTGTTCACCACTACGGGTGGTCTAAGGGACTATAATCTCAAATCGCAAGTGGCGGATTTGAGGGCCACCGAATTAAACCAAAACATGATGTTTCTTTGAACCATTTGATTATTATTTGGGAAAAACCCCACACCATAAATTGACATCAACGTAAGATCACACGGAGTAGGCATGAATTTGCGGCGTGGTGGTTGGATGCGGAGGGTTTTCCACTGGCGTGGAAGGCTTCAAAATGGCAATGAATCCATGGAATGAAGAAGAGGACATCGTGTTGTGTGAATCTTTGAGCACAACAGTTACCGAAAACGCGCATCGCTTACCCACACATCCGTTTTGGGAATGAGTTTTCCAACAATTTTGTATGCATAGGGGAGAGGCCACCCGAAACATGGACATACTTTGTTCGCATTTCCGGATTTTTCGTATGGCTAGTTCGAGATTTGAGATGGTTGTCAACGCTGTAGACAACGACGATGGTGAGCTCAATGAAGACGACGTCATCCAAGTCGCCCTCGTCAAGTAGGGCTGTCCAAACTGCTCGACGATCGAAGATCGCTCGAAAGATGCTCGTTCGATTCCCGCTCAGTTTGTAAATGAGCCGATCGGATTGGTTCGATTCAAATTCAATCCGACCATAAGCAAAGCTCCGCTCGCTCGTCGATCGCTCGATTTCGCTTGAATTATTTTTATTAATAATTAATATATATATTTATATTATAGATTTTATAGATTAAAAACCCAAAAAAATATAATATCCCAAAAAAAATTAAAAGCCCAAATAACATTCAACCCAACTTAATATTTAATATGAAATCTAACCCTAAATCCTATTCCTAAAAGAGTATTCACTATTCAGTCGAGTCATATTCATATCGCCGCTCTCTAGTCTCCGACTCTCATTCTCTGGTCTCCACAGTCACACTCACACACATCGTCGGACAATCAAAGTATCAAACAAGTGAGTCGCTCCACTCTTCAATCTGCAACATATCGCCGCTCCTGTGTTTATTGATATTGTTAAGAACATTTTTAGAATCATGATTTGAGTTATGTATTGCTTTTGTTAGTAAAGTGTTGGACATGTTTTAATTAAGTTAGAATTTGTTTTGGTTGAACGAAGCCTTATCATTCAATCGAGTGAAACCGAGCGAAAACGATCCGCTCGATTTTTTTAGGATTTGATAAAAACCGAGCGAAACCGAGCCGATCGATTCAAATTCAATCCGAGCATGAGCATCACTTTTGCGCTCGGTTTTACAAATTTGATCCGCTCGGATCGGATCGGTTGTAATTCAATCCGAGCATGAGCAGACCCTCGATCGGATCGGATCGGCTCATGAACACCCCTATCGTCAAGTACAGGCACACGTATGGCCGTGACTTAAAACACGTCGCGGCGTGACAAATATTAAGATTTTTTGGTTAAGTATGTTTAGGTTAATGTTTAATTTTCGTTATGTAATGTTTCTTCTAGTTTCGATTTTTTTAAGTTATATAGTGTTTTAAAATTTTAAGTTATGCAATGTTTTATAAGTTATGTAATATTTTTTTTAAATGATGTAATATTTATATTTTTAAAATGATGTAATATTTTTTTATTAATGTTATTTGTTTAATTTGTAGTAATGGCTTTCTATTAAATTTAATAGATTTTATATAATTTTTAAATATAAAGTAATAACAAAAAGTGTGTGTCACGTGTTGAATAACGCCACTCTTTCATGCCCCGTCCCACTCCTCACCTTTTTAAAGTATAATTCAGGTATTTTTCTTTTTCCTTTTTATTTAAATACTTGCTTTAACTCATTTAAGAAGTTGTGTGCATTAATTATTCACTTTGGATAACTTTCAACCTGTTTGACTCCTTTTGTTTCACCCATTTGAGGTTTAAAAAACCTGAATTGACCCGTTCATAAGTAAATGGGTCAAAGTTTTCATCTACATATGTCATTAACGTAAAAGAACAGTGATATCGGTATTTGTTTACATAATACTCTGTCATTGCCATAGAGTAGCATTCTTGGAGTTTTATAAATGACTCCCCCACCCCGCCTCTTGTATTCCTTGCAAGTCATGATAAAGATTTTACTGCTCCCACTGACCTTAGAAATCTTTAGGAACTCGGCATGTTTAGGGTCAATATTTAATGACCAATAAATTCTATGAGAGAAACAAATTAATGACGTTAGTCATTGTAGTTTCTCTCGTTGAGGATTATTTTAGTTTTGGTAAGAAATCTGAGTGTGTCCACAGTTAAGCAACAATGAAACTTTTGTAAGAGTAGCATTAGATTTTAAGGAGACAAGTTTTAATGAAACAGTGTCGAGATGGAGCAGTGTCTTGTACAAGACGTGTAAATTGAAGTAATGTGAAGGTTTCACTCCCCCACCTCTTGCAAGTTATTATTAAGACACTTGATGCTCCTACTAATCTTTGATATCTCTAGAAATGCTACAAGAGGAGTTTCAATGATATACATGTGTTGGGAAACTTTAATACATATGTTAGACTTTATATGATTTCCTTAATATCCATATGTCATAAGAAACTTATGGACATATTTAATAGAAATCATGTTAAGTATATATATATATATATATATATATATATATATATATGAATGGATCTCTTTAAAAACCTGGCAAAAGTTTCCTTAAAATCTAATGCTACGGTAACCTATAGGTAACCTGCTAAGGCACGATAACAGAAAAGTGCACCATGTGATTTTTTACGTTTTTAAAAATAATCAAAATTTGAAATTTAGGATCCATTATTTCTCCTTCTAGGTGCATAAAATATACATCTGTCTTATAGACATTGGATATAAAGTAGTTAAACGAGTCGTATTCATGTTTAAAATTTTTGTTGTTCGCGTTATCGGATACCTGTTAAATCTGCTAAAACACGATTTTCAAGCCCTAACCATAGGAGACAGATTTAGATACAAGTATGTAGTCTTTAAATGATAAATGAATTATGTCTGAATATTTTATTTGGAATAAGTACCATCAAACTTATGTGAAATACAAGTTCTGATGGACCTTACTTATTCCTTAAGCCAAGTAATGTTTAGGGCATCTAACACATAATTTAAAATCTCATTAAGAATGAGATTAGGTGAACAATCATCCTCATCAACCTTGTCATGATTTCTCATGAAATTTGGTTTCAATTGATGAATTTTATAAGTCTTATTTGCTCTTTTGTTATATTCTCTTTTGCATGATAACAAAAGTTGTGAAAACGTATAGTATCATCTAGTTCCATCTTATCAAGGTTTCAATCCAGATAGTTATAACAAATAATATGAGAGATTAAGGTATTGGTGACTTTATGTTGGCTATGCAAACCTCACAACTGTCATAATATAGCTTAAGTATTGATACTAAATTCTGATTAATTTCCAGAATATGTAGGGTATCATAAAGCGTAAATAGAAAACAGATTTTTATGATTCTTAAAACCTTAACATTTAAATTTTGTCACTAACTCTAATGTTAGTTATTTGTTGAAATCTGGTAAGGAAAACGTATAGAACTAGACTCAACCTATCATGTATAATCTGGAATATTAAGATTAGCATACATAAATATTATTGATATGCGACTACCTATTTTAGCCAACTGTTCTTTCGAATTATGGATGGTCTCGTTGTTTATGCCTAGTCTAATGGCATTATTATGCAGTGAAATTCTCACTTGAAGAACCTTAGAGTTGGAATTAGTACTTGTATTTTGTCTATGGACCTTAGAACTATCCTCATTTTAGGTTCTAGTGGTAGTGAGGTGAATAACATCTTATTTTTCCAGTTTTAGCCATTTATTTTCATGTATGTATGTTGCTGATCAACACGCTCATTTTCCTTTGGTACTTCTGAGCGTTATAGTTGATCTTAAGCCATCAAATTGCACTAGTGGAAAAGTTAGTTTGTAATGCACAGGAAAAATATACGTATTTCCAAGTGTAAGCCCTGAATTTTATAGGTTATGGTATTGTACATTATGATGTGTTCACTAATGAAATTTAACCTTACAATTTAGAATTTGAAACAAAGGCATGCATCTTAGGAGTTATTTTGATTACTCCATAGATATTAGACTAGTCTTAGGAAAAACTTAATCTGGTATAAATCTAGTGATAACATTTATTTAAATGAGCTCTTGATTATCATAAGAGACATTATGTTTGACTTATCCTATTTGCCATGCTCTACTTTTTTCTTCTACAATACTTTTATTTGAAAAGAGTACTAGGACTGTTGTGCCTTAAGAGATAATCAAGAATCTAATTTAAGAGCAAATCTTATAGAAACTCTTTAGTAAAGCAAAACAAATTAGGTATTGAAATTAGAGTGGATGATTTAGATGAGATACAAAATTTATAGAAGAAAGCTGTAATGAATACTGTTATGGGGAATTAAAGTAAGGTAGACTAAAAAAATGATCATCAGATTAATGAAGGATCATTAATGTGAGGATCATTATTTGAAGACGGTGTGATATGTCTATTATTAACATCAAATTAATAGACTAAAAACATTGAATAAAGACAAATCACCTTTGGGCAGAAGTGAAATCACTTATGTATGTGTGCAAAATATTTGTGACAGATCACCTTTGGGCAGAAGTGTGACAATTATCTTAGTTATGCACGGGTTAGATATGCAAGACATGAATGAATCAAATCACCTTTGGGCAGAAGTGTGACATACATGTTTGTAAGGCATAAATAACATAGCTTGTAATTATACTTGAACAATAAGATAGATGTATCAAAGCAGCTTTGGGCAGAATTGAAACATAAGAAGCTGCTTCAAGTTAAGTTATTTGGTTTTGTAAAAAGTATTAAATATTTAAGTATTTACAAAACCATTTAGTTAATAGCAAACCACCTGTTAGTGCGGGTCGAACTCCTTATGAAATCTCGAAAAATGAGATAATGAGTTTTCGAGAAAATTGAGTTCTCGAGTGCAATGATGATTTCGAATTCCTTATGAAATCTCGAAATCCTTTGAGTTCTCAAAACATATGATTTCGAATTCTTTTGAGATTTTGAGTTCTCTATATAATGAGTTTTCTAGAATGATTAATAGTTCTCGATAATGTGAGTTCTCGAGAATGATTGCTAGTTCTCAAAAATTATTGAACTCACAAATTTTAATCTGAAAACATAAAAGAAAACCGAAACTTTAAAACCTGTATATTTAATCCGTATACCGAAGTTGATCAGACAAGGCTGATTCTGCTAATTTTTAGGGATTTGGATTACAATTTCGAAATATCTCATGTGTATCTATCCAAATTTATTATTCGATTACAATTACAATTATATTTTATTCGAAACTTGAAGATAAAGCTACATAATATTAAGAGATAAGTATTATCCAATAATAACATGTATAGTGAAATAATAATCAAAAGAATTCGATTTCGATACACTATGCGGCAAATATTCAAAAAATATATTAATCGTATAACATCAAGCCACTAAAAAAATTAAATCACCCCACTAAAAAGCAGGTGATGAATTGTTAACTTTAAAATATATCACGTAATAAATTTATTTGTATATGAATGATAGAAATAATTATAAGATAACATGGAGATTCCCATAAAAGTATTTGAATATTTATATCCTTTTACTTTGATTTATCCATGTTTTAAATGTTAAAAAGTAACAATTATCATTCATTCTCAACACTTTCTGGGATTACGAATTCTTTTTGAAGGAGATTTTTATATTATTGAGTTTTGAAATCGTAAATAATTAGTTTTGAGTGTTTGGGTAAAAAAAATTAAAAAATTGATTATTTGCGTTTAGAAATTTACAAAATGCAATTTTCAAAAGCAGCTCCCCCCTACTACAACAAAACACATTTTTCCAAAAATTGATTATTTGCGTTTAGAAAAGGATTTTCACTTGTTTTTTTTTTTTAAATATATATTTGTCAAACACTCAAATAGTTGATTATCTGATATTGTGATATCAAGCAACATAATCAAATCCAAACACTATCTTTCAACATCACGTTTTGTTACAGTTAATTGTCTGATTCTGATTATTCAAAACGCATAATCTATTTTCAAAACTCAACCCCAAACACCCTCATATTGAACTAATGGCTTCACGTATTCAAATGGTGTTATATGCCAACTGAATTTCAGAAAAAAAAAATATCCATAAGATTTATTTAAGTTATTTGTATTCCGTATCTCCCATCAAAGCAAACTTTGTAATCGAATTACATGATTGAATTTATATATTCAACATCGCTCTGATACCACATGTTGATTATATTATTAGAACATAGGCAAAACATAAACCCTAATTATGTAAATTCTATAATGAATAATAAATAAGATGCGTGTACCGGGTAAGCAAGCAACCACGTCAGAGAGGGAAGTAGAGGTCATGTTCGTCAGATTGGTCGAGTTCCCGTTTAGAGTGTACAGTTCTGATGGGGTTTATGTGTTCTTGATGAATACGGTTATGAGAGAGAGAGATGGGACGAATTATGATGATGTTATGTTATTAGTCTAACCCTAATCTCTCTCTATATATACACCCAAGGGGAAAACCCTTAATTAGTTAATAAGGGTAATATGGTCAATCAACAATTACCAACTAATATTTCGTAAGGTATAATTTTATATCTTCATCTATTATTATATAAATGATTAGGGGGTAGGGGCGCCCATCACTCATCACCCACTCACAACTTCCAATCAAGTTCCGTCATGTCATCAAGCATTATTCTATCACTAGTGATGGATTTTAGTGGAAATGTCCATCACTTGTGATGCAATTCCATCACTCACAACCTATTTTTTTTGTTTTTAAATTATAAATTAACAATAAAACACTAAAATTATAAATTATAAATTTCATTTAAATAAAACCTAAATTACAAACTAAAAAAAACTAAACACTGCAAATAAAAAAACCTAAAAAATCTAAGGCATCTCCCACCCCCACTTTTCACATATCTCGCGTTTGCGTTGAATTACGATCGTCTTAAACGGTTCGTCGAGATTGTTGTGTGGTTCTAACAAGATTTTTAAATCATTATTTTTTTCTTTTTCGTTCAAGTGTCTAATATACGCCTCCTCGCGTTTAAGTTTTGCCGCCACAAGTTTTTCTTTTTCTATTTTTATTTAAAAAATCCGATTTTCTGTTTTTTTTATAAAAACAGTCTTCTACTTTTAAAATTAAAAAAAACAGTTGTAAAATTATAAAAAAGCGTACCACTTGAATACTGCAACCGTTAAATTTACTTATTTTCCTGTTTAAATCACCCCACTTCGAAGTCATTTGATCCATGTTTCGTTCCGTTGAACCGGGAAGTTGGTGAAAATGAGCCATGACTCGTCTCCAAAACAAGTCTTTTCTTTGCTCGTTCGAGTGTTTCTTGTTTTCAGAGGTGTGCAAGTACGCCTTGACCAAGGCGACCTCCTCCTCGCTCCTCCATGCTATCCGAGCGGATGTTGGGACAACTTCAACTTCTTGAACGTCTTCTTCTTCTACTTCTTGAACGTCATCATCATCTTCATCATCATCGAGATTTTGTTGTGGTTCGCGGTACGCACGTGCGAATTGTTGGATGAGGGTGTCATCTTCTAGTGGGTCAACATGGTGGGATTGGTTTTGAAAGGGTGGAAACGGTTGGGTTTGAAATTGGTGAGGTTGAAATGGTGGAACGAACGGTTGGTTTTGATACGGTTGTGTTTGAAAGGGTAGAGATTGTTGGGTTTGAAAGGGTGGAAAAGGTTGGGTTTGAAAATGTGGGATTTGGTCGGGTTCGTCTTGCAACCGAAATCGTGCCGGCTCGCCAAGATTTGCCCAAACCTTCGGTCGTACGGGTTTTTTCTTCGAACCCGACCCTCTTTTGCTTGAACCTTCCATCTTTGTATTTTTTGTGTTTGAAAGTATGTGTTGAAAGAAATAATGTTTGGATTTTGTGTTTGAAAGAATGGATTTCAATTGTTTGGTAAATATGTGTGTATATATATTTGGTAAAAAAAGGGTAACATATCAACGGTCAAGTCCCACAGCGGTCCATTTTCAATTTTACAACACATGAAAAACTTCACGCGTGATAAGATCCACGCATTTTCAAATTGGGCTGCGGCGGTGTTTTTGAGAAGATCCACGCGTGGTGGGGGGTTCACCACGGGGCGCCCCGACCCTCTTATAATGGCCATATAATATATTTAATATATAAATACATTCTTACAATGTATTGGAAGCAAAGAGAAAAAGGCGTAGATATCTCATGTTGCTTGACAACAGATGACTTAGTAATGTAAATTCGTAATTCGGGATCAATTTATATCTCACCGTGATTGCCAAAACATACAAATGCAGAGATGTGATAGGGCACTCTGGTGTTACTTTTAGTCCTCAATGTAGGTCTTGTTGTAGAAACATAGATATGATTAAATGATTGGTCACACAAACATAACGAATATGTAATACCAGCTAGCGTAAAGGACCAGATACATGACGAATCTTCAAATAGTTGAATGTATATCTGAGAAGATAAGGAGGAGATTAACTTGGAAAATGAATGTGAAGAGGAGACAAATTAGGTCTCTAGTTAGGACCATGGAAACCCTCATCGAGGATGGAAGGAGGTATAGAGGCAAACCAAAACTGACATGGGATGAATTAGGTCGGATTTGATAAAGTTGCACCTCTATGAGGACATGACTTCTTAAGGACGTCGGATCAAGATTTTGGATTTTTTGAGGAGTGTATAGATATGTCTTAGACCTATATTAGGGCCTTTACTTAGCATTAGTTTTGCGTTAAAATTTGTCTTAGCGTATATGTTTTCATTAGAACCATAGTGCTTCTTTTTCTTGTCTCTTTGCTCTTTTGTTACCTACCGATGTATTCTAGCTCTAGTTTTATACTACCATTATTAGTACTTTAGTATGGTTGTTGATTTGTTTCTCTTAATCACATCTTGTTTTATCTAGACTTTAGGGTCAAGGGTATAGAGAACTGAAAAAGGTTAGCCATTGCCATTAAGTTCTTGATGAGAGCACTTTCGTTCTTATAACGTGTAATGAAAATATAAATGACTATCAGAGACACAATAATGGATGAAGGTGTCGAGAAAAGACTTAGCCATAGCGATTATGGTTTTGGTAAGAACTCTTTCGTGTTGTTGAAGTATAATGATAATATAGGGAGAAAAGATATGGACACTACTTTCATTCACCGGATATCCATGCATACATTACATTTATAATATATAATGATGATACAGTTTTGAACCTAAAAGTACATAAACATTGGGATGCGGGTAAAATAGTAATAAATTATAGCAGGTGTAACTTAATTATTTTAGTTTTGACATGGATAACATATTAAACTGAAAAACACGAACAAATAAGTCACACACAAAATACACACAATTTTTTATTGAACATGAAATTTTTTATTAGAGCTGAAGGGCTTTAGGTTACCGAAAAGGAACCTTTCTTGGTAAACCTCACAGTTTTGATGCACCGACATGGGTTCCGCTAGTTTTTGTGGGAAGTTGTAAAGGCAACCAATCATCATCCTCGGTGAAAGATCTAGAAAAACACTTGGCCACCATTTCTTCTGTAACATCCTCTAGTTTTGATGGTACCCACTATGAGTATGAACAAAAACTAAATGTTATAAACTCACGTGAAGTTTAGCATTATAGAGCTTGATCAAAATCCATTGACTGTTAGATCTAGTATTTACCTTAGGTTTCTTGTCTTTGTCGATTAAGATAGCTCTAGCGCCCTGCAAAACGAACATCAATCTTAGCTTTTAAGTGATATTTACTAGTGATCATCAACCTAGAATTTGTTCAAAACACGAGGACACCTCATAGTAGTTACTGCTAATCTTTCCGGCAATAAGATTGGAGAGGGCAATGTATTCTGTCTCAAGACATTGCTCAATATTTTTGGATCGACCTTCTCTAATCTATCACATGAGCAAAGCAAACATTAAAAAATTTCAAGGATCATTTGTTAATTTTTCGTTTCAGAATAAAATGTAACTAGCATACCGTTCTCAAGAAAATCTTGAGACCTAGTGGATTAGCGGATTTCATTGATGTGATAGCATCAATGACCCATTTCTCTTGAACTTGTGTAGCCAAGTGTTCCTGGGATGATTCCATGAGATGAAAACCATGAAATGTAAGTATATTATATAATTTCATATTTAACACAACTATAACTAAAGTTGGACAACTTACCAACGAGGATAATATTTCTTCACATGATTCACCGCAGAAGCATTGGTTGATCATGTCAAGCCTAGTCATTTAGAATTAGATAAAAGGAGAAGCATGAGAATAGAAGTTAATATGCTTATTCGTTACCATGGGCCATGGATCCATGGTTACATATGTCAAATTGAATAGATAACAATGTTATATGCTTGTCCAAACAATTTAAGGTTTGCTTTCAACTTGTTCGAGAATCGGTCACACATAAAGAATTACATGTTTAATTTATCTTTACTGATGATCAACTTGATTATATCTTCACAAAACCTTACTGATCCTTGATATGGGTCATGTAGTCTATTAGGGTTACACTAACTTAGATTTCAAGTAAGGTTTATTTTCTAAGTACACATGTATCATTATTATGTTGTACCTAAGATACGCACTATCTGACTTGACTTGTACTTGTGCAAACTTGTTAATAATCATGGACATTGTAGCTACACTTGGTGAACCCAATGAAGCAACTGTTTTTTCAAGAGCATCCTCCAAAGATTTTAGATTCTGCAAGAATAGGTAGGTACCATTGTTAATCAATAGTGGAATCGTGTTAAATATACTCTTGATTCATATATATATATTTTTATTCGTGTTATGAATTTACATCGAGATAGTTGGTAAACGGGCAACAAGTTGCACCGCTACCCCTGAATCATGATTACATTGAATCTTGCAAAAAAAAAATGGAAAATGCATTAAACTAACGCAAATACCTTGGACGGGACAAAATGTGTTCCAAGACCAAATACAAGCATCTCGGCTCCATTTAATCGAGCACCAGTCAATCCCACATATTCTCCTACATACATAAAATCAGTTCATGGTTATATGGTTCAACTACATATAGGGATACAATGGTGATAATTACAAATAAATATTCAGAACACAAGGATAATTAGAAGGAAAGTTGATTAAATCGTATCCCATAAATATAGTTATAATAAAATCTAACTAATATATTCTATCTAATAGAACTTACCAAAGAATCCTGGAAGCCGTGAAAGAAAATAAGATGCTCCAACATCAGGAAATGCTCCAATCAACACTTCAGGCATCGCGAAAATCTTCGAATAACATGTTAATTAGGGAACCAAAGTGCATACCCTAAAATATTGTGTTGTTACTTTTATTAAAGATAAAATATAACTTGATGAAAACCAGACATATTTACTGTATTCTCAGTGACGATTCTAAACATCGAATGTATCGATATTCCAACGCCTCCTCCAATAACGCTTCCATCTAGAATTGCAAGCAATGGTTTCTTATACGTTGCGAGTAAGTAATCTAAACAAAACTCTTTCCTGTAATAACTGGCTCCAAAACTCCAATGTCCAAGTTGAACGTATGTATAACCAGACGCGAGATCCCCCCCACAACAAAATACTTTCCCGTTTGCCTGTAGACCAAGATATATGTGTTTCAATATTACAAATTCTTTGTACGTAGTACCGTACATTATAGAGTAAATTAATCCATGTACCAAGTGGGCTAGCCTCACATTACCTAGATAGAAATATTATGTTATTTCCACTGGAAAACAAGATATAACAATTAGTTATATGTTTGGGAACACAAATAATAAGTATCTATTGATCATAATAATTACAAAAAAAATGGTTTTTATAAGTAATAATAAAGAATGAAAATTAACTTTAAATTTTAGTTATTGTTGGTTTTTATTTATTTATTTTTTATTAGTTATATTTGGTTTTATTTATTTATTTTAAAAATTTTTGGCGCAGTATCCATAGCTCAATCTATGCACATGTTAATAGTTTATTGAAACGATTTTTTTAGTTAAAGTTGAGAGTCAATGGGTAATTTAATAAAACGTGTCGTTCAGATGGCTGATTTGATTATTTTCATTTTTTTTACTTCACTGAACAGTACATGGAGCAAGTATGTTCTCCTCGCCTTTAGCATCTGCACATGCAAGAAAGCTAAACGCATAATGAGAACAACCGCTTGGAATATAGTTAACATTTAAACAAACGACACATATGAGATCAAATCTCAATCAAACACCGACCGACAACAGTTTGAAAGTTTAGAAAATGATCAATTTTAATCCTTTAACTTTCAAAACTTGTTAACTTCGACTGTTTATGAAGATGCAATTGTTTTCCGGCTTACAATCAGGATTTTGGGTAGGATAGACTCGAGTTCCAACATCAGTCAATTAAAAATAAACTAGAAGCAAAATCTTTTTGGATTTTATAAAGTTTATATTAAAACACCTAAAATCTTTTTGGAATTTTTCATTTTTCAAATGTAAAGACGGAAAGCAATAAATAAATATATACAAAGATAAAGAAACGAAAGCAGTAAACAAATATTTACAGACATTCTTTTTGCGAGTTTCGAGGGTAAGAGAATCATATCAGTGTACGGTCATGTCAAAACGCTCTTGTTGTTCTTTTAGTTAACATTTAGATAAACATCCTATAACGATTATCGGTATTGTTATCCACATAAGCTCAACTTATCATTTGTAATCATGGCGAGGGGATACGTTAAGGTATGATTTATACTTACCGACCGGTGTTCATCCACATCACGACACATTCCCGTATCAAGGTATGCACGAGAGTTCATCTTACCGGTGAGTATACCGATTATCATCTGTTTGACCGTATATGATGTGAGAAACTCACTTATTTTGATTTGAAAACAAGCCCTATGTGATAGAATCACTTATTGATGAGGAACTTGATTTTCAGATGCATGAGGGCACAGGAGCAAGTCCGTGAACAGGTCAGTACTTTCGTACAGCAAAGAGACGAACTTGACTCCCGCAAAGAATTTGTGATATATAATCACTTATTTTGTTTGGACATGTGATTGTTGATCACTTATTGAGGTCGTATGCAATATGTACACGTATGTATGGTATCATGGAAGATCTAGACTTGCGTCCCCGTTATTTTTCGGTAAAAGAAACAACCATGATACCCAGATGATAAGCAGCATAAAGACCGAATATCTCAGAACCTCGGCAATCTCTCAAACGAAATTTCGGTACTAAGACCATATGCCAATGAGTGGTTCCCACCTGGTCTTCAGTCGATTTAAGTTTATATCACCCTGCACACTTTAAAATGATTGTGAGCCTACCGATACATCTTATATAGAGCTGCTTAACATTTTTCATTTAAGGTTTAAAGAGGTTTAGACAGACCACTGATGTACTATCATTTTCTCTTTTGCTCGCCAGGAAACTCATTTTTGCTTTTCTATTGTTTTTGTGTTTTTGAAATTTTTCGATGTTTTTGGATTTTTCAAATTTTGGATTTACTCCCCCTAAAATCAACAAACTAAGATAAATTTTAAAAACACAAAGGTATTTACAAAAACGATTTTCCGATGTCGGTTAACTCATGTTTTACCTCAATGCCGTTTACCAAAATTATTTTTTTTTTAATCAGAAAAGATTTCTCGAATTTTGGAAAAATGAGTCGGCACGTCGGTAAGCGGTGCGGACCATGACAACATTGACAAGTTTCATAGTGAAACAATCACGTGTGAGGTGATATTCGAGATCAACGTGTCTGGCCAAAGAGTGCTGTACGAGATAATAATTCACAAAGCAGCTTAAATATCGACAAGTATAGGAGAGATTAGAAATTTAAAACCGTATCCTGCAACTACCTCGTGCATTGCAAGGAATCTGAGTGCTCTCCCAAACTGGATATCCACCCGGTGTGGATTTCAAAGACGATTTTTGTAGCTACTGAGAAATCTCTTGACAGCAACAAGATCATAAACCTTTGGGTCCGGCTGGTCTTCCACATTGCACCAGCGAAGGTCTTTGTCTTTCTCTTTCAGAAGTAGTGTGCGGTTGTTCAATCCATGCCAAGGCATCCGCACACCCGGTTGGTTTGTTCAACAAACACATTTTCTTCAATCACACCGCGAAGAAATGTACACTGCACGTTCATCTTGTTGATTTTGAACATTAGACGTGCTGCAGGTGCGTACATTTTGATTGAATCTATCCTGGGGACCCGATTATAGCCTTGAACAATCAAACTTTGAAATGATTTTCAATTTGTCGAAGCTTTTCAATTTCTTTCGACAGACAATTCTGTCTTCCTTTTCTTCTTCTCTCCATCAAAGGCAACAATTTCTTTTGTCGCCGACCTTGTGCAAGAACATTCCACTATCAACAATCCAATGACTATCGATAGTTCCTCCTGGAACATCCTGCACACTCGCTCAGAGATTAGTTGGAGATGGGGACCCAAGCCTTAACAGACTTGGGTCGCCCCTGTTCATCGACAAAGGTTATTTCAACCTCGCGATGACCTGGAACTGGTGAGACTCCCCCTGAAACTTTATCCGTTTTAGGTCTCCAAGCTTGTTTTTGTTTACCGGATTGTGTATTATTTACAGATTTAGAAATCTCCGGTTGTAACGATTGTGACAAAATTGGTTTCCTTTTAACAGGTTCTGGTTTTAAAGCCTTTTCGATCACCTTCACATTTTTACGTCGTTGTTTTGTTTCCTGTTCTTTAACAGTGCGTTTATCATGTTTTGGAGAAACAGGACGACGTTGTGAGTGACCTTGTTCAGAGGGGGCTCTTTCAACAAAATTTGGTTTGGGCGAGTTTTTGCAGTCTTTAATGATGTGCCCAACCTTCCCACATTTGAAGCAAGTTCTCCTTTCAACAAACTTAGGAGAACCTGTTCGACTAACATATGTCGAACCAGTAGAACCTGAGGTACTTGCTCTTTCATCACACCCATTTGTATGTTGAGTGTAATTGTTTTGACTGTTACGTTTTAAAATCTTGACTTGTTGGATAAAATCGATGTTGGATTTGTTTTCAAAAGTCTCAATTTTATCAGTACCTTTTGATGCTACAAACTTAACATCTTTTTCTTTCTTCTTGTAACGAGCTCCTTTTGATTCAACCTTAGCCTTTTGCTTTGGAGCTCGTTGTTGTTGTTGTTTACCCTTAAAAGCGACAGGTTGTTGCTTTGTCGGTAATTTTTGGTTTCCAAATTGTTTCCTCACTTCAGCTTTTGGAATAGGATCACACTGAGTTACTGAAACTCTCGGGATCCCTTTTCCCAAAAACTTAGTTGTATTATCTTCAAACACTTTATCAATCAATGATTGATTGACGTTTTTGATTGGAAAATCTTTGTTTGAATAAATTTTATCATCACCGACTAAAGTGTACAACACGTTATCACTTTTAACAGTAGACACCTTCTCAGTGATAGGATCTATCTCTTGTTTAGCACCAGTTGATTGAACAGCAGGAGTAGGAAGATCACACAGAATGTGATTCTCAAAAGGCACTTCTACTCCTTTTCTATCGTCAAGAGATTTATCCTCATCACTCACATCTGATTCATCATCCGAAGAATCATAGTCCTCAATGGTTGGAGGACTTTGATTTGAAGCACATGATGACTTTTCCTTGCTATCAGATGAGCCCTCCGATGAATTGTCCGTTTTGAACTCTAAGCCAGTTGTAACTTCCTCATAATCAAGAGGTACAGTTGGCTCAAAACGCGGCATTTCCTCCTCATCGGGCATCTTGGTATAGTCGTGTCTCAAAGGGGGTGGACACTTCCTATAACCAACGCCTTTAACGTTTCCCTTTAGTTGCTGAACGTCAATGATGTGATCAAGCACATATCGGGAGTTTGAGTAACTCTCCAATTTGAGCTTGATCGCCTCATGTTCACATTTCGCCACGGCTAGTTCTTTCTTTGTTTCCTCGATGATATTAATGTAGTTATTAATACCAATTTGTTTGTTACAAACAGTTTTTGTTAATTCGGAAACACTTTTCTTTTGGGTTTCAATAACGGTTTTAAATTCCTTTTCGTTGCGAGCTAAGGCCATGTTTGCCTCCTTGCACTTTGACAGTTCAACAACTAAACTCTGATTGTGACTATGAATCGTATCACATTCAAGTTTCACTCTATCAAATTCATGTTTTAATTCTTCCAAAGCATGTTTAGCATTAGCACATTCATGTTTCAAATCAGCACAATCACTACATATGCTAGGAGTTTCAGATTGTACCCGACTTGTAGAAGCTGTGACATTAGCCATAAAGGCAGTCTGAGAAGAGAAAGATCCATCTTCAGTGAGAATCTTCTCCATTTCTTCTGATGTAGCATCAGCTTTCTTGATTAAGTCAGATTTTTGACATTTCATTTCCTTGGCACCATTCGACAAACTATCACCTTCAGAATCAGTTCTTTCATTCAGATTCGATTCTTCATCCGAACTTCCACTGTATCCCGAACTATCATCATTTCCCGAAGATTCACCATCATTGACATTCTTGACAATTTCAGCATAAAACACAGTTCCTCCTTGATTTCCACCTCCACATTGTACAGACCAGTCACACCCTTCATCGGCTTTATTTGAGTTGGACGTGGATGTACTTGTTTGATTTATGAAAGGATTTTGGTTGCCTTGTTGAGGTTGGGCTTGAGGTGGTTTAGAAAAATAGGCATTTATATCAAATTGGGGTTGAGGTGTGGCAACTTGAGGTTTAGAAAAATAGGAAGTTGGATCAAATTGGGGTTGGGGTGGTGCAACTTGAGGTTTAGAAAAATAGGAAGCTGGATCAAATTGGGGTTGGGGTGGTTCAACTTGAGGTTTCGGTATGGTACTCGTCATATATTCGGCCAACGACATCTGTTTTTGAACTGGTTGTGGATCCGTACTCCAATCCCAAGGGCTAGTACAACTCATGTTTGATGTATGAATGATAACAACCTGATTAAATTACACAGATCAACCAGTTAAAAAAAATGAGTTACAAGTCTTAAAAAAAATTTCGTCCAAGACTTGATGAAAACAAGAAGTGTTTTCGGCTGAGAAGTTGTAATTTCAACTTGATTTCGATTGATGTTTGATAAGTGATTTCGGCAACAACACACTAAGTGTTTTCGGCAACAAGTGAACAAGTGAGTGATTTCGGTAAGCCCAAAGAGAAGCCCAATTCTGTTGTGCGAGCCCAGTATTCTTGTGCGACTATCAGAAATTCCACCCTGTTAATTCGCTGGTCTCAGTTAATTTCGCTGGCTTTTCCGTTAATTTCGCTGGTATGTTTAAATTCGCTGTTATGCTGCTGAATTTCGCTGCCTATTCTCGCTATTACGACGATCAGTAAAATCGCCGAAAAACCGTAATAATCTCGCTGAGGACGATTACACGGTTACCAAAGTCGCCTTTGGATTTGAGTTCGCCGGGTCAAGCAATTTCGCTGGTTACTGAAATATCAGGTCTCAAATTCGCTGATTTATACTGTGAATCTGTTAAAATCGCCAAGAGCCAAATTCGCTGGTTTATGCTTGTGCGATACTTAATCGGAATATGAAGCCCAATTAGAACAGAAGCCCAATGAGTCTTGTACGATTGATAAGTTGTTCAATTAATCAATCTTATGTGACATAAAACAGTTGACTTTTAATCCTCCTGACACAAACAGATACCTTTCGGCTCACTCTTTCCCAAATCACCAACCAAATTAGGGTGTAAGGGGCACCTTCGGGGAGTGGGGGCGGGGACCGGTTTTGCCGAAATGGGAGGTGCCGCCATTAAGGCGGGGGGTGAAATCGGGGAGTGAAATAGGTGGGAAGTCACCGAAGAGGGAAGTGAGTGATGGTGGGGCCAGCCGCAATTTAGACCAATCAAACCATTTTCTTCTTTTTTTTTTTTTTTTGAATAAAAAAACAAGGGGTGTTAAGAGGGGAGTGCCGCCATCAAAATGGGGTGTTAGGGGAGTTTAAGAGGGGAGTTGACGTGGCACTAGTTGGTTGGTTGGGCGTAAGAGAGGGGACTCACCTCTTAGGTGAGTGCCCCTTACACCCTTATGATGTTGTCCTTTATACAATTTCCAAGACACAAACACCTCTCAATATTCAAATTTCAAAGATGAAACTTAGAAAATTATCAAGAACACTTTGAATATCGGTTGAAGATATGAAGAACAACCCAGAAATTTATGAATTTTCCGGTAAACTAATGAGTTTTCCGGTGAACCGACACCTTTCCGAAACCCGATTTTGCTTGAAACTTCACTAAAAACCAAGGTTTAACATGTGAAAATGAAAAATAAGATGGTTTTTGTAAGAACTTTCAGCAAAACACCAGAAATTTCGAAGTTTTGAACTGATTTTTCAGAAAAATAATAACTTCAAAAATCTGAAACAAACCCGAAAACTACTCGGTTTTAACAAGGAGAAGAGCCAAGGCTCTGATACCACTTGTAGGTCCGGCTAGGTGAGGATCTAGTCGCCTAATCCTTGTTGTCAAACACACCCGGTTGTGCGGAATCCAACCGGAGATGCAAACCGAGATCGAGAGAAGGAGATGAACAAAAACACGAGATGGAGACCGGGACTCAACGATTAACACCAATGTATTAATACTTGAATACGGTTACAAATCAATGTTTACAAAACAATATTTGCAAACTCTCTAAGAAATCTCTCGGTTCTCCCTTGTGCGTTTCTTTTCTTTCTTGTTTGTTGCACACCCTTGTCCACTCCTCTCTGTCTCTCACCGAAATCACTAAGATATTCGGTATTTAAATGATGTCTTCACTTGTGCGATTGGACTGGGTTCGGCCCAAAGACAAAACAAAAGCCCAACATGTAATCTGTCTTAAAGAGGATTGGCCCAAGCTTTTTACGTAAACCACATTTGATGATTTCAAATGTTTAGTCAACATAGTGACATCATCATGACATCATCATGATGATGTCATGATGATGTGGCAGCGGGAACCGGCTGCGGCGCTTTGTGCTTCGCGTGTCGAACTCTGGGACGCACGACGGAGGAATGTCGTGACGACGGGCTTGAGCCGAACCTAACCGGGTCAAACCGAACCAACTTGAACCAAACCGAGTCGCGACCACATAATATGTATCAACAATGAGAATAGAAGTTAATATGCTTATTCGTTACCATGGGCCATGGATCCATGGTTACATATGTCAAATTGAATAGATAACAATGTTATATGCTTGTCCAAACAATTTAAGGTTTGCTTTCAACTTGTTCGAGAATCGGTCACACATAAAGAATTACATGTTTAATTTATCTTTACTGATGATCAACTTGATTATATCTTCACAAAACCTTACTGATCCTTGATATGGGTCATGTAGTCTATTAGGGTTACACTAACTTAGATTTCAAGTAAGGTTTATTTTCTAAGTACACATGTATCATTATTATGTTGTACCTAAGATACGCACTATCTGACTTGACTTGTACTTGTGCAAACTTGTTAATAATCATGGACATTGTAGCTACACTTGGTGAACCCAATGAAGCAACTGTTTTTTCAAGAGCATCCTCCAAAGATTTTAGATTCTGCAAGAATAGGTAGGTACCATTGTTAATCAATAGTGGAATCGTGTTAAATATACTCTTGATTCATATATATATATTTTTATTCGTGTTATGAATTTACATCGAGATAGTTGGTAAACGGGCAACAAGTTGCACCGCTACCCCTGAATCATGATTACATTGAATCTTGCAAAAAAAAATGGAAAATGCATTAAACTAACGCAAATACCTTGGACGGGACAAAATGTGTTCCAAGACCAAATACAAGCATCTCGGCTCCATTTAATCGAGCACCAGTCAATCCCACATATTCTCCTACATACATAAAATCAGTTCATGGTTATATGGTTCAACTACATATAGGGATACAATGGTGATAATTACAAATAAATATTCAGAACACAAGGATAATTAGAAGGAAAGTTGATTAAATCGTATCCCATAAATATAGTTATAATAAAATCTAACTAATATATTCTATCTAATAGAACTTACCAAAGAATCCTGGAAGCCGTGAAAGAAAATAAGATGCTCCAACATCAGGAAATGCTCCAATCAACACTTCAGGCATCGCGAAAATCTTCGAATAACATGTTAATTAGGGAACCAAAGTGCATACCCTAAAATATTGTGTTGTTACTTTTATTAAAGATAAAATATAACTTGATGAAAACCAGACATATTTACTGTATTCTCAGTGACGATTCTAAACATCGAATGTATCGATATTCCAACGCCTCCTCCAATAACGCTTCCATCTAGAATTGCAAGCAATGGTTTCTTATACGTTGCGAGTAAGTAATCTAAACAAAACTCTTTCCTGTAATAACTGGCTCCAAAACTCCAATGTCCAAGTTGAACGTATGTATAACCAGACGCGAGATCCCCCCCCCCCCCCCCCACAACAAAATACTTTCCCGTTTGCCTGTAGACCAAGATATATGTGTTTCAATATTACAAATTCTTTGTACGTAGTACCGTACATTATAGAGTAAATTAATCCATGTACCAAGTGGGCTAGCCTCACATTACCTAGATAGAAATATTATGTTATTTCCACTGGAAAACAAGATATAACAATTAGTTATATGTTTGGGAAAACAAATAATAAGTATCTATTGATCATAATAATTACAAAAAAAAATGGTTTTTATAAGTAATAATAAAGAATGAAAATTAACTTTAAATTTTAGTTATTGTTGGTTTTTATTTATTTATTTTTAATTAGTTATATTTGGTTTTATTTATTTATTTTAAAAATTTTTGGCGCAGTATCCATAGCTCAATCTATGCACATGTTAATAGTTTATTGAAACGATTTTTTTAGTTAAAGTTGAGAGTCAATGGGTAATTTAATAAAACGTGTCGTTCAGATGGCTGATTTGATTATTTTCATTTTTTTTACTTCACTGAACAGTACATGGAGCAAGTATGTGGTCTTTTGGTCGATTTGGATCTCCTACGAAACTTTGTACCTTCAGTATAACGAGCTTAACCGTGGGGTCATCTCATAAGCTCTCGACTTCTCGTACATACTTCTTAACTATAATCAATACATGATACATGTAAGCAACACATACACACGATTATCTGTTTTGGATTGTATTGTATTGTACCATCTCATAGCTGAGTGTGTTTAGTTGCTTTGGTCTATTTAGTATCATTTTTCGTACCCCCAAGACTTCTTCAAAAATTACCTGCAATAATGAATAGATAATTGTTAAACTTTAAAAGTAATTTATTACATGTAGATACATAAATGGGTTGATAAAACGTAATCCCTATTATTGTACCCCTATTAATTTAACTGAGAATAACCTATACACCTTGTATAAGATGTATCATACAAGCTATACGGCTCATATAAGATGTAACATAACATGTGACAGTCGGCCTTTTATAAGGCCCGGAGGTTCGCCATTTTATAAGGGTTGCATAACGACTGATTTGACAAATGGGCACAACTAGTAAAAATGGGAGGGGCACATTCTAGCAACTAGACATAAATAATTGTGTTAGGATTATTATGCCCATGACAAAGAGTAATTTGAATTGGCTAGCTTGATTGGTTTTGACTCATTTTAAACCAAAATAGATGACTTGATAGACTTTATTAGAACCTAACCAAATCTAACTCTAGGGATCAGAAGAGTCGTGTGTGAAGTACCTGGTCTGCATTGGTGAGAGCCATTAGTGAAACCTGCAACTACAAAGCTTGAAGATCTTGAGAATAATGGAAGTAACAATATGCTCAATTTCTGGTGTAGATATAACAGCTGGTGGGTACATTATATAACAGCGGGTGAGTACCTTTTGGTCTAAATATAACTTTTTTTTGAACGGCGATATTTCTACAACAGGCGATAGAGATCGCACCTACCCTATAACTCGGGTAGGCCCCTCCGCCCCACTCCGGCATCCAAGGCTTGAAGATCTTGAGAATAATGGAAGTAACAATATGCTCAATTTCTGGTGTAGATATAACAGCTGGTGGGTACATTATATAACAGCGGGTGAGTACCTTTTGGTCTAAATATAACTTTTTTTTGGTCTAAATATAACTACGGGTGGGTAAAATAATATAAAGAGCCATCACGATTGGGCACAATATATAAATATAAAGAGCAATCTATCATCACGATTGGCATGGGCACAATATACAAAAGTCTTAATATAACCTTATAATATTCCATTTATGGAAAGATTTGGATTCAAATGAGCAGGAGGGACATTACGAAAAAACATTTCATTTATAACCATCCCTAAATATAATAATCTAAATTTTAGTTTAAAATATAACCATCCCTAAGTATAATAATCTAAATTTCAGTTTAAAAGCGTAAATTCGAAAATTTCTCGTAAAAATATTGTAGTGTTTTAAGCTGTTCTACAAAAAAAAAAGGATGAGTATGTTTTGTTAACCTCTTGAAATATCACAAATACAAAAACTTAATTGATGGTATTTGTTTTATGATTAACCATTGATTACTAGTAGAGTTCCCTTAATTAGATAATAGTTGTGTAACCACAAATATAAAGTTGTAAGGCTTTAGGGTATGGTTTGGAGGTGGTAGGGGCTTTATTACCTTACGTATGCGCCACATCAACCAGAGGGCTCTATTGCATCTTATCAATAGCTAGTATGGTATGAGATGGAGCCCATTACCAGATACACACACAATAGCACCCTCTTTGTTTGACTTCACACACAAACAACATATCGCTATTGCAATGGTCGGCCAAAATTAGTGCCCCCCCCCCCCCCCCTAATGGCGTCTCTGGTATGGTTGTGGGGGGGGGGGGGGGGTATTGATCAAAATCTGCTGAGGTGGCATGGGCCTAGCGCCCTATCCCGCGTAGCCTGAGTAACACCCAAGGGCCTTCTAGTCCAATGGCATGAGGCCATGGAGGTAATGGTTAAGGCTTGGATCTCTAGAGGTTTCAAGTTCAAAACCTGACTCAAGAGTGTTTTTCTGACAGTGTGGGGTTTCCTCCTTGATGGTGTTCCTTGGTCAGGTCTGGAGCGTCAAAATCAGTATGGGACATTTGACATCTAGTCTTAGGAAGGCTCACTCGGGTATTGGGGTTAGTTACAGACGCTGTTAAAAAAAGTTGTAACAATATTAGGTTGTTGTGAGAATGAGCATTAGACTTTAGGCTAAAAGAGATTGTTTTCCTATGTGTGAGATCAGTGCGGGGTTTCCTCCTTGTAGGTTACATTACTGACTAAAGAGGGTTTTCTGACAGTGCGGGGTTTCCTCCTTGTATGTTAAATAAAAATAATATGGTTTTAGAGGTATACTTCATTAGAAAAACGTCAACCTCAAACCAAGACGGTCAAGAGCAACAAAAACAACAAATTACACAATTACATATTAACACCAATTGACCCAAGCGACCTTTTTTTGTTTTTAAACCTACTATTGAACCATAAGAATCCCAAAGACTTGATTTCGCTGATAATATCTTCAATTTTGAGGGTCTTGTCTTCGACCTTCACCTTGTTTCTCTCCTTCCAAATGCTCCAACACCCAATCGTCACAATCCCTTTGAACACCTCTTTACCAATGCCTTTTTAACCCGCATATTCATGGCTCTCCAATAGATCTATAAATGAAAAAAATGATCAAAGGAGGGACTTTAAACTAGGTACAAATATGGGTCCACAGTACCGAAAGAATGAGGCAAGATGTAAACAAGTGATACACAGTTTCTTCCTTATCATTGCACAATATACACCTCGTGTCGATATTAATGCTTCTATTTTTCAATGCCACCAATGTCGCAATTTTATTCATCTCAGCCCTCCATATAAAGACATTCACTTTCTTTGGAATCCACTTACACTGACCAGGCACATAAGAGTTGGTATGAACCTTGTTTTTATCAAGAAGGCGTTTTACCGCACTAACAGAAAACTCTCTATCCACTGCCCCGTTCCACACCCACCTGTCCTTTCTATGATTTTAATGAGAAATTTTAGCCCTGCTGCAAAGATCCACCATTTACTTAACTTCCGACCTAATGAAATGGGCCTCGCCCACTTCCATATGTACGAGCCATTCCTGTTAACCCGGTGTAACAACAATCAAAAAAGACTATAACGACTTGTAACCGAAACTCCAACCACGCACGACGAAAACCAGCACGTAAAACGAAGAACTCCTGATTTTGATCACGTCGCGCTACGCGACGGTGTTAACATAACCTGGTCACATGACGTAACGCACTTATAAACCGCCTAAGACACGTAGCGGATACGTGTCGTCCACGTGGCAGACCTACCGGTTGACTAAGGCCACCAATGCCCTAGCTAGATCCTTCGCGCTACGCGAAGGGGTTGTGTTATTTTGGTTGTGCGACGCGACAAGATGGAATCAGCTATAAAAGGGATATGCATGGGATATTTCGAACTCGCTCACAACTTTCTTTCTTTCTCTAAAGCTCTTCTATTCTACCCACTGTACCCGAAGCACTAAAACTCTACCCGTTATCAGAGTAATAACTCGAATCACTGGTACGGTACTTTGTCCGGTCGATTGAAACCGATCCAACGGATGTTTAAGTGTTGTCTGTATACGGCTATACTTTGTCATTCGTTGTGGGTTTTGATCTCGTGATTATCGTTAAAGCTGAATTGAGTTAATACACTAATACGTGTGCATTGTGTGTTTAATTAGGAAACTAGGCTTTAACTAGCAAACGAGTACAGACACCTTAAATCTGCAAAGTGAGTCATTCCCTTTTTATCAAATGCTTTCAAAACCTTAAATGTTTTCTAGTTGTACTTACAATGATTAATTTTTTCTATTCTGAAATTACTGTCGGTATGTGGGGTTTTGTATACACTACTTGATAAGCTTCGCTATTGGACAATTGAGGGCCAATAGTGATATGACCATAGTCACAGGAACTGCCACCGAGTGACAAATACTGATTGAGTAATTGAAAGATATAAAAAAATGTAAAAACCCTTAATGCTGTAATTATAACAACGTGCTTTGGACAACTGAATGAACTCACCAGTATTTTTCGCTGATCAAATGTTTTTAAAACGCGTTTCAGGTGATTTGTTGTGAAGAGAAGAAAAGGTTCTATGAAGCACTCAGCTTAAATAATTAGCTATGTAAACCTGAATAAAATGTGTTTTTGTAATCGAGGGTTTATCCCATGGAAAATCCTTCATGTAAATACGGGTTTTTATCCCACAACTTATGAAATGAAAATTTGGTGTTTTGAAACACTGTTATTTTTCCTGACACTCAGTCTTGATAAGTTTTCCGTTGCAATAATTTAATAAACATTAGTACCACTTATATCTGCTCACGGCTCCCGCCCAAGCTAGGGTCGGGGGTTGTGACTGAATGTGGTATCAGAGCCACTGATTTAAGCTAATTAAGTATTGTGAAAATAAAATTAACAGTCATGAATTTGATTAAATATGTAGGATCAGTCTGTGACCCAAACGAGTCGTTTAGAAGAGATTTTATCAGTTTCAGAGGCGGAAACTAAGAAACCGATTGCGAAACCGCTTGAATATCACTTTAAACGTCTTGTGTATTGAAATAACAACGATTACAATCACAAGGAATACCGGCAGCACCTCGGTATCAATCTCTAGTCTCTGGTCTGGTACCTTCAAATGACAACATGACATGCCTATTTATACTAAATGCTTGTTAGCTTGAAATGACACACACATGTTCAAGCTACCAGACATGTTCAAGCTATCAGACACGTTCAAGCTACCAGACATGTTCAAGCTATCAGACATCTCAAGCTACCAGACATCTCAAGCTATCAGACATTGCAACCCAGACTCGATATAAGACGAAGACGACAGATGTGTGCACCAACAGACTCCCCCTCAGATGTTGACAAGTCTTAAATGTCGAGTCTTCACAATCTTCAGTCTTTATCAGTCTGAATGCTCTCTGAAATATCTCACAGTGTAAGCATCCTCAAACTTTATCTCCTACTCCTTTTCAGCATCAACAGACTCCTCACGAACAATCTTTACTCGGATGTCTTCAGACTCCCCCTTTCGATATGCTGGGATCGCAGTCTGGCATGTTGAAATCACAGAATCCTCAGGTATCGGAACCTGACTCTTCCTCAAACCTGTACATTCTCTACCATAAACATAAGTTTTCTAATACAAAACTTTAACACACTCAGACACTACTTGTAAATATCACAAAAATGATCTAACATTTATAGTCTCTGATGAACCACTTGAAGAAATATCATTTTCTTTACTTCTGATGACCACTTGTAACAAGATTTAAACTCTTAAACACATTCTCCCAAACCAGTTCGTCAAGTTTAGCACTTGGAATTTTGAAAATTAGCTCTTCAACACCAGTTGTCGAAAATCTTTTTGAATTTTTCAAAAATTTATGCTAAAACATACTGAAATCATTTTGGGATTTTTGAAAAAAAAAATGAAATGCAATAAAGAAATATTTACAAACAATATTTTTGTGAGTTTGTGTAAGAGGATCATATCAGTTTTTGAGACAAATCACCAACACCGTTAAGCTTCATTTCATTTTAAGTTCTAAACAATTCACCTAGATTGTCAGTATACTGGTCCACTTAAATTCTCAGACAAAGTTCAACTGCTTCGAGATACGAAATTAATGTTTTAAGCACTTAAACTCAATCGCGTGTCCCACCTCAGAATATACTCCCGTATCCAGATCCCAATATTCAGTATTACAGGTGAGTATACCTAGATGATATCTGTAAGGGGTTAAAATGCGAGGGCCGTGAGAGCTCAGGTCGATACTCCCGTATACGCAGAGAGATGACGGCTTCGACTTTTGGTGGGTCCCCTTTAGAGGATCTTTTTTTACAACAGCAATGACTATCAATTTTATTGTTTCATCAATTTGCTGAGGGTGGCGCTTATATTTCAAAGCATATGCAGAAAGTATTATGCGGGGACTAGGTCAGAAATTTCTTTCAGCAGAAGTCCCGGGATAATACCCCAGATATCACTAAGCATAAAGACCTAGTATCTCAGAAAGAGAGACCTTTCAAACAAGATTTCGGGGGTTACCCATATATCCGAGAGATGTTTCCCCACGATATAAGCAAGTTTGAATTTAGGTTTATATCTCGTCACAATCTACTAAATGTGCAAAACCCTACTGACACATCATCAGTGAGACCATTTATCACTTTTTATCTTACCAATTCTTTAGCATGTTGTGATCGTCCACTGATGTACTATCATTTCCTCTTTTATACAACAAAACTCATTTTCATTTTATCATGTTTTTGTCTTTTTCAAATTTTCAAATGTTTTTGGATTTTTTAAAATTTCTTACTCCCCCTAAAATGCAAACACATTTTAGGAAATTTGAAAACCAACTGTACAATAAAGTGACAACCGATATCAAATTGCTTCAATTCGTCATCCACTTGGCATAAACAATCAGAACTCCCCTCACAACAAACTATTTTCCCATTGTGATTTCAAAACACTTAAGTTTGTTTTAATCAAATGGTTTTTCCGGAAAATAAGTTTTGTTTTTACCACTTATAGGAGCATGGTTCATCATATTGTCTTTCAACCACTTGTATGAAGATTACATCAAGTTCAAATTAATGACCTTGAGTAATCACAATGTAGATGAAAATCTTCTTCAACCACTTGTAGGTTTTCCTACCAATCATACCATTTGTAGAAAACTAACAATTTAAATGATATCACCTGTACTTTACCATCTTTACCACTTGTAAAATTACCAACCAAGAAAGATAGATGGCGATTCCTGCTCCACTCTTACCAACCTGGGAGCTCCGGCAAGTCAGATTTTTCATTTAAACAGATTCACCCAAGCCTGACTGTTCTTGGGTGATTTTGAATTCTTGTTCAACAATGGTGGAAAATTTGCATCATCCATTGTTAGACCAGAATTCTCATTTTTTACCTCAACACATGGCTCTTCTGGTTTTACCATACCAGATTCATTGCCTGAATGTGGCTTGTCTGACTTTGATGAGCCAGATTCATCACCGACATGTGGCTCCTTTGTTTCCGAAGAAACAGATTCATTGCCAGAAAGTGGCTCCTTTGTTTTCAAAGAAACAAATTCATCGCCGACTTTTATTGGAACCCAATCCACTCTAGATTTAGGTTTTCCAAATTCATCAACTTGTGACATAAATGACTTTTCACAATTTCTTTTATATTCAAAAACTTTTATAAAAGTTTTGTCTGAAAAATTAACTTTCTTTGATTTTTTATCAGTTTGATTAGTCAATTTTTCTTTCGTTACTCTCTCTTTTGTCCTCAGATTTGTATCTGATGAATTCGTTTTACCTGACTGATCATTTGAGCAAATCGATTCATCAGAACTTTTATCTGAATTACCAATTGTACCCGAGGACAAAATCTTCTCCAGATACTCTCTGGCCTTCTTCCTCTTCTTCCTCAGTCTGTCTTTTTGCCCCTGTGAAAGATTCACTTTCTTTTCTTGAACTTTAGGTTCTTGAACCTTCTGTTCTTTGGGCTTGACATTGACTGGTTTCTTCACCTGCTTCTGAGATTCAGCCCTCGATCTTCTCATTGATCTCATTGAGTAATCTCTAGCAATATGGCCAATGATATTGCAGTTAAAGCATCTCCTTGACTCAAATCTCCAACTCTGGCAGTTAACAGCAATGTGTCCTTGATAGCCGCATCTGTAACACACTCTGTTATCGTACCAATCACCATTTTCAGTCCAAACATTTATATCAAAGCACTGTTTGGCTTGGTGATAATCTTTCCTCCTCTTGTTTGCTAGATTTGGCCTTTGAGCTCTGTGGTCCGACCTGCACCACTCATTACCAACAATTTTTGAATTTTCATTTTTTACTTTTTGTAATTTTTGATTGCGATTGGATGATTGATCTGATGAACTTTTATTTTCTTTTTGAACATTTTTCAAAATTTTCTCTTTTTGTTTTTGTTCCACTTTCTTCTTCAAAGGTTTTTGCTTTGAGCATTCTCCCTTTTCAGTTGATTGTGGAACAGTTTCTTGAAACTTTTCTTTTAACTTCAAAAATAAATTCTTTTTCTTCATTTTTTCATTTTCATCATCAGATTTCTCATCACAATCTTCAACTTTGACTTCGTCAAAGTTTGTGACATTGTCACTTATTGGAACTGAATTAATAGGTTTTGGACAAGGTATAGTTGAAGTATTCACAAACACCTTCAACTTTTCTTCCCATTCCTTGATTTTCTTTTGAGCACACTCTGCTTCCTTTTCAAGTCGAATAATCTTTTCAAGATGAGAATTGATTGCAATTTGTTTTTCAAGATTGTTTTTACCAAACAAATCTCTCTCATCTTCTAAAATTTTTATTTGACTTTGAAAATCTTTCTCAATTTTTACTTTTTCATTTTCTAAATGTTGTATTTGATTTTTCAAAACATTTTCTGATTTTTTAAGATTTTTGTTTTCTAATGACAAACTCTCTACATTCTTCAAGAGTTTGGCATTATCTGTCTCAGATTTTTCACAGTTTAAACATTTCCCAGGAATCTGTTTCTCATCAGCTTTCGTCTCAACCTTCAAAGCTGAAATATTTTCAACCTGTTTCTTCTCCTCATGAACACTTTCATCCTTACTCTCTTCTTCTGATAAATGATCAAAGATAAGTGCATCTTTTGCAACCTCTTTCTTTAACTCTGGTTCAGGATTCACAGATACAGGTTTTTCAGATTCAACTTTCTCAACCTTGATCGATGGAACTTGTTCAATCTGCTCAGCTCTGATCTCTTCTTTAACAATAACTGCCTTTTGATTCTTTCTTTTTGCATCTTGTTTTTCTTTCAATTTTTCAATTTTATCGGCATAAAATAACTTTCCACAACTTTGATCAGATGGAAGTTGTTGTTTAAGATTTTCAAGTTCCCGGATTTCCTCTTCATAATTGTCACTCTCTTCATCAGACGAGTGATCAAAAACTGGAACTTTTTCCAAAACTTCTTTTGCTGAGACTGTTTCTTCTTCTTTCTTTATAGGAATATATTGCTGAGATTCATAATTCATATATGCCAATAATTCTTCAAAATTCATGTTTCGATGTCAAATATTCTCTTTAAATGTTGATTGGGCCGATTGGAATCGAAATCACATGAGCCGATGATGATCACATGATAAGGCTGACAATTTAATCTTTCACAAATCTTTGATTTGGTCGCCTCTTTACTCAAAGCAAATTGATTGGACCACGAAAAACAATGTCACATGAATCTTTTAAAATGTATTGCATGCAGCCGACAACACATTTAGTAACCAATTAGTGATTGGGCCGAAAGTAATCTTGAGCAGAAGATCACATGCAATAGACAAATCCAAAACAACTAGCCGACAACAATGAATATTTCTTAAATCTGATTGGACCGCAAATTTTCTGATTCACACAGGCTGAGAAGTGTAGTTGACTGTTGACAACACTCACATGCACAACTTTGTTCAATGTACCCACTATTTCACAATCACATGCAATTACAACAGTGTGATTTCAAGTGGTCAAGCGGTTTCAAGCGGTCAAGCAGATTTCAAGCTAACAGCCAATTTCAAGCGATCATATGGTGAAAACTCAAGCGAGCAGCAGTTTCAAGCGAACAAGGTTGATTTTTTCAAGCTGCCAGTCAATTTCAAGCGAGCAATGTTTTCAAGCTGTCACACGATGTTATGTTCGCTTGAAATGTTGATGATGTCAGCAATTTCGAACCAATTTCAAGCTAGCAGACCGATTTGAATTAGATTTAAGTCGATTTCAAAGCTGACACTTTACAGGATTTGTTTAAACATGATTACGCACAATATGTGAAAGTTTGAGCCGTTTTTAACCGTGAAAAATTTTTAAATTTGAAAAGAATGGTGTAGAAATCAGAAAAAGTGACGAAAATAAGCTGCTTTGGCAAGATCTCTTCCTCCTGAGCTCTGATACCACTTGTAGGATCGGTTTGTGACCCAAACGAGTCGTTCAGAAGAGATTTTATCAGTTTCAGAGGCGGAAACTAAGAAACCGATTGCGAAACAGCTTGAATATCACTTTAAACGTCTTGTGTATTGAAATAACAACGATTACAATCACAAGGAATACCGGCAGCACCTCGGTATCAATCTCTAGTCTCTGGTCTGGTACCTTCAAATGACAACATGACATGCCTATTTATACTAAATGCTTGTTAGCTTGAAATGACACACACATGTTCAAGCTACCAGACATGTTCAAGCTATCAGACACGTTCAAGCTACCAGACATGTTCAAGCTATCAGACATCTCAAGCTACCAGACATCTCAAGCTATCAGACATTGCAACCCAGACTCGATATAAGACGAAGACGACAGATGTGTGCACCAACAAAATACTTCTGTGAAAATTGTGATACGAATTAAATATTATATATTCGATTTTCGGAGTTCATTGTTTTTTTTTTTTTTTTTTTTTTTGCTTTTGACTAATAGTATGAACGCCAGAGGGTTATCAGACGCTTTCCAAAATATATCTGTTAATCATACAAATATCGATATTGTTGAGAATCAAACTGGGTACCAAGCAGATATGGACGAACCGATGATTTTCCAAGCACAACCGTCACCAAAAACACCACCTAAAAAGAGGAAGAGAATATTAGATTGGAAAGTAAGAAGGATGAAGAAGGTGCCAGTCGCAACAAAAACGAAAAGGACCGGAGAAACAAGTAGAAAAGAAATTGCAGGTGAAAGTTCCAATCCAACCACTATGTCATTAACGTGGGAGGAGTAGATCAAAGGTTGCCTGCTCATCCTGCGATGACAATGAACCCTGAGCCGATAATTCCCGAACCAGTAATCCCCCAACAGCCGCTCCCAAATCCGGTGGAAGAGTGGTGGACTAATGATTTGGAATTCCATAATCTTATGAACAAACCATTTCAATTTTACCCAAATTTCCAACCGGTGCCTCCAGCTTTTCCCCTAATGAACCCATAAAACGTGGCCGAGCTTCGCCACTATGGCAAGGAGATAACGGATGCGGGAAGGAGAATCAAGAACGCAAGAGAAAATCTCTTCGAGAAATACGACGAGAGGGAGCATCATTTCTAGAAAACTAAACTTATATTATATGCCTGTATAATATACTTTCTGTATTTTATAAAAAACTAACATATGTATATATAATATATAAAAATATAATTATATTTGTGGAAGCGTATGTATTTGCCCACTCTAACATGAACGCTGACCCACTATCAGAACCGGGCACCACCATAAAACCGCCGGCATAGCACAACAATATCTCTCACTCTCTTTCTCTCTCTCCGTCTCCAGCGGTGGTCGGACTTCGTAGATAGTGCCAGAAGTCTGTTGGTTCTAACTATTGTGAATAAATTATCACAAAAGCAAATTGATTAATTGCATATACTCTTGAAGACGATGAAGAAATTTAAGAAAAGATCTTTGAACATTAAAAAAAACAGGGAAACAAAAGATAACCTGTATTGATATACGCCCATTCGTGGGTATTCATGGGAGAAGCAGAAAACGGTGGTGTGGGGTAGATGTTGTAGACAGAGAAAGGATGAAGAAAATGATGCCTGAAGATGAGTGATGGTGGGAATTATATAGGATGTGAAACGGTGGCAAACGATGGTGAATCGGTGGATGGTGTTAATGGTTTGGTTCTTTCGAATTGTGCATGAATTTGGTTTTCAAATGCAAAGTGACGACGTTTGAAAGGAGAGTGCGTTTGAATATTTCAAATGTAAAGTGTCGACGTTCGAAAGACGTGTTGGTTTGAATATTTTGTCGGTTCCATTATGAGTTTGGATGTCAAATGTAAAGTTGCGACATTCGAATATCCATGTTAGTTTTGTATATAGAAACGGTGCATCGTTTTACGCAGCCAAAACCAATTTGCAGTACACAATACGTGAGTTTCTTAAACGGAAATAAGAAGACTGCACCAATCGTAGAGTACGGTCTCTTCCAACGTGCCCTTTGCCATGCAATTCCTTAATGATTTGAAGGCGGAGGCCGAAATTAGGGATACATAATTGATTTTCCTTAAAAAGGAAACCGTCATGCACAAGAAAATATGACCTCTTCCCAATTTGCACGTCCTGTAAAATAACAAAAAATATGGATCTGTTGTGAGCTGTTCCATGAGACTGTCTAGCCCGGGCACAACAACTATCATAGAAACAAGCAGGTTACTCCTTCTGCTCAAGGCATCCGCCACCCGATTCTAAATTCTAGACTTATGCTTCACAACAAAAGTAAACTTTTCCAAGAAAGCTATCCATCGAGCATGCTTATGTGATACTTTATCTTGACTACGGATATGCCTCAACGAATCAAGGTATTTAAACAAAACAAACTCCTTGTGAAACAAATAATGACGCCAATGTTTCACAGCCTGGACCACTGCATAAAATTCAACATCATAAGTGCTATAACACAACTTTCGCCCAGTCAACTTCTCAGTGAAATAGGAAACTGGATGCGCCCCTTGACTTAGGACTGCCCCAATACCACCCTCCGAGGCATCTATGTGCAACTCAAAAACCTGAGAAAAATCTGGCAATACTATAATTGGCGTTGTTGTAAGCTTTTCCTTAATTAACTGTAAAGACGATTCTGCCTCCTCAGTCCATATAAAATTCTTCCCTTTCATGCAATCAGTCACTGGCACCATAAGGGAACTGAAAATTCAAATGAACCATCTATAAAATGAAGCAAGAGCATGGAAACTACGTATTTCAGTTATCGTAGTTGGAGTTGGCCACTGCTTTACAGCCACTACTTTTGATTCATCTACCTGTATGTCGTCACCAGAAAAACATACCCCAAAAACAGGACCTTAGGGACCATGAAGACACACTTCTTCTCGGCTGCATACAAGTTATCCCTACGGAGCAAGGTCAAAACCTGTCGTACATGCCTCACATGCTCATTAAAATCAGGGCTATAAATATAGACGTCATCAAAATAGACGACCATAAATTTACCAATAAAGGGTCTAAATAACTGGTTCATGATGCGCATAAACATACTAGGGTCATTGGGTAAACCAAAAGGCATCACTAACCATTCATACAAACCATCACGAGTCTTGAAGGTGGTTTTCCACTCATCACTAGGCCTGAGTTGAATCTGGTAGTTCCCACTCTTCAAGTCTAGCTTTGTGAACAAGATAACATCAGTGTTGATCATGATAACTTTGATAGTGATGATGATTTCCACAGTTATGGAAAGGGTTGTGAAAAATGTAAGATTAAGAATAAAATACAATTTTCCTAGTGGTGACCCATCATATAATCCACTCTTTGTTGGCCAGTTAATTAATGATAAGCAGAATTTGAATGAAATGGTGAAAAACTATGTTGTTAGGGCTAGAAGGCAAGTGTATATTGGGAAAAATGAGCAATTAAGGTATAGGGTTGTTTGCATGGGTACAAATCTGATGTAGTGGGTGATACGATAATGAAGAACAAATCACAATGATTTTCTAGAATACCCATGATAATCTTCCCAAACCCCTAAAATTCAACCCAAAGTGCAAAGAATTTGAAGTGAAAAGGTTATTCTCAAAATTCCAGTCTGGCCATTCAAATTACATGAGAAAGATATAAATAAAGACACAAATTCGAATTGGTCCACAAAAAGGCCATTGGACAAACACAAGCCCAAAAACAAAATGCATAAAATGCCGATAAAAAACAAAAAGTGTCCATAACTCCCATTAGGCCTAAACTTAGGCAAGGCCACCACTACAGGCTCCTCATTTCAAGCTTTGATTTGACTGGTCGAACGCCTAAAACGGAGACCCGTAGCCAAAGTTATGCTTGTTTTCGTAAATCACCCTTGGAAGCTCGAGCATGGGCCTCCAGAAATGTCATGGCTCGATCTTCTACACTTGGGCCTGCATCATTCCCTCCTAGGTAGACAAAATTTGACCTTGAATCCGTAGTGAACTCATCATCAAACGAATCCACATGAAAAGGCAGCAAATGTTTGACATTGAAAACATCAGAACAACGAATGTGGCTTGGTAACTTCAAACGATAAGCATTAGAATTTATCTTCTACACAATCTCCACTGTCCCAATCTTCTTGGCTGCCAACTTATTATACTCTCCAACTGAAAAACGATCCTTAGTCAAAATGGCCCAAACAAAGTCACCCTCTTCAAAATCAACTTGCCTACGCTTTTGGTCTGCAGCTTGCTTGTACTTTGAATTAGTATGGGCCAAGTTGTCCTGCACAGCTTTATGAACTTCATGTAACCCCACCACAAAATCTTGCACCTTTTTGGGGACAGAACCTGGGACAGGAAGTGACATCAAATCAAAAGGCCCCCGGGGTTTAGCAGAATAGACCACCTCAAACGGGCTAAACCAAGTACTCCGATTAACAGCATGATTATGAGCAAACTCAGCCTGACATAGCTTTTGATCCCAAGACTTCACATGATCACCTAAAAGACACCGCAAAAGATTACCAAGTGACCAATTAACAACCTCCGTCTGCCCATCAGCTTGAGGGTGGTAGGCGCTACTGAAATTAAGCTGAGTGTTCACCATTTTCCATAGGTTGCGCCAAAAATGACTCAAGAAACGAGTGTCCCGATGAGAAAAAATAGAGGATGGCAAACCATGAAAACGATAAATATCCCGAAAGAACAACTGAGCCACATTAAGTGCATTTGTTGTTTTCTTGCAAGGAATAAAGTGCACTGTTTTCGAAAACCGATCCACTACTATAAAGATCAAATCATTACCACACTGAATACTATAAAGATCAAATCATTACCACACTGAATACGTGGTAATCCCAACACAAAATCCATGTTAATGTCTACCCAAGGGTGCAGAGGAATGGGTAGGGACATATAAAGCCCTGCATTGGTAGTTGTGCCTTTTGAAACTTGATAGATCCTGCAACGTCTAACAAACCGATCAACATCCCTGCGCATAGTAGGCCAAAAAATAAGAAGACTGCACCAATCGTAGAGCACGGTCTCTTCCAACGTGCCCTTTGCCATGCAATTCCTTAATGATTTGAAGGCGGAGGCTGGAATTAGGGATACATAATTGATTTTCCTTAAAAAGGAAACCGTCATGCACAAGAAAATATGACCTCTTCCCAATTTGCACGTCCTGTAAAATAACAAAAAATATGGATCTGTTGTGAGGTGTTCCATGAAACTGTCTAGCCCGGGCACAACAACTATCATAGAAACAAGCAGGTTACTCCTTCTGCTCAAGGCATCCGCCACCCGATTCTAAATTCTAGACTTATGCTTCACAACAAAAGTAAACTTTTCCAAGAAAGCCATCCATCGAGCATGCTTATGTGATACTTTATCTTGACTATGGATATGCCTCAACGAATCATGGTATTTAAACAAAACAAACTCCTTGTGAAACAAATAATGACGCCAATGTTTCACAGCCTGGACCACTGCATAAAATTCAACATCATAAGTGCTATAACACAACTTTATCCCAGTCAACTTCTCAGTGAAATAGGAAACTGGATGCGCCCCTTGACTTAGGACTGCCCCAATACCACCCTCCGAGGCATCTATGTGCAACTCAAAAACCTGAGAAAAATCTGGCAATACTATAATTGGCGTTGTTGTAAGCTTTTCCTTAATTAACTGTAAAGACGATTCTGCCTCCTCAGTCCATATAAAATTCTTCCCTTTCATGCAATCAGTCACTGGCACCATAAGGGAATTTAAATTTCAAATGAACCATCTATAAAATGAAGCAAGAGCATGGAAACTACGTATTTCAATTATCGTAGTTGGAGTTGGCCATTGCTTTACAGCCACTACTTTTGATTCATCTACCTGTATGTCGTCACCAGAAACAACATTCCCCAAAAACAGGACCTTAGGGACCATGAAGACACACTTCTTCTCGGCTGCATACAAGTTATCCCTACAGAGCAAGGTCAAAACCTGTCGTACATGCCTCACGTGCTCATTAAAATCAGGGCTATAAATATAGACGTCATCAAAATAGACGACCATAAATTTACCAATAAAGGGTCTAAACAACTGGTTCATGATGCGCATAAACATACTAGGGTCATTGGATAAACCAAAAGGCATCACTAACCATTCATACAAACCTTCATGAGTCTTGAAGGCGGTTTTCCACTCATCACTAGGCCTGAGTTGAATCTGGTAGTACCCACTCTTCAAGTCTAGCTTTGTGAAAATAGTAGCACCGCTAATTTGGTCAAGTAAATCATCCAGTCGGGGGATTGGAAATCTGTACCTCACAGTGATCTTGTTGACTGCATGATTATCAACACACATACGCCATGTCCCATCCTTCTTTGGATTCAACAGAGCCGGAACAGCACAAGGACTCATGCTTTCTCGAACGTACCCTTTAGAAATTAAGTCTTCAACCTGCCGACACAATTCCTCATGCTCTTTTGGGCTCATTATGTAATGGGGCTTATTGGGTAGCTGGGCCCTTGGATCCAAATCAATGTGGTGTTGGATGTCTTGTAAGAGTGGCAATCCGGCAGGTAAATCATCAGGGGAAACATCAACAAACTCCTCAAATAGCAGAACCATAGATTCAGGAATTTCGACTTCCTCGGGCACTGGCTTCCCTATCAAAATAAAAACATTGCTTGCTTCCTCCAACTCATCTTGAAACTGACTACTGGTCAACAGAGTACCCGAATGTTTTGTGGTTAACTTCTTAGGTTTGCTAGGCACAAGAGTTATCTTCACATCGCCAAACAGAAAGCTATAAGTATTGGACCGCCCATTATGTTCTATATTACACTCATACTCCCAAGGTCTACCCAACAATAAGTGACAAGCATCCATAGGGACCACATCACACACAACATCATCTTTATATGTGGACCCAATAGAAATAGAAACAAGGGCTCTCTTAGATACTGCTACTCCGCCTCCCTTTTTAAGTCAATGAAGCTTATAAGGCTTGGGGTGACTCTCTGTCTTCAAAGCCAACTTCTAGACTGCTTCTTCAGATAGCAAATTATCATAACTTCCCGAATCAATAACAAACGTGCAAACTTTTCCCAAAATGGTACATGTTGATTGGAAGATGTTATGCTTAAGCCAGTCATCCCCATCTGCCTTTGGTGCATAGCAAGAGCGCCTGACTACCAGGTGCACCCCAACATCACCGGTCATAACCTCTTCCTCATATTCAGTTTCTTCATTGTACACTGGGGTATTTTCGTACTCTTCATATTGGTTATCCTTAGACTCAGCAAACAAGTGTCGTTTACCAGCCTTTTTACACTCAGCTTGACGATGGCCTGTTTCACCACAATTGAAACAGTTCGAGCCACTACTACTAGCCCCCTTAAAAGTTGGCCCAGTATTGTTAAACCCAGGCCTTTGCTAACTAGGCCTGCCACGAGGTGCCCCACCACCCGACCCAACATTTCCTCCGACAGGGGCATGAGATAATGAACCGCTCACCCGACGATTTTGTTTCTCAAAGGCCAACCCTCGTTGGTGCGCCTCTAGAATGGTTAACGGGTCAAAAAGATTCACAGACTCATGATTTGAACCCTCAGACCCCCAATATATCGAGAAACAAGTTGTTCTTCCGGTTCTTGAATATCGTTCCTAGCAATCATTGGTAAAACTTCGTTGTATAATCAACAGCCGATTTATCCCCCTGTTTTAAATTTTGCAGATGTTGGTACATCAACCTTTGAAAGTTATGAGGCAAAAAGTTGGATCGCAAGCACTTTCTCATCTTGATCCATGTCACGATTCTTGACTTCCCAATCCTATTTCGTGTTAGCTTCAATTGTTTCCACCATGCAGAAGCCCTACCACATAACCCGGTAGCGAGCAAAGCCACCCGCTTATTTCCAAGCACCTCCTTATACTCAAATACCTCCTCTACGGTAGCCAACCAGTCGACGAACCCCTTCGGATTCAAACAAGTCCCATCAAATTCTAGAATATCACCTCTTATCCCAGAATCCCAATGCCTATTGCCCTCTCCACGTTCTCTCCTTGGTCGCCCTTCTTGATTTTCCTCGGAATTCGAACCATCACCAAATGGGTTACTAAAATCAAAACCGTACCCATCATTGGGTCCCTGCCTCCTACGATTGATCAAGCCGGCCATCTGGTCAGTCAACTGATCGACCACTTGATCCAAATGTTGATCCATTCACGCTACAAGTCGCTTCTCCAACTCCCGTTCATATACTTCATCGAGTGGCATGTTTCTCCTCGGAGGCATTTTGAGCCAGGAATTCGACTCTAATACCAACAGATGTAGTGAGTGATACAATAATGAAGAACAAATCACGTTGATTCTACAAATACCCATGATGATCTTCCCAAACCCCCAAAATTTAACCCAAAGGGCAAAGAATTTGACATGAAAAGGTTATTCTCAAAATTCAAGTCTGACCATTCAAATTACATGAGAAAGATATAAATAAAGACACAAATTCGAAATGGGCCACAAAAAGGCCATAGGCCAAACACAAGCCCAAAAACAAAATGCATAAAACACCAAAAAACATAAAAGTGTGTAACACCCCGAAAATATAAATCCTTATATTAAAATTCTAATGAAATAACAAACAAGATTTTACCAACTAGGAACTTAACCTAGTTAAATTCAAGTCTTGAAATAATTCATAACATGGTTAAAATACTTAAACTTAAGGGAAAATCAAAGTTAAGGGTTTAAACTTGTCAAAAGTGAAAGATAATTACTAATAGTAACAAAACCAAACCAAACACACAAAAAATTTGTGTGTCTGGTCGATCAAGAGAAAGGGGGCGACACAGGGGATTCTCCAACCCTAGCTTCACACCAAAATCTACTAAATTGAAGCCTTAAATCTGTTTCAAATCGAATTCTAAACATAAATTAGTGATCACCTCGTCATAGGGATCAAAAGGTATGTATAATTTTGATATTTTGATTCACCATAAATTCTAGGTTAATGGTGAATAACTGAAATTGAACCTAGATATGTCATGCATGAATGAATCTTGAAGTAATATGTTGTTTAGGATTAAACCCTAGATGATAATTTGTGAAAATCATTGCATGTTACTTGAAGAAATTACAATCACCATTGTAGGTGATTTATGATATTGTAAAGACTAGACAAGTACTAGGATTATGAATTTTAATCTAGAGAAAAGTTGAATGGTATGAGGAAATTCAGTAATTTGAATGTTTAAATGAGTACAAATTGTTAATTAAAGTGAAATTAGATGTTAAATTGCAAGTCATGAACTTAGTAATGATTGTAGAAAAATCTGACTCGTTAGGTGTTCGTTGAAATGCCTAACTGAGGATTTAAATGTTAGAATAGGAGGAAAACGCAGATTTAGTCATGACTCATAACGATGCGATTATGGTCATGAAAAGAGTTCTAAACAAGTTGTAAAACTGAATTTTCTAGGCAAAGAGTCCGGATCATCAAGCGGACAAGCCAGAGGGAATTCACGGGGGAAAGGCGTGCTCTAGAGGTACGAAATTTATCATTTCGTTATATTATACATAATTGTTAGATTTATGTAGACATTTTGAACATGATGATCAAGATTACTAATATGTCACGAATATGACTAGTATCTTGAACAAGTGATAAACATGGTTTCTTGCATACCCTGAATGGTGCTTAATTCAGCACTCAAACGAGTCAAAACAAGCTTGTAGACTATTCCGTAGATATTCTCTTGAGAGAATAGTCAAGTATTATCATAAGTAAAAATGTTGGATATGGGTAACTAACTTAGTCATTTAATAATTTTGTGTGAAATTAAGTTGTTTCGACATAAGAAAAGAATCAGCCAAACTGAAATCAGAACAAGAAAAACTGGTTCAGCGTGCACCGTAAATTACGGTGATACCGTAATTTACGGTGGCCAGTATTTTGTTACGATGGGATTCTACTGTTTTACGGTAGGTCACAATTGTCCATAATCCACCGTAACTTACGGTGTCACCGTAAGTTACGGTGGAGCCCAATTTTTTTTTAAAATTTGATTTTCTTGAATACGCTTTCGGACATGGTTTGGACACGTAAATTCCAAGAATCATAATACTAATGTTTGTCTAAAATGTTCAGTTTTTCAGGTATTCAAGTAGAAGGATGATGATCAAGTATAAGTACTCGAACCGAACACTCC
This sequence comes from Helianthus tuberosus, assembly GCA_030545235.1. Lineage (NCBI taxonomy): Eukaryota > Viridiplantae > Streptophyta > Magnoliopsida > Asterales > Asteraceae > Helianthus > Helianthus tuberosus. The sequence continues at coordinate 20,632,520 of CM060409.1, forward strand.
AACTAACGCTTCCGCATTTGATCTTTTGTTTTTTTAAAACTATGTAAACAAATTGTAGTTTCTGTCTTGAATATGGTTTCGTAGGATCAATATATGAATGTTGTGTCTAGATAAACCTTTCAAATCTTGTAAGTTTTTGTAAACTCCAAATTTTGGCATGAAATGCAAGGTATTACATTATTAGTTCTAGTAATATAAACTGGGTCTTACAAGTTGGTAATCAGAGCTCAAGGTTGTCAAAAGTGTTCGGTTCAAGCTTGATCAAGCATCCGGTAAGAGTTAATCGTTTAAGTAGAAATTAGAGAATATAGAAATAAATCATGAACAAATATGCATGAAAAGAGTGTGTAAGCTCACTCAAATACAAGAAATGCATGAAACAAGAATAATTAAATCAAGTTATGAACTTGATTGAATTGAAACAAGAATAATTAAATCAAGTTATGAACTTGATTGAATTGAAACAAGAATAATTAAATCAAGTTATGAACTTGATTGAATTGAAACAAGAATAATTAAATCAATTTATGAACTTGATTGAATTGAAACAAGAATGATTAAATCAAGTTATGAACTTGATTAAATCAAAACAAGTAAAGCATGTGTCATAAATGGAATGTTTAACAACCTATGTAAACATTTCAGAAATAGAGATGGCTGATGGAGGTAATGATAATGCGGTGCCAAGAGTCACCGAACAAATGAGGGAAGTGATTGCTGAAGAGGTTGGAAAGGCGATCGAAAACAGCTTGTCGGGCTTTATTGATAAAATTCAAAACACAGTTTTATCAATAGTAGAAGAGAGAATCAAGAAATTGGAAGATGATTTAAATTCAGCAAAGGAAAAGCATGGTGGACGAAAGCCTTGTTCATACAAGGAATTCATGGCCTGTAAACCACCAATATATGGGGAGGTTGATCCAATTGTGTGCCAACGATGGCTAAGTGATATTGAAGGAGTATTCGAGAGAACTCATTGTGATGAAAATGACTACGTAGCTTATGGTACGGGTCAATTAAGAGGTCAAGCGAAAGACTGGTGGGATAACAAAAAGAAGGAGATTGGAAGTGAAGCGGCTAAGGCCATGACATGGGAGGAGTTTAAGACGTCGTTTCTTAAATACCATAGTCCCAAAGCGGTCATAAATAGAATCAAGGAAGAGTTCATGCAACTCAGACACAAGGGTGAATCCATAGACAAGATCACGGGGATGTTTATGGACAAGATAAAGTTCTGTGATGATTTGGTGACAAATGAAGAACAAAAGGTCTATTACTACCATAACATGCTAAGTGCGGAGTATAGAGAGTTCATAACCCCTTCAAAATACGAGACCCTTACCGAGATTGTCAATGCTGCTCGGGAAAGGGAGATCGAACTGAAAAAGAGCATAGAACGGGGTGAAAGAAGGGCACAAGATGTGAATCCAAGCCCTACTAAGAAGGCACGAACAAACGAAAGCGCAAAGAAATCTGATACGAAAGGCGGGTCGCCAAGTTGCAGAATCTGCGGGAAGGGTCATAAAGGCGAATGCCGTTACAAGGATAAGCCTTGTCCCATATGCAAGAAAACGGGACATATGGCTATATCGTGCCAGGAGAAAGTGACGGTTTGTTACAATTGTTATCGAACGGGTCACAAGAAGTCGGAATGCCCGGAACTGGTTGGAAAGAAGGATGGGCAGGAACCGAAAGGTGAAGCCCCGAAAGCAAAGGCAAGATCTTTTCAACTAACCGCTGCAGAAGCAAAGGTTGAACCTGACGTGGTCTCAGGTATATTTGCTGTAAATTCAATTCCCGCACATGTGTTATTTGATACGGGTGTGAATAAATCCTTTGTTTCATATGGATTTATTCGACATCCTTCATTTGTTCTAACAAAATTACCTGTGCCCTTAGAAGTAGAGATAGGTAATAACAAGAGCTTTATTGTTTGTGATGTATATAAAAACTGTAAACTGAGCATTGACGACGAAGAATATTTGATAAACCTAATCCCGATGTCAATGGGAGAATTTCAAGTAGTCGTTGGGATGGATTGGTTATCTCAATACCATGCAAAGATCGTGTGTTTTCGTAAAGAGATAAAACTAACATCTCCGAGCGGGAAACACGTCACCATTTATGGCGAAAAAGGAGGCAACCCTATAGTATGCTCAATGTTGAAAGCCCACAAGCTTATGAAGCAAGGATGCAAGGCATTCATAATATACGCTAATGAGCCCGAGAAAGAATCACGAAAGATTGGAGAGGTACCGGTAGTACGAGATTATGAAGATGTGTTTCCGGAGGATTTACCGGGGATACCGCCGGAACGGGAAGTAGAGTTCGGGATCGAATTGATTCCGGGCGCAAAACCCGTAGCAAAAGCCCCGTACCGACTCGCACCGTCAGAATTACAAGAGCTGATGTCCCAAATTCAAGACCTGCTTGACAAGGGATTCATAAGGCCGAGTGTGTCTCCTTGGGGCGCACCGGTATTGTTCGTGAGAAAGAAAGACGGGAGCATGCGCATGTGTATCGATTACCGGGAGTTAAACAAACTCACGGTAAAGAACCGATACCCGCTCCCGAGAATAGATGATTTATTCGATCAACTGCAAGGTGCGAATTGGTTTTCAAAAATTGACATTAGATCGGGGTATCACCAACTAAAGGTCAAAGAAGAAGATGTGCCGAAGACGGCTTTCCGCACGAGATACGGACATTACGAATTCCTCGTGATGTCATTTGGACTAACAAACGCACCCGCGGCTTTCATGGACCTCATGAACCGGGTTTGCAAGCCAATGTTGGATAAGTCGGTCATCGTGTTTATCGATGATATCTTGGTGTATTCGAAAAGTGAAGCTGAACACGCACACCACTTACAAGAAGTGTTAGAGACACTTAGACGAGAGAAGTTATATGCAAAATTCTCTAAATGTGCCTTTTGGTTACGAGAGGTACAATTTCTTGGCCACGTCATAAGTGCCGACGGAGTATTGGTGGATCCGTCAAAGATAGAGGCTGTGTCAAAATGGAATCTTCCGAAGAACCCTTCGGAAATTAGAAGCTTTTTGGGGCTTGCGGGATATTATAGGAGATTCATTCAAGATTTCTCTAAGATTGCGTCACCGCTAACAAAGCTAACACGGAAGAAAGAAAAGTTCATTTGGGGTGCTGATCAAGAGAAAGCGTTTCAAACGTTAAAAGAAAAGTTAACTCAAGCTCCGGTATTGACATTGCCGGACGGAGTCGAAGACATGGTGGTTTATTCGGATGCTTCATTATCGGGGCTCGGTTGCGTGTTGATGCAACGGGGCAAGGTAATAGCCTATGCCTCGAGACAATTGAAGATACACGAGAAGAAATATCCCACGCACGATCTCGAGTTGGCAGCGGTGGTATTTGCATTAAAAATATGGAGACATTACTTGTATGGGGTAAAGTGCACCATATTCACCGACCACAAGAGCTTGAAATACTTCTTTGATCAGAAGGAGTTAAATATGCGACAAAGGCGATGGCTGGAAACGGTGAAAGACTATGATTGTGAGATACATTATCACCCCGGAAAGGCAAATGTGGTAGCGGACGCTCTAAGCAGAAAAGCGGACTATGTCCCAATACGAGTGAGGTCGATGCAACTCGTGGTGACCTCGGGTATACTTGAACGTATTCGAGAGGCGCAGTTAGAAGCAGTAAAAGAAGAAAATTGGAAGAAAGAAAGAATAATCGGTCAATTGAAAGATTTATCGGAAGGGAATCACGGGTTAAAGACTCGATCCGGAAGGATACGGGTCCCACATACTTGTGGAGTGAAGGCGCTTCTACTTAATGAAGCTCATAAATCCCGTTATTCAATTCATCCGGGTGCGACCAAGATGTACAATGATTTGAAACAAAATTATTGGTGGCCCGGAATGAAGAGGGACGTGGCGAAGTATGTGGAAAAATGCTTGACATGTTTACAAGTCAAGGCGGAGCACCAGAAACCATACGGAAACTCCAACCGTTAGAAATTCCGGTTTGGAAATGGGAACATATTACAATGGACCTGTTAACCAAGTTGCCTAAGACAAATCGTGGTTTTGATGCCATATGGGTAGTGGTGGATAGATTGACGAAAAGTGCTCACTTCATTCCGATTCGTGAGACTTATACGTCAGAAAAGATGTCAGAAGTTTATACCAATGAAATCATAGCACGTCATGGGGTGCCGGTGTCCATCGTGTCTGATAGAGATACCCGGTTTACTTCAAATTTCTGGCAAGATTTCCAAGAGCAAATGGGGACCAAATTGTTCATTAGCACTGCGTACCATCCTCAAACGGATGGACAAAGTGAAAGAACGATACAAACATTGGGGGACATGCTACGGGCGTGTATAATCGACTTTGGAGGCAGTTGGGATGTTCACCTACCGTTACTCGAGTTTTCGTATAACAACAGTTACCAATCTAGTATTAAGATGGCACCATACGAAATGCTTTATGGTAGGAAGTGTCGAACCCCGGTATGTTGGGGTGAAGTGGGACCACGTGAACTCGCCCACCAAGATATAGTACGAGCCACGAATGAAAAGATCGATATAGTTCGGGCACATCTGAAAGCGGCTCAAGACAGGCAAAAGGCGTATGCTGATAAAAGGAAAAGGCCAATCGAATTTCAAGTTGGTGACATGGTCATGCTAAAAGTTTCCCCATGGAAGGGCGTTATTAGATTCAGAAAAAGGGGGAAGCTAAGCCCAAGGTTTATTGGGCCGTTTAAAATTATCGGGAAAGTTGGCAAGGTAGCTTACCGTCTTGAATTACCAGAGGAGTTAAGTGGAATTCATAGCACGTTTCATGTATCACAATTAAGAAAGTGCCTAGCAGACGAAACGACCTATATCCATTACGATGATATCGAAGTGGATAATAGCCTAAATTATGCGGTAAGACCGGTGGAGATTTTAGATATAAAGGTCAAACATTTACGAAATAAACAAATTGACCAAGTTAAAGTCAAATGGGAACATAGGAAAGGTTCGGACACTACGTGGGAGTCCGAAGAAGAGATGCGACGTCTTCACCCTACTTTATTTGGTACGTAATTCGGTTTCGGGGCCGAAACCCTTTTTAAGGGGGGTGAACTTGTAACACCCCGAAAATATAAATCCTTATATTGAAATTCTAATGAAATAACAAACAAGAATTTACCAACTAGGAACTTAACCTAGTTAAATTCAAGTCTTGAAATAATTCATAACATGGTTAAAATACTTAAACTTAAGGGAAAATCATAGTTAAGGGTTTAAACTTGTCAAAAGTGAAAGATAATTACTAATAGTAACAAAACCAAACCAAACACACAAAAAATTTGTGTGTCTGGTCGATCAAGAGAAAGGGGGCGACACAGGGGATTCTCCAACCCTAGCTTCACACCGAAATCTACTAAATTGAAGCCTCAAATCTGTTTCAAATCGAATTCTAAACATAAATTAGTGATCACCTCGTCATAGGGATCAAAAGGTATGTATAATTTTGATATTTTGATTCACCATAAATTCTAGGTTAATGGTGAATAACTGAAATTGAACCTAGATATGTCATGCATGAATGAATCTTGAAGTAATATGTTGTTTAGGATTAAACCCTAGATGATAATTTGTGAAAATCATTGCATGTTACTTGAAGAAATTACAATCACCATTGTAGGTGATTTATGATATTGTAAAGACTAGACAAGTACTAGGATTATGAATTTTAATCTAGAGTAAAGCTGAATGGTATGAGGAAATTCAGTAATTTGAATGTTTAAATGAGTACAAATTGTTAATTAAAGTGAAATTAGATGTTAAATTGCAAGTCATGAACTTAGTAATGATTGTAGAAAAATCTGACTCGTTAGGTGTTCGTTGAAATGCCTAACTGAGGATTTAAATGTTAGAATAGGAGGAAAACGCAGATTTAGTCATGACTCATAACGATGCGATTATGGTCATGAAAAGAGTTCTAAACAAGTTGTAAAACTGAATTTTCTAGGCAAAGAGTCCGGATCATCAAGCGGACAAGCCAGAGGGAATTCACGGGGGAAAGGCGTGCTCTAGAGGTACGAAATTTATCATTTCGTTATATTATACATAATTGTTAGATTTATGTAGACATTTTGAACATGATGATCAAGATTACTAATATGTCACGAATATGACTAGTATCTTGAACAAGTGATAAACATGGTTTCTTGCATACCCTGAATGGTGCTTAATTCAGCACTCAAACGGGTCAAAACAAGCTTGTAGACTATTCCGTAGATATTCTCTTGAGAGAATAGTCAAGTATTATCATAAGTAAAAATGTTGGATATGGGTAACTAACTTAGTCATTTAATAATTTTGTGTGAAATTAAGTTGTTTCGACATAAGAAAAGAATCAGCCAAACTGAAATCAGAACAAGAAAAACTGGTTCAGCGTGCACCGTAAATTACGGTGATACCGTAATTTACGGAGGCCAGTATTTTGTTACGATGGGATTCTACTGTTTTACGGTAGGTCACAATTGTCCATAATCCACCGTAACTTACGGTGTCACCGTAAGTTACGGTGGAGCCCAATTTTTTTTAAAATTTTGATTTTCTTGAATACGCTTTCGGACATGGTTTGGACACGTAAATTCCAAGAATCATAATACTAATGTTTGTCTAAAATGTTCAGTTTTTCAGGTATTCAAGTAGAAGGATGATGATCAAGTATAAGTACTCGAACCGAACACTCCAACTAACGCTTCCGCATTTGATCTTTTGTTTTTTTAAAACTATGTAAACAAATTGTAGTTTCTGTCTTGAATATGGTTTCGTAGGATCAATATATGAATGTTGTGTCTAGATAAACCTTTCAAATCTTGTAAGTTTTTGTAAACTCCAAATTTTGGCATGAAATGCAAGGTATTACATTATTAATTCTAGTAATATAAACTGGGTCTTACAAAGTGTCCATAACTCCCATAAAACACCAAAAAACATAAAAGTGTCCATAACTCCCATTAGAATGCGTTTTTTGGGCTGAAACTTGGGCAAGGGTCCTTGCCACGATGTGCTCCTTGTTTCAAGCTTCGATTTGACTGGTCGAACGCCTAAAACGGAGACCGTAGCCAAAGTTATGCCCGTTACCCTTGGAAGCTCGATCATGGGCCTCCAGAAATGTCACAACTCGATCTTCTACACTTGGGCCTGCATCAAAATCTAACATTACAAAGTGGCAATGGTACAAATCTAACTTTTGAAATTGGTGAAATGTCTCAGGGGGGGAAATGGGAAAGTGGAGGGAGTAGGTAAAAATTTTAACAAAAGGAGGTGTAAACCTACCTATCCTTGGGCAGTTCATATATTAAGGTCGTCCACTATATCTCTGGTGTGTGAAGATGGTTAAAGAACAACATTAGCATCTCCAAAGTAGAAATACCAGTCTCTATACTATGAGCGTCATTGCCAAGTAGATTGAACCACTACTTTAAAGCAACCCAGCCATGTTTGTGCATGTTATTCAAGATACAATTCAAAAGCAGCACCAGATCCAGGTTTCAATTCATATTACTTTCAGAGCTAAGAGGCTTTCTACTCAGACGATAGTTGGTGATTATAATGAGAAGTATGGTTTGCTTAGATCTTACTACAGGAAGTGGGATTTAACTTGCATGCCATGTAAACATGTCGTATCGACGATATAGGACATGTCTCGGGATGATGTGAGGGCCGACATACAAGAGGAATGGGGTGTCTTAATTGTACTGATTAGATACTTAGAAAAAGGTTTACATGAATATCATTAAACCAATCACATGGCCATACATGTGGATTCCCTTACAGTGTCCAACAAAACTTCTCCCACCTGGACATCATAGGTAGGTTTGATTTTCATATGTTATAAAAAGTCACCGGTATCAATTAAATATGTTTGACTTATAAAAGTCAAATATGTTTGTAGGTTGGAAGGCCAAAAAAGAAGAGAAGAAAGGCATTTTGTGAGGGTGGGGTTGAAAAAGACTTTTCTGCTTAAGGAAAATGCCGAGAAAACGAAACACAACAAAGTGCAGCAAACGTGACAATAGGAGCAACAATTGTAGAAGCTGTAAGGGGCAAAGTGGTGAAGGGTTCAAATGTTGTTGTAACACAAGATGCAAGTCAACAGTCATAGAATGTAACACAAGGTACTCCGAACCAAAGTCAAGATGCAAGTCAAGCTGCATAATGGTTTCCGTTGTTTTATGTTGAGATGTTAAGACAAAGTATGATGTTTTCATGTTAATGTTTTATTTTACGTGAAGACTGATGTGGTGTTTTATGTAGTCATGTTAAGACAATGGTTTGTTATGTTTTGATCTTAAGACAATGTATAACTTTACTTGGGTTGACTTATCTAAGCTTTATGTTGTGATGTTTAGTCAAATTTGTTGGTTTATTGCATACCATATGTTGCTTGACTTCTTAAAGTCGCAACTGTTGCATACCCTACCAAATGTTGTTTGACTTCAGAAAGTCAAAATTCTTGCATTGTTGCATACCATGTGTTGTTTGACTTCCGAAAGTTGAACCAGTTGGATTGAGTCAAACCAGTTACATTGAATATTATTCATACTCATGTATACCAATTGCAACAAAGAAAAGTGACATTTTATACGAGTCAAAAGAAATGTCATGCATTACAAATAACAAGTCAATAAAAAGGTTAACCATTACAAATAACTCTAATACACACTTATTTCCAATAATAAGCATCATTTGACAATTCTGAATCAGAATCATGCTCCACTTCATATGGTTTATGGTACTAGTTCTCCTTCTCTTCTATAGGACCGTCGTAATCCCAAGTCATTCTTAATACTTCAGGGTCATAGTCCAACTCTGGATTATCTTTATATTCTTCATTATGGTTTTATTTACCTTCTTCTTACACAAGTATGGCCTCTTCTTGTTGCATAAGTATGTGTTCTTCTACTTATAAAGTTTCTTTTTCAACCTCATCATCTTCGGTATGTTCACAGCATTGCTACCAAAATACAGGAATGAATGACTAGTAAGGTGGGAATCAACATCATACGTTGACTCTAATACATTAACAAAGTTTAACATTAACATTACATCCATTAAAGGTGTTCAACATTAACATTAGATCCATTAGAGGTTTTCAACAGACAAATACAAAGACAAATAACATAGCTTTTAGTTAAATACATAAACAAGAAACAACAACCAACTGATCCCTAACACAATCTTCAATTTCATTACTTCCTTAGCTTTCATCTTTTCCAATTCGGCTTTCTTGTTGATACTCCTTAAAAAGCAAGTATTACCTTGTCACATTTGGGACAGGTGGGACTATCAACCCACTATACCCATCCATCCACAACCACCTTTCTGTAAATTATGTAGTCCAGACACACTTATCTCATTTAATCCGAAACATACTCACCCAAACAGATAAATGCAAACAACTTCACTACATTAAAAATCTTCATCACAATTATCTAATTTATCAACATAGAACTGGAACACTCACACAGCATAAGAATCGCCAACCTGGATTTGTATCAGTCTCTGAAATGTGATAGCATGTACTTGCACCACAAGAGCAATTTACATTCGATACTTCATACCTCCGTGAACTAGATTTAGCAGATGATGATGAAGAATATTTTGACGTTGTGAAGAAATTAAGGCCCAATTTGGGGATGATGATGAGTATCGATCGATCATATAGAGATGATAATGAACAATAACTAGAGTTCTCAAGTTGAATTCGGGGAGAATTTAGGCCCGAGAAGCTATAATTTGGTTGTTATTAAACGAACAACGGCAATAACATCATTTCACCACTTTCTAACGGTCAAAGAAACCTGTAACTAATAGAAGGATGTAAATTGATGAAATTTGCAAACGACGATGGGCCAGGTGTTCCTACTTTCCTCAATGGGGTGCATGTTGATTCTGACAACTTAGCAGAGGGCCGCAAATTGAGTATGCTCTTTAACATATCTTCGCCTTCCAAAAAATCAACTAACTTTCACTTGCACGGTGTCGTGGGGAAATGTTGTTTCCCTAACAGTGATATTGTAACACCCCAAAAATATATGGATATTAATACGTTTTAAATTACTAATTAAAGTAAAATAACTAGGGGTAAATAACCTAGTTAATACTTAAGTGAACTTATAAAAATAGATGGTAGCTATTTATACTTAAATGAAACAAACTTGGGGGACTAAAGTTGTAAATAAAGAAAAAGGGTTATTATTAAAAACAAAATAAAAACACAGCACACTCTTGTGTGTGTGTGGGTGTGCGACCAGGAAGAAGGAAAGAAAGGGGGAAGATCAATTCTGCCCTAATCCACTTTTTTCACTAAAACTGAAAGATCAAAATCATTTAGATCACTTGTATTCATCAAGAACATTGATCACCTAAGCTAAGGGAAACATAAAGTAAGTTAAAATGTGCTTTTTGGTGAAGTAGATGATCTTGATGAACTCTAGTATTGCAATTCATGAATGGATTGTAGTTCTTATTATGAAATCAGTGATATTTAGTTGTTTGGAAACATCTTAATTGTTGAAATTATGAAATAATTGTGATGAACATAATACTAGGTTATTATGGAGTTATAGAAGAAATGGGTTTTTATCTTAGTATAAGAAACCCCAAATTTTGATGAATAAATTAGCTATGTTAGATGATCTTGATAGTTGTTAATTGCATCAAGATTTAGTTCTAATTAAAGTGTAGTCTTACACACAAAATTGGGAATAGGAAGGTAGTAACCTAACCAAATGAAATGTTAGGAAATGTATGCCTTTAAGGTGTATGATAAAATGTCTAAGTGAAACTTGGTTGCTAGTTATGTATGGAAAAATATTGATATAAGTCATACAAATCGATTATTAGAAAATGTGGCAAAATGATCATGATGATGATGACTTAACAATTGTCGGGTTGTACTCAATAGGCGACTCGAGTGATAAGGTGGGTGATAAAGCCGGGAGCGATACGCGGCTTAAAGGAAAGCTCTAAGGTACGTGGTTTTATGCTTCGTAGTGATTTTGATAAATTATGTGTTAATCGTATATGATAGAATAATATTACAATACTCGTAAAGTTTGGTTGTTTCAAAGTGATGGATTTCACTTAAAACATCCAAACTGGTCAAAATACAGAAACGATGATGAGTTTGGTTGTTTAAAAGTGTTGGACTTTACATAAACATCCAAACGGGTCAAAATAAAGAAACAATAATGAGTTTGGTTGTTTAAAAGTGATGGATTTCACATAATCATCCAAACGGGTCAAAATAAGAAATGATGATGAGTTTGGTTTGTTACAAGTGATGGATTTCGTACGAACAACCAAACAGGTCAAAATAAGGTTTTATCACATACCGGAATGGGTGTGTGAGCAATGACTTCGGTATAAACCCGGTTGATGGGTTAAACTACTTAGGCAAGCGTAAAGCGGGTAACAGGAACACGAACTATAAATTGATGGACCCGGGTAATGGTTCGTAGTCGGAAGATTGTGAATTCTTGAAAAGAATTCGGACTAATTAAGTTCGACCATTAAAAGGTTGAACGGGTTGAACAAGCTTAGACGCGAACCGGATAACGGATGCGTAAAATGCAAGGGACAATAACCCGGGTCATGGGGTATATTCATAAAAATGATGTTCTTGCGAAAAAGATGTAACTTCCATAAGATCGTTTGCTTAAACATGCGAACGGGTCAAGTATTTAAAATGAGTAAATTACAATTTTGGCCCATGTGGTTATATCACTTTTAGCCCAAAAAGGAATCTTTTAACATCTGAGCCCCCAACGTCTTTTTTTCTAACCCTTTTGGCCCCTAGCACTAACCCCGTCCATTTACTTTTAGGGGCCAAAAAGGTTAGAAAAAAAGACGTTGGGGGCCAAAAGGGTTAGTAGAAAAGACGTTGGAGGCTCAGATGTTAAAATATTCCTTTTGGGCTAAAATGGTAAAAGTGATATAACCACAGGGGCCAAAATCGTAATTTACTCATTTAAAATATATAAATTGGAACCGATAGTGTAAAACATAAATTTATAAATCCGGGTCGTGGGTTTACAAGTTAGGAATGTGGGCAAATGTTTTACGGACACGTAGGAACAAGTTTCGTGTAAAACGGATCAATGACCAAGAAGATACGGAAAATTAAGTATAAAAGGGCAAAATTGGAAGAAAGTTGCAGCTCAGCCCTGCCATAACCTACGGCTGCTAGCCGTAGGCTACGGCAGCCATCTCCTGCCCAAAATGTTCCTGTGTGTCGTAAGCTACGGCAACCAGTCGTAGCTTAAAGCGGGCCTTCTAACAAAATTTTTATTTTGTTGTTTTTAGATTATTGGGTTATCAAAATACATTTTAAGCATTGTTTAACTAACGTTTAAGATGGTAGTTGGTATATATGTGATTACTATGATTGAACGGATGGAAATCAAGCTACCTGAAGAACCGAACAAGTCTAAACATCAAGCTTTCGCATATTGTTCCTTTGATTATCAAATCTAACTATGTTAATATGTTAAGATGTTAGAAGAATTTATAATGTTTTGTAAAACTCCAAGTTTCTGTAATGACATAAATATGCATTATGTGTATGATAGTGCAACTTTTTATAAAACTCTAATTAATTAAGATTGGGTCTTACAGATACCGCCACCGATGTTATTCGATCGGTTTGGTTCTTTACCCGTACAACACAAAAGGATGTTGACATGTGTTTTACTTACATCGGTCAAAAACTATTAAAACGAATACTGATACCAATTCTGACGCATCAATCGGTAGAAGTTCGATTAATTACGATGCCAGCAGGCACCTGTACTTGGTTCACGATACCAAAAATGTACTTTATTTCGAATACACTTCTGTTGACAATAAAATTTATATTGGAATGTTGAATAATAAAGACAACTACGTTCTTTTTAAGTTAACGAATGTAAGTTATTAAAGAAAAGAAATTTATAAAAGAAAAATAAATGGGTCACAACTTACAAGTATATAGATTGAAACTTAAATAAATTAAAGCCAAGTAGGGCTAGCTTACTTGGTAGAGGTTCTTGCCTCTTAGTGGGAGGTTTTAGGTTCAATCCCAAACAAGGATGATTTATTTGTAAATATAAGAATTTGGAAGAGTAACATTAATCATCCAAAAAATAAATAAATCTAATTCTAATAAAAAAAACTCCAACTAATGCCACATGGTATTTTATTATTCAAAATTCCAAGTAATGCCACATGGCAATTTTTTTCTTTAAATCATTAATAATATTATTTAATTAATATCTAATTCTAACTAATGATTATTAATAATGTTATGCTATTAATGTTAATTAAAATTCTAGATTAATTAATGATTAAAAAATACTTAAAGATTTTATATTAAAATAATACTTCAACTTTATTTTTAAGGCGGTTATCTATAATTTTAAAACCTATGATTTTAATATTTTTTAAATGAATAATTATGCTTAAATTTTTTTTTCATATGATCTATAATTTTCATATGTCACATATTAGTAGTGGTTTCCAATTTATTCTTGTATTTTACAATAATTTATGTTTAAGGTGAATATTATAAACTACTCAGGTCAATTATATTTTTGTAATAGGATTTTGTTTATTTTTTTAATGAGAAATGTTTGAATCTTATTTATCCTTCTTTTTCAGGTTATAAAGGGTTCATTTCAAACAGGTATTTTTTATGGGTTAGAAGAATTTGAGTCATGTTAGGCCAACGTTTCAATACCTTTTGTGCATTCTATTTTTTATATACATTTTGTAGTGTTTGATGTATTTTTTATGAGTAGCAAAAACATATTATCAAAAGTATGATATAAGATTTCCTTTTACTAAAACGATTAAGAACATTTTAAGCATACAAATACTTTTGACACATTTGATCATTTCATTTTTTGTTTTTTTTAAATGAAACATGGTACTCAGTTGAATATTTTCGACAAAATACGACTCTAATTGATCGTTTCCACTATCATATGTAAAATGTAACTTCAGTCCTTTGATGTATTTAAATATGTATATATATATATATATATATATATATATATATAATCTGTGTAATACGCGGGTCTATAAACTAGTAAATAAATAAAACCAAAATCATGTGTCATGTTTTTATTAGTGAAATTACTATCGATGAAAATTAATGAAAACTAGGTTAGTGTTAAAAGACCCATGGTGTATTGGGTTTCTCAAATAAAGGATTGTGACTGTATTTTATTAGTGATATTACTACCAATGAAAATTAATGAAAACTAGGTTAGTGTTAAAGGACTCATGGTGTATTGAGTTTCCCAAATAAAAAATTATGACTGTAATTATTAAAGTTAAAAGTTATCCGTTACAATCTGACATAAACTAAATATAAAGGATAAACAGTGTAATTTACTCATATTTTTATGATAGTGTCATACACTCATACAATCAACATAGAGTTTAATTTTCTATTTATAATGGATAACCTTTCAATTGGAAAACAATGAATTTAATAAAATATTTTTTTCATTATGGAATATTTCATCTCATTTCACTTGGATCTAGGACTTCTAACATAGGATACCTTCATAGAAATATAATTTAGTGTTGATCGTGACTATCATCATATTAACTATACAATATGTAATATACTTTGTAAAAACTACCATTAAATATATCGGAAAAAGTATATCGTACAATATGTTTTTAACGTATATTGCATACGCGATGGCAAATCGCATATTATGTTTTAAAAAAACAAACTCGCATGTACCCTAAATTTTGTGAAATTGCATGTATTAAACTAAAAAAATAAAAACGCATGTCATTTTTTTGTAGGAAATCGCATGGATGCTCATTTTATTTCATGGAAATCGCATGTGTGCTTTTTTATGGAATCACATGTTTGTTTTTTTAATGTAAAGTCGCATGTAAAAAAATGAAGAAAAGGGGGAAATCGCATGTTGTAAAGAAAATTTCGCATGTTGTAAGGCAATTGCGTACGTAACGTACGTTAAGGTAATTTGTACAATAATCGGCCTCTAAATATATCTAAATAAAATAACAAAAATGGTAAACGACGTCACCTAATGCAAAAAAAAAAACAAAAACAAAAACACTTAACCGTGAGGCAGCTTTGATGACATATATGTTTGTGCTTCAATCACTTGTACCTTACTATTCACAACTCGGTATTGAGTAAAAAATATCAAACGTAAATAAAAATAAGCACGTCACAATGGTAAACTTAAATCTATGAGAAAAACGTAATATGATAAAAATAATTTTTATTATAAAGTAAATAAAATATTTAAAGAAAAATCAATGTGCTATTGTTCCTAAAATTCTTGCATCCTCACAATGGTGTCACTTCATCAGTTTTGTATATGGAGGTGATATAACGTTTATTTAATAGTTAATAAAATAATCACATACCTATGCTTTTTGTATTAAGTTTTATTTTCTAAAGAGTTAAATGTCATTTAGTCCTTGTGGTTTGGGTCATTTTTAAGTTTATTATAAAGGTTTTATTTTTCGTCTGTGAGTTCAAAAAGGTTTCACTGTTATCATAGTCAACTGGGTTAACTTCATCCATTTTTTCTGTTAACAAGAAGGACAATTCGGTCGTTTTATATATAATTCTGTTAACTAGAAGGACAATTCGGCCATATAAAACGATCGAATTGCCCTTCTCGTTAACAGAAAAAATGGATGAAGTTAACCCAGTGGACTAAAATGGTAACAGTGAAACATTTTTGGACCCATAGGCGAAAAATGAAATCTTTGAACTAAACTGACAAATGACTCAAATCACAGGGACTAAAATGGCATTTAACTCTTCTCTAAAACACGCCTAAAAAGACATCTAATCTGAGAGATGAATCATAGACACGTGTGAAAAACTTGCACATTTAAGAAGTTTCCAAATTGCAGTGGCTAAACTGAAAAGAAACAATAATAAACTGGCGCAAATATACGTTAGCATTTGATATATATATATATATATATATATATATATATATATATATATATATAACAATAATAATATAATATAATAATTTGTGGCAAGTTCGATATGTTTCTAGATGTTGCTTTATTTGAGACTAATGCAATCATTGGCGAAGCTTGGGGGATCGATTTTTTCCAATTCCGATGAGGCAAAAACATATATACCTAAAAATTTCTATACGAAAGTACTGTCGTACGTGTCGAAAAGTTGGGGGAGGGGGGTCCCTCCCGCCCCAAAGAAGCTGCGCCCATGAATGCAATGGAATTATTCTAACAATAATTGATAATGGTAATCTTTCTTTTTGTCGATATTCCAATCGAATATCGAATTGAAGAAACAAAGTGTAAACATGCTTTACTAATTTAATTATTTTGTAGTCAAAGGCATACTACAATTACTGTAAGGCTGGAGGGTGTGGGGGCGCCACCCTCGCCAGCTGGACACCTATAGCGCCCCCCCTCCGCCATCGCCCACACCCCCGGCGTTATGCCGGGGCGCCATAGATGGCTCGCCAGCATGGTAACGCCATGGTTCGAAGGATCAGGTGGGGCCCACATGTGTTTGCACCAATCAAATCTTTTTTTTTTAATATGGGACTCCATCCACACCATACAAATTAAAGGGGGCTCCATGGCTGAGGTGGATCCCACGTGTCGCTGACGTGGATCCTAGTTGGACTGATAAAGCCCCAAGGGGCTTCAACCACACCCTATAGCCTAAAAGAAAAAGAAGTTTCCACATTTTTGTAGTCAAAGGCGTACTACAGTTAAATTATCATTTTTGTAGTCAAAGGCGTACTACTGTTTAAAAAGAAAAAGAAATTTCCACACCATAACTAGTAGAGTAAATTGTTACGTCTCTGATATTTGGTTTAAATTATCATTTTAGTTTAAATAGGTTTTTTTTCTCTGGGTCTCTGATTTTTTTCATTTTCTTATTATTTTGATCATATTGCCTAACTCAGTTTAAAAATCTTGTTATAACCAGGGATATTTTTGGCATAACTGTTGTGTAGTAATAACCAGGGGTAGTTTACAACATAATTCATAAATCTCATAATAATTTAATGCCAAAAGTACCCCTCATTATAACTTGGTTTTTAGACTAAGTTAGACAATGTGATCAAAATGACAAGAAAAAGAAAAAAGTCAGGGACTCAGAGAAGAAAAAAAACTATTTGGACTTAAATGACAATTTGAACAAAAACTCAAGTACTAAAATGACAATTTACTCTAAGTAGTATGTTTTGTTAGTTTGAGGGAGGTATTAAAATTCCCTAGTGCCGTTATATCTAAAACTAATAAAATAAAATAAAAATAGTTTCTTTTAAACAAGAAATTGATAATTTTTTTAACGGCGAATAAATCAATTCCGAGCACTCTTAGGGCATCTACTTGACAAATAGAGTACTCTGAGATAACCTGAGTCATCCACCACCATTTCCGGGGAAAACCCGGTAACCCACCCGTCCGTAGGCACGACGGTAAAATTACCGGTAAAACTCGTTTGGCTCAAGCATCGAACCTAGTTTTCTCTGGGTCTCCTATCACTGCCCACTAGTATAAGAAATTGATAATTAGTTTGGGTTTTCTCATTCCTCTATTTCTTACATGTAATCATGACAAGAGGAAAATTCCTATTTAGATCAAAACCGGGGCCAATTTATAAGGGGCTATAAACTCAAAGTGCAAGTGGCGGGTTTGAGGGCCAGCGAATGAAACCAAAACATGATGTTTCTTTGAACCATTTGATGATTCTTTAGGAAAAACCGCACACAATAAATGAACATGAACGTAATACTACACGGAGTAGGCATGAATTTCCGACGTGGTGGTTGGATGCAGAGGGTTTTCCACTGGCGTGGAAGGCTTCAAAATGGGAATGAATCCATGAAACAAAGAAGAGGACATTGTGTTATGTGAATTTGGATCGCAACAGTTACCGAAAATGCTCATCACCCACACATCCGTTTTGGGAATGAATTTTCCAACAATTTTGTATGCATAGAGCAGAGGCCACCAGAACCATGGACACGCTTTGTTCGCATTTCCGGATTATTCGTATGGCTAGTTCAAGATTTGAGATGGTTGTCAACACTGTGGACAACGACAAAGGTGAGTTCAACGAAAACGACGTCATCCAAGTCGCCCTCGTCGAGTACAGGCACACGTACGACTGTGACTTCAAACACGTCGCAGCCTGGCAGATATTAAGATTCTTTGGTTAAGTATGTTTAGGTTAACGTTTAATTTCCGTTATGTTTCGATTTTTTTAAGTTATGTAATGTTTTTATATTTTAAGTTATGTAATGTTTTTTATTAATGTTATTTGTTTAATTTGTATTAATGATTTTTTAGTAAATTTAATAGATTTTATATAATTTTTAAATATAAAGTAATAATAAAAAGTGTATGTCATGTGTTGAATAACGCCGCTAGGCCTGTAAACGAATCAAACGTTC
This sequence comes from Helianthus tuberosus, assembly GCA_030545235.1. NCBI lineage: Eukaryota > Viridiplantae > Streptophyta > Magnoliopsida > Asterales > Asteraceae > Helianthus > Helianthus tuberosus. The sequence continues at coordinate 20,651,009 of CM060409.1, forward strand.
ATGAACTGTTCGTGAACTTGTTCGGCGGGAAGTTTGTTTATGTTCGTTTATTTAATAAACGAACAAACACGAACAAACAATTGTGTTCGTTTAATTAAATAAACGAACATGAACACTCCTTGTGTTCGTTCATTTATGTTCGTGAACATTCTTTTATGTTCATTCATTTATGTTCGATAACGTTCGTTTATTTACGTCCGTTTATGTTCGTTTAAATTTTAGTAAATACATAAATAGTTATGTTTATATAAATATTAGGTTTTCTAACTACTTATATAAATATAAATAATTAGTAATTGGGTTTTCTAGTAATAAAAATGAAATTTTAAAATTTTTCTTAGATCGTAACTGATCACTTACTTAATATTTATATAAAAAAAAAAACTACTTAATTTTAGTATCTATAAACCTTAATTTAGATGTGTTTTCGGATATAAAAAATTACTATATTAGACTTGTTTGTTTATGTTCACTAATGTTAAATTGTGTTTGTTTATATTTGTTCAATTACGTTCATTTGTGTTCGTTTATGTTTGTTCAATCATGTTAATTTATGTTTGTTTATATTTGTTCAAATATGTTCAGTTAATTTTTTTTGTTTATGTTCATTTGTATTCGTTTATGTTCATTTGTATTCGTTTATGTTCGTGAACTGTTCGTCTAGGCTTTAAACGAACAAACATAAACGAACACGAACATGCCCGATTTCTTAATGAACAAACACGAACAAAAAAAATGTGTTCGATTATATGTTCGTGTTCGGTTAAAGTTAAATGAACGAACACGAACATGCCTATGTTCGTGTTCGGTCGGTTCGTTTACATACCTAAACGCCGCTCTTTCATGCCTCGTCCCACTCCTCCCTTTTTGCACAACACCACTTTTTTAACGCGTCCTGACATGTCGTCCACATGTCGCATAACGCCTTCCTTTCAAGTCCCCCACTCCGTATAGTCTAGCTAAACAACCCCTCCAACGAGGACGCCTGCCCATGTGGATGTTCGTCCCTGTCTGGATTCTCCCGTTAGATTTAGATATACTCTTATTATTGTTGGGCCTCTTCCAAATGGTTTTTAAAGGTGTATTAGTTATCTTAGGTTTTGGGCCTAGTATATTGGACAATGAGCTTTTAAATTCTAATCAATCTTGGGCAAATTTAATGGATCTCAATTTCGATTATGTTCTCGCTAAACTCCGGTCTCTAATACTTTCTTGGTTTGTAGTTTAGCGTATCGAGAATAACGAGAGATTAAAACTCATGTCAGACACTTGAACTTTAATGCAACATGGATATTCTTAGGCTAACACGAACACGTCCTATTTATCTTAAAAAATTTATTTTATCTTTTTACATTATAATACTCTATATTACAAATTAACAACTAACAATAAAAATGTATATAAAATATTTTTTACACTATAAAAGATGATGTTTATTACATTTTTATCTCTTAAAGATTGACATAAAATGCTCAATTTATACATAAAATATATATATTTTTTTTTAAAAAGTGGATGAAATTGTTTAAAATGAGTCAATCAACAAACCTGCTAGAACGACCAAAATACCACTCGTTTAACTAAATATGTACACAAGTTCAACATGGAATTGACCCACATATGATTCACAATTTAAGGTTGTGCAAATAAGCGAATTAACCGAAATAAACAAATAACCGGTTGTTTATTGAGCCATAACGGATTAACCTAAAATTGTGGGTCAGTTTTGGTTACGATGCATATCATAAGTTGACTTAACCGAACCAAAACAAACTCGGTCAAATTGAAATAGATTTAAAAATAGAGAACTATATAACCTCCCAATTTTTAAACTTATAAAGTTTTTTTTTTTCTTTAAGTCTCACTCAAAATATTTTTTTTGAGTTAAATGTTATTTTAATCCATGTGGTTTGGGCCATTTTGTCAGTTTAGTCCAAAGGTTTCATTTTTCGCCTATGGGTTCAAAAAGGTTTCACCGTTTTCATTTTAGTCCACCGGGTTAACTTCGTCCATTTTTTATGTTAACGAAAAGGAATTCGGTCATTTTATTATGTAATTCTGTTAACTAGAAGGGCAATTCGGCCATATAAAATGACTGAATTGCCCTATTCGTTAACAAAAATAATGGATGAAGTTAACACGGTGAAATAAAATGACGACGGTGAAACCTTTTTAGACCCATAGACGAAAAATAAAACATTTGGACTAAACGGATGAAGTTAACACAGTGGACTAAAATGACAATGGTAAAACCCTTTTAGACCCACAGAACGAAAAATAAAATATTTGAACTAGACTGGTAAAATGGCCCGGAACACATAGACTAACACAGACATTTAACTCTATTTTTTTTTAAGTCTCACCCATAAACGTGTTGTCTCATACGTTCAGGAGGTTCTACAAATCAAAACAACTAAAAAATTGAAGTAAAAAGATTCATACATATCCCATATCGTTACTAACCTTGGGCCATAGTTCAGGTAATTGACTAATTTCTTTTGGTTTTGCATTGCAAACTTAGAAGTTTATTATCAAATCTTAAATTCATGATACCCATTCCATTGATTTTGGGACTCTATTGAACAAATGGACACAAATTGTACAATGTTTGAATGTATGCATACCACCTGTTCGATAAAATGCCTGTATGAAAATTTCATTAGTTTTTTAATGTAAGTTTAATCAACTGATGAAACATGAATTGCTTATTGTTTACTACTGGTTATAATCATACAGATGTAATGGATGTTAAAGACACAAATTGAGAACCCTGATCAAAGTTTCTAGTTTGTATGAATGAACAGGACCATCATCTATACCATCTCAAACCCTCAATATCTTCGTATGCTCGAAAAATGTTCAACTTTCGATCAACTCAAACAAATCCACGCGCAAACCATCACTGTCGGTCTTGCTCGATTTACTTACATAACCAGCAAACTCCTGGCTTTCTCGGCGATATCCGATATAGATTACGCGCACACAATCTTGAACCAAATAAGCATGCCTACCATCTTTGATTTCAACACTATGATATTGGGTTACTCTAAAACGTCAAAACGAGAAATGGGTGTTCTACTTTACGCTAAAATGCGTAACGAAGGAATCAAACCGAATGCTCGTACGTTCCCTGTGTTGATCAGAACGTGTGATTGTTTACGGTCGTTGCGTCAAGTGCATGGACAAGTCGTGAAATACGGAAATGTTTCTGATGTTTTTGTTACCAGCTTGCTTATATCTATGTATTCGAGTTATAAAGCTATTGAATTAGCTAAACAAGTGTTTGAAGAAAGCGCGTACAAGAATGTCGTGTGTTGTACTAGTTTGATAACGGGGTGTTTTAGTAACGGGCTTATTGATGATGCTTGTAAGGTGTTTGATGAAATGCCTGAGAGAAATGATGTATCGTATAGCGCGATGATTTCTGGGTTTGTGAAGAATGAACTTTTCAATGAAGCAATCCAGTTGTATCGCCGGATGATAAATTGTGGCGTAGGGAACCCTAACAGGTCTCTTTTGCTGAGCGTTCTCAATGCTTGCGGTGCGGTTGGTGCTTTTGAAATAGGAAGAAGTATACACTGTCAATTAGTTGAAGAATCGTTTAGTGTAGACGTCGATTTTGGTACGGCGCTGATTGATTTCTATGCTAAATGTGGGGATATAGAGAAAGCCAAAGATATATTCAACGCAATGCCTTATAAAGATGTTGCCGCATGGAGTGCCATGATTTTAGGGCTAGCCACAAACGGTAAAAATGAAACGGCAATCGATCTTTTTGAGGAAATGGAGCAGAACGGACCGGTTCCAAACGGCATTACTTTTGTTGCGGTTCTTGTTGCTTGTAATCACAAAACTTTATTAAAAAAACCATGGTCTATACTTGGTAAAATGAGCAAAGTTTACAACGTGCAATTAACAATCGAGCACTACGGATGCATGATTGATCTATTGGCTAGATCGGGACAGCTGAAAGAAGCTGAGAAGCTGATCAAGTTGATGCCAATGAAACCCGACGGAGCTATATGGGGATCTTTTCTACATGGGTGTTTAACGCATAATGCAATACGTCTAGCGGAGACAGCTGGAAAACGTTTGTTAGAATTAGAGCCGACGCACAGTGGAAGGTATGTCGGGCTTGCTAATATGTATGCGAGTAACGGAAGCTGGGAAGGTGTGGTTAAATTGAGGAAGATGATGACGGAACGAAAAGTTGCTATTGCTCCTGGTTGGAGTTTTATTGAAGTTAATGGGATTGTTAACAAATTCTTTGTTGATGATCAATGTCACCCTCAAGCTAAAGACATCCATGATGTCCTAATGTTACTTAATATTGTATTAATGAATTAGTATAATTTGTGACATCATTCATTGGCATGGTTGTAAAATTCCCGCTAGTAGCAGATTAACCGAGTTTTTTTTCTCTCTAATTGGTTAATTAATCACTAGACGGTCAACGGAGGCCCTAGGCAGTCGTAATCAGCCAAAAATCGACGGTTCCGGACCAATTCCAGGCCACTTTCCGGTCAAACCTTGTAAATTTCGGTGATTAGTCTTGTCTACTTAAAAAAATGAGTCGATGAGGGGTTAAAACTTGTCTTGCAAAAAATTACACATAAAACTGTATGCATAAAACATAAGATTACAAATAAAAATCCCAATCCGATTAATCCTTGTAATTCCTGATTAATCGCTAATCCATACCCTACCGGCTGACTAGCGCCTAACGATCCTTACAACACTGTTTGTTCATTGGTTGATCTATGACCATTCTCTGTGCGCCAACTAGACCACAAAGAAATCAAAAACAAAAGGTGGAACACATGGTGATGAAATCTATACTCAAATGCCTAACAAAACCCTCCATGCACATAGTAGTTTTCACCTTCTTTGGTAAATCATAAGTCTCAAACCAACTAAAAAAGCCCTCAAATTTGTTCTTTTATATGACCAATATAATAATATTTGCCAGGTTATGCTATAAAATACATGCCTGCTAGGAGTTCTATTGTCATTCCCTTTTTCCACAACTATTGGAAGTAGAATAAGTAGAATGTCTTCAGCAACATTCACAGCTCCAGTTACTGGATCCATTCACATGGGTTTGAGCCCAAATGGATCTAAGCTTTTTCGGACGACAAATTCGGCACCTTGGAGCCGAAAAACAGTTTCAAATGGCTCTAGGATTCACTGCATGAAGGTATTATAAGAAACTGTTGAAGTTGTGGACTTTCTTGATTTGGATATTAGTATAAATGTCTTGAATTATCAATGTATATAGGTTTGGAATCCGATAAATAACAAGAAGTTTGAGACTCTTTCGTATCTTCCGCCTCTTACAGATGAATCCATCGCAAAGGAGATTGATTACATGATCAGGAAAGGATGGGTGCCGTGTCTTGAGTTTGATTTGGTAAGATCAAACGTACGCTTGATAGATTCGTTTCTTAATTTTAAACAACGAAAACAAGATTCAATTTTTATCACATTTCCATAAGCTGGAGCAATGGGCTGGCAAATCGTGTCTTATCATGTTTAGCAGGTCTCTAACGACGTGAATAACACAAGTATTAAACATGAATACATCTCGTTTAACTACTTAATATCTCATGTCTATAACACAGTTATTTGTTTTTAAAAAAGGCAAATAATCATGTAGTGTACTTTTCATTAAACAGGTGTAATCGTAAATTATACAGTTGATCTATTGTCAGCCCTTGAAAATGTAATATGGAATTTAACTTATGTTTATTTATTGATTGATTGATTTGGTTTGTGTGTTTAGGTGGGACATGTATTCAGAGAAAACAGCCAAATTCCAAATTACTATGATGGAAGGTATTGGACACTATGGAAACTGCCCATGTTTGGCTGCAATGATTCCTCACAGGTATTGAATGAAATTCAGGAATGCAAAAGGACATACCCAAATGCATATATCAGGTGTTTGGCATTTGACAATGTGAGGCAGGCTCAGTGCATGTCTTTTGTTATTCAGAAACCAACTGACCCATGAAACATTTTTTGCTCTTGATTTGTGTTGTTTCTTTTTAAAATTCCATGGTCAAAGATTCTAAAGTTTGGTCAATGTTTTATCAATGATGTTTTCAATAATATATTTGAATTGTCTGGAGGGCATTATGGATTTACCCTAAGGTGACCTTGTGTATTTGAAACTTATGCATAGCTTTTGTCTCATTTCCCTTGGTGGTGGTGTCTTTGTTTGGAACATTTGTTATATAACTTTTGCTATACAAACAGATAATAGGTTAATAACTATCATATATTGTTAGAAAACATTGTATTAATGTTGTTAAAACCACAGCCGGTTAAACCAGTTTTGAGTTTTATTATGTCAAAAAGAATAATAATTTACATCGAGATAGTTGGTAAACGGGCTACAAGCTGCGCCGCTACCCCTTTTTGAATAGCAAAACTAGGCCTTTTAAAAACTACGTCCATAGATCTCGGGGTCATAACTTTTTGAGTTAAAAAGTTATTTGCTGCATGACTGCATCTAGGTTTTCTTATACATATATTTGTCAGCTAATCTAGAAAACTAGAAAGATTATAATATACTTCTTACTAAAAAAATTTATTAGTTTTTTAGGGAACTAGTGGGATACTGGGATTTACCCGCGCTTCGCAATGGGTATTCGGTCGATATAGCTTTGGTTCGTACAGTAGTAGTTCGGTTTTTTATAGTACCGGTATGTACTGGCACTCGGCAATTGAAAAAAAAATATACTCAAAAGGATGTCGACACGTGTTTACTTCAATCGAAAACCATAAAAATGAATGTCAATACCGGTACCAATATTGTTTGGCCGGTATATGTTCGATTCATTACGGCACGTTAACCACACCCAGGGGCGTAGCTTTCAAGGGGCCAGGAGGGGCGTCCAACCCCCCGAACTTTTCGCTCAATAGTGTTATGTATGTACGTTTCGTATAGAATTTTTTAGGTATATACGTTTTCGACCCTGGTTTTATAAAAAAAATTACTTATAAAGAATTTTAGTTCCGGTGACTTCCGACCCCCCGATGAAAATTTTCAAGCTTCGCCACTGACCACACCGACACTGACACCGACACTGACTATAGCTTATGACTGTGGAATAGTAGTACTAGTACGACCGGTTTGACAGTCAAGTTTTCAAATCACTAGTTATACTTCATGCCAAATATATGGTTACCGGTGAGTGATTAAAAAGACCATAAACGGATCAAACTACATGAATCGTAGTACTCGCTACTAAATAACAGTCCAACCGTGAACCAAAACATTCACGGTCAAGTTCCAATAATCATGTAGACTGATCCAATCAGATCCACCCAAGAACCAAGTCATCTTATAGACATAGCATGCTCAAAAAGACATTATGAAGGTGTTCTTTCTCAACCAAATCCCATCCTGCAAAATACAACTTCAAATTCAAGAAACAATAACCTAACAAAATAAGCAAAAGCCACAATATTTGAACCACCTACCTGCCAACTAAGCATATGTTACACCCTTTGAGCTTTCGGGGCTGCATGTGTCACCTGTGCGTCAACTTTATCCTGCAGTTTTTTGCAAGAAATAGATATCAAGATTGAACATAACATAAAAAAGATCAGCTTTTTGAGGATTGATTACTTCAATTTGTGCAATAAAACATATGATCGGTTTTAAGACAGGTTTTCAGAACATGGGTCTCGAGTGATTCTTCAAATTTCAGGTTTCTTTTTGTGCAGGAAACGTAAACAAGAAAACATCAAAAGCTTACCGATCCCTCGCTTTCATAGTAATCGTCAAGCGCCCACTGATATTTTGATTGATTCAACCCAAACCAATGTGCTACATACTCGTCCAAACTTGAATGTGCTGTTATACAAATAAAGCCATAAGTTAACCCAAATGTATAATACCAAAAATTTGAATCCCTAAACCGAAAACACAATCTTTGCAATTGATTCACTTTTGCAAAAAATGCACAGCTTTGGGCAATCACAACCAATGTGCAGATGTAAATGCAAAAAACAGAACATTGTACTAGGATAATTTGTGCAAAACCTAACTTTGTTACAACCACAAGCAAGCACTTAGGGTATGTTTGGTATGAAGCTTTTAGCTTTTAAGAAAAAGCTCCTACTCAATAAAAAACCTTGTTTGGTTGAGGGAGCTTGAAGCTTTTAGGTTAGAAGCTTGAAGCTTTTGGTTGAACGCTCCTACTAGTAGCATTTAGAAGGAGCTACAAGCTTTTAGGGAAAAAATGACTATTTTAACCTCTAAAGATAATGAACTTTTTAATGCACAAACTTTTTAAATTTTTAGTTATGTCCATTTTGGTCATTTTATACATTTTATTAAAAGTTCCAGCTAATCTGCCAAACACTAAATATATCTAAAAAACTACAACTACTAGCTACCAGCCACCAGCCAAACATACTCTTAGTAGAATAATCTACTAATTCACTCAAAATTAGTTTTTTCTTAATATTTCTAATTTCCATAGATAATAAGACCATATAAAAATTAAAATATTAACAAATGAATTAGGAAATATTTATAACAAACTAACGGATATACTCTACGCCCAAAGGTATAGTATACCCGATACCCAACAAGTAATTACCCGACACATACCCAATGAGTATCGGGCCCGGTATGGGACACAGTTTTACAATCGGGTAAAACGACCTACTACTGGGATTACCAAAACCCGTCCCATTGCCAAACTAAGTGATCAAATATTTGAAACAAACTCTACAATCAAACAGATCAACTGTTCAAATCTGGTGAAACAATTTCCAAACAAACATCATAAAACTTAAAACAAAATATAAAACATACCCTTCTGTACTTTCGCAACAGCATCCCATATAAACCCGGATTTGGGTGAAGTAGACTTCGGGTACTGAACCGGCGGAGGCTGAACCGGATGAGAAGATAGAACCGGCGGCGATTGAACCGGCGGATCAGAAGGATCGGATGGATGGGTAATGAAGACGGTGTACGGACCCATCTTTCCGATGGTCGGTGGAGGGGTCGCCGGTTCACTCATGGGATGAATTTGGATGAAAATGAGAGAAATTGGAGGTGAAAAACAAGGGTTTTGCAAGAAGATGGAGAGAGAGTGAAAGGGGTTTAGTTTAGTTGTGGTCCTATCAATGTCTTTTTGAAAAGGGACTATTTTTCTCAACTTGTTTCATTGCTTTTTTTTATTTTTTTCATTTATTACAAACACATGCACTGTATTTGTTTTCTAAAGCATTAATATTTGGAGTAAAATACAATTTTCGTCCCTGTAGTTAACTCCTGATTGCACATTCAGTCTTTGAGTGTTATATTCTCGTCTCTATGGTTGTCGATTTGAATCAATAACATTCCTGTTAACAAAATTCGTTGGTCAACCCAGTGAAATGTCCAAAATACTCTCAATTATTATATTTCACCTTATATAAAATTAAAAAAAAAAAAAACTTAATTCACATTATCAAATTCTGGGTAGCCCCACTTCATCTTTTTGCACATTATGAAGTTCTTAAACTTGAATAGCATCATCATGTTGCACATTATCAAGTTCATCATCGTGTTGCACATCTTTTTGCACATTATCAAGTTTAAAAACTTCAAGCAGACCTTCAACCTTCAAATATCCCCAAATGCGTTCACTCCATAAAATCTGTTCATAATATCCCCAAATTTCAAACCTACATTAAGAACACTTGCAGCAAAATACGAAAGTAGATTACACATTTTTGGTATATACGTTTTCGACCCTCCAGTCGGAAATCTCAAGCTTCGCCATTAGGCGGCAGAGGTGGTTGGTGTCGCATTTAATGCTTTAAACCCTATGGGAAGCGTATTGGTCTATACGTTTCCTATCGAGGGATGTACAAAAATTTTGGGGGATGTGTAGATACCATCACCCTTATTAACAAGCCATTTTGTGTTGACTTGTATTTAATCAGGTTGTGTTCGTGTTTGAAAAAATGATACAATAAGTTAACATGTCGTGTTTGTGTTTGTGTCTAGTATTTCATGTTATCGTGTCTTAGACATGCACCCCCTTGTCTTTTGGCTATCAACGCCACCACATGATGCATGATTAACCGTCCCCCTCTTTTAACGTTATTTTCACGAAATTAGTAAAATAACGTTAAATGGTGGGATATACTGAGTATGATGATGATGATGATGATGGTGTCTTAGACATGTTATGTGAGCCCTGCCCCTAATCAATATGGCAAAACGGTAGATGTGATAGTGGATAGGATGCAACCCCACATTGGATATTAAAAAAATGTAATGGGCCATTTTTGACAATTCAACAAGCAGATTCCAATTGGCAATTCAAGTGTTAGCGACCTGAAGCAGACGTGTAAGAAAGCTTCGGGACCGCTGACCACAATTCACAAGACACTCTCTTTCTTTTTCATTTTTAAGGGTTTATTATATGAGAATCGTTTGATTTGTTCATAAAAAGCTTTGGGTTTTATTTAAATCATGAAGTCTTTGATTATTAGGTGTTTTTCTTACAAGGTTTCTTGTCATTCTCCGCCGTCACCATATTCATCTTCTTCACTCGTGTCATCATGTATTAATTAAACTGATTTGATTTGGATTTGTTTTTGAATTTGATGGTTCATGAATTAAATGTTTTTGGAAAAGTAAAACATTTGTTTGAGTCTAAGACCACCCGTCGGAAAAAGTTGGGCCTTTTTTGCAAAAATAACGCCCCCAAACGCCTATTGGACCGCCCCCGAGGCGTTGTTGAACAAAAAAAACACAAAGTGTGCTTTAAAAAAAAGCTCTCTCCCGACTCTTTTTTCAAAATAAGACCGTTTGCAATGGTCAAAACATTAAAAAAAATTATTTTATTCAATTTTTTACCTATATAATACCCACTTTTCACCACATTTTTTATAAATTTTCTCTACTTTTCACCTCTTTTTTTTATAAACTTTCTCTACTCTTTGGAGAAAGACATCGAATTTTTGTCTAAACCCATTGACCATCTCATCGGCGACGCATTGATCCTAGCGCAAATGCGTCGGCAACAAATCCGTCAAAAATACGGACTCTAGATTATTAGTTTTTTTTATTATTTTTTCGTTTTTTTTATTTTATTTTAGCATTGTAGTTTTTTATTTCTTATTTCGGTTTTTATTTATTTTAACAATATAATTTTTTTTATTTAATGAAATTTTATTAGATTAATTAAAAAAATTAATATTTGGTTAATGATTGATGGGCATTATTCCCACTACGCCCATTTGTGAAAAACGTCCCATGATGCCCCTTTGCTGACTGGGATGACACGTGTCACACAATGCCCATGGATGGGGGCATTATTCATCCTCTCCACTACACATGGTCTAATAAGTTGGGTGAACAACTCAATTAGGCTATAGGGTGTGGTAATGACCCTCATGGTTACCATGACCCTCCACATCAGCGCCATATCATACACGTCTAATCCATCATCCAAAAACCCACTACCCTAAGGGTATGATCATGACCCAAACCACTATTCTCTTATTTTAGGGTGGTCGGAGTGATGTCGGGGACCCCTTCGGGGATATGATTTCACCGAGCGGTGAATGACCGTCGCCCCTTTTTCGGTGTTCGGTGAGTCCCTTTTTGGTGTATAGTCACCGATTGTTTGAGTGGGATTGGTTTATGAATAATTAAAAAATATATAACTCAAACACCCTAATAGTATTTGAATCATTGCCAGTGATTGAGTGCAAAATGGGGAGTTGAATGGGGACTTGACATGGCATGATATTATTGGTTAGACGGTAACTCAAACACCCTAAAGTGATTGAATGATACCCTCCATCCTTAATTTATTTTTGTGAAAAGGAAAGGAGGCTCATGATTGTCATGGTTTAATCCATGCCAACCATGGTGGATGAGACAAGGAGTGGTATATCAATCCATTAATGGTCCTACTTGGCGATTGATGACCCAACCCATGTCCCCCACACCCTTCAGCCTTAGTAAAGTAGTAGTGCGACCACTAAAGTGACCTTGTGTTTAGATTTAAATCATCAAATTTCAAATGTGGAAACCCGATTTTAAATCATCAAATTTCAAATATGAATCAAATACGAGTAGAATTTAATGCAAACAACTCTAAAATTACTCAAAAGTGTAGGAAATATTTATATAAAATATGTATAATTTAGACCACATGAAATCAAAACTTTTAACTTAACTCACCAAACCTTCGTCCGCACTTCTCGTGTTGCATGCCTTAAGTGTTGACATCGCTTCTTTCGGCTTTGATTTTGTTGACTTTAACTTTATTGATAACATTGTACTATACTTTTTAGTTTTTAGAACCGACATTACTCGTTTTAGATTGTGCATGATAAGACCATTGGGTATGAGGAGGATAGTCTCCAAAGAGACTATCCGCCACATAGGCGCCACATAAGCTTCGGTGGAGGAGCATCCTCTTGGGAGAGGTTTTTTTATAAAATTGGGAGAAAAGTGAAGTATTTTGGTAAAAAAAAAAATGGGGTGAAAAGTGGTTTAATTTATAGTGGTGGGGTGATTTTTTTTTTTTTTTTATAAATCATGCAAGTTACCGTTAGGGGGGCCCACCCCATTCAAAAATTAGCCCCGTCTCCAACGTCTCATTTGTGCCGGAAGTGACGAGAAGCCCCTTGGGGGGCGGTGTGCGACAGCCCAAAAATGGGGGGACGGCCCGGTGCCGAGCCCCATACCCTTTGGTCTAATGGTTTAGTGAATAGTTGTAAAAAGGTGTTGACTTTATCGACATTGGATAGCAGGCATTAGGCCACATGTTAGCAGAAGGAAGACACAAAAAAAACCTTAGACGATTCATCAGCTAATAAAAGTTGTGTAGTTTTATGAATATTTAGTTATGATAAATGAGTTTGTCATGGCATGTCATTTTTTTTTGTAAAAGTGATTGTTTTTTAAACATAAATTCACCAACATAAGTTGGCTTGTTTTATCATGTATTTCAAGAAAAAAGAAATGATTCTTAGTAACAATGGGAAACAAAAAAAAAGTTAATGCAATTTCAATGGTAAAACTTTGATGCTTAGATTATACGGTGTGATGTCGTAGAAAGGGAAGGCTGAGCTCCTCCACGCCCCGTCCTTGCCCACACATGAGTGTTGCCCCTCTCCAAGGCAACATCCTCACCCGCCGTTGCCCCGTTTTTTTGTTTGAAAGAAAATGACTTTTATTTTAAATTTAATAAAAGAGTTGTTATCCAACGACTACTTAAAAAAAAAACTTTTTAATTTAAATTGTTTCCTCCATTTTACACTATAAAAGTACAACTCTATCACACTCGTCTTCACATTACTCAACCCCCCCCCCCCCTCTCTCAATATTTATATAAAAATTCTTGAACTTTTACAAAATAAAAAAAAATGAACCCACACAACTGTTCTTTCGATCGTAACAACCCGTTTTGTCGACCGAAACCATGACTACCCCACAAAATTGTAGCCCACCCAAAACCCGAGTATCAAAGTTCAGGTTGCTACACCCGAGTTTGTGGCGTACGCATCTTTTTTAACAACATGTTGTATTCGAGATTTTTTTACGGCACTACCCTGTCGCAAGTTCTAGTACCAAACATCCCTTACCAACAACTTCCAATGACCCCAATGGACCCCACACCCAATATCGTTCCGGAAACCCAACCGTAAAATTTGTGACCCGTCGGCTCCGAGGGTCAAAAAGAGAAGCCACAAGAAGAAGGACCCATCTGAGAAGCTCCAAAGCGGAAGTCGAGTTACTCAAAAGTGGACAACGGAGGAAGAAGTGGTTTTAACCAAATCTTGGATTTTCGTATTAGAGGATCCGGTGATTGATACATTCTTTTTCGTTTCTTAAAAAAAAATAGATTTTTTATTGACGGTTTTTGTTTTAAATGAAATATTAGAGTAAAATGCCCGCATAGTCCCAGTGGTTTGGTGAAATTTCACCTTTAGTCCCCAACTTTTGGAAATTACGCCCGTGCTCCCCATGGTTTGTCAAGTTGTTACTCGAATAGTCCCTAGAGTGGGTGGCCGTTAGTTTTCGCCATTAAGTCCATGTAAAATTACTAAAATGTCATTACTCAAGAAAAACAATAATCTTTTATTTATTTGTGGGACCCACCCACCACCTACTCATGTTCAACCTCCACCCACCTCCATCAACACTATTAAAATATCCGTTCTTCTTGATGTTCCATCATTGATTCATAACAACAATAGATCTTAAACCAATTTTCTAAGGCTGCAAACGAACCGAACGAACACGAACAAGACCTTATTCGTGTTCGTTTGTTAAGAAATATATGTGTTCGTGAACCGTTCACGAACACTTATCGAACGAGATTTTACGTTCGTGTTCGTTTGTTAAGGAAATGAACTTGTTCGTGTTTGTTTGTTAATTTTAGGCAACGAACGTTGACGAACACAAATGAACACAAACTAATGTTCATGAACACAAATGGAAACAACGAACACAAACAATCGTTCATGAACAGAATATAGAATACACTGGCACTTGTTAAATATTTAATTTGTCGGAATTTTGAAGTATTTAAATAAATATAAAAACTAAAAACAATAATTAACTATCGAACACAAACGAACACGTTACCGAATGTTCACGAACATAAACGAACGAACACGACCTCTATTCATGTTTGTTCATTTAACTAAACGAACGAAATTTCTTGTTCGTGTTCGTTTGTTTAATAAACGAACGAACACAAACGAACTTCCCGCCGAACGGTTCACGAACTGTCTGCCGAACGTTTGGTTTGTTTGTACCCCTACAATTTTCACATTGTGTAAATGCAAACTCTGGTTGGTGGTGGCAGAGGAGAAAAAAATGAGAGAACGGATATTTTAATAAAAATACCTTGTTTTTGTTATCATATGGCTCATTTTCCAGCAAGCATCTTGGTTAGATCATAGTAATTGCAGAAGGGATCCATTAAATGCATTCTGTTGAAATAACTTCGGTTCGGTTCTCAAACATTCGGTTACCATACTTATTATACACAATCACAAGCTTTATTTTAAGATCCAAAAACCACACAGGCACCACCAACGACGTTCTGAGTTTAAAGGCATACATCAAACCAACAGCAAACTGATGGAAGAAATCAAGGAATGTACCTATGTTTGGCTGAAACACAGAGCAAAATTGGAGAATGTAATAGATGGTGGACACTTGGGGTTTGGTTAAAAATTGTGATTTCTGCTCACCCATAAAGTTGCTAATGCCAATGACCTTTTTCTTCTTTCTATTTCCCTCCCAGCTTTCCACTTTTTGAAGAATCTCTATAATTGTGTTACAATTATGCATATTATCGATTTTTAACCAAACCCCAAAAATCTCAAGAAGAACGGATATTTTAATGGTGTTGATGGAGGTGGGCGGAGGTTGAAGATAAGTAGGTGGAGGGTGGGTCCTACAAATAAATAAAAGGATTATTGTTTTTCTTGAGTAAGGACATTTTAGTAATTTTACATGGACTTAACGGTGAAAACTAACTACCATCCACTTTAGAGACTATCCGAGTAACAACTTGACAAACCACGGGGAGCACTAGTGTAATTTCCAAAAGTTGAGGACTAAAGGTGAAATTTCACCAAACCACAGGTACTATGCGGGCATTTTACTCGAAATATTATTAATATGTAGCTTTATTTTCATTTTATTTTTGAAAAGAAGGCTCAAAAAGAGGAAAAATTTTTGGATTGATTTCGTGATATATATCAGGAAACCAGGAAACCTGGAAGCGAGATGTATACTGGTTCAATGAGAGTTTCTCGTTAAAGTGAAGCGAAATGGATAAAAGAATCACGATCTTCAACGGTTTCTTCACAATGCCAAAAATAACAAAAAATGTGGTGAAAATGAAGTCGACTTCATGGCCGGAACGTTGAGTGAATACAAACAAGAAGGCCACCCGTTCGCATTTATTGATTTGTGGCAGGTGGCACGTCCCCACAGCAAATGCGCGAACGTACCGCTCGTGACCTGATATATGTTTCCGATGTATAATGTTTTTGCATGTTAAGTCTCGCTTTTTATCATTAAATGTATGTAAAAACAAGTTACTTTGTCAAGTTTATTTGTGCAAGTTTCAGATGATGATTGGAGGCATTTTTGGATTGATATAGCATCATGGAACGAAGCGGAAACATGCGGGACAAAAATGGGAAGCAAAAGAGGCAAAGCAAGGTTCAGGTGCCGTAAAATCCGCCCCGGGCCGTATTTTCCGACCCTCCCTGGCGTTAATTGGGAACGTATCCAGTACTTGGAGCGGAAAATGAATTGGGCAGAGCGGAAATTCCGCCCTACGCCGGAAATTACGGCCTATTACGGTTCTATGACGGTTTTTCACATTTTTGGACGATTCTAAAGGGAAGAGGTCGTAGTTTTTCATCTATTCTGGACCATTGGAGGCTAGGAGACATCAAGGAACAAGGAATACTCATTCACAAAGTGTTCTAACATCAAGATTTCTCCAATTGCAACCGAAATCGCAACATATCTTCATCAAACATGATCATGTGTGGCTAAAACCTTGTGATCACAACCAAGGGCTAGGGTTTGTATGCCATTTAGTTCAATTTGAGTTGTTTATCTATGTTGGACATGAATTCATGGTGTTTGTTAGAGATCTATGACATTTGCTAAGTTTTATGTGTTATTTCATGTGTTGATTGTTCTTAAACATTGTTTTCTTGAATCACTTCATGTATTTTGAGTTAATTGGTGTTTAATCATTGAATGTCAAGATATATGATTGAAGGTTATGTCAACATGTTTATATTTGATGGTGATCATTTTGTGATAGCCTAATTACATCGGTGTTCAATCGTTGTAAGCTTAGATACACAAGTATAGGTCTTTCAATACTCAATTTGCATATGATGTCACAAGATTATGTCTATATAATCTACCAAACCAGATTCACAAACTTAAATTACTAATTGTGCTATCAAACTTGATACTTGGTTGTGCTCATTGTTACTTTATTGAATTTACAATTGTAGTTAATTCTAAGTTATCAAATCAACATACCAATCCAATTTTAAGCTTTTACCATGTTTTGCAATCGATTGAGATCTTACACCAACCACTAGCTCTTCGTGGTTCGACACCCTATTTGCCACTACTAATTTAGGGTACTTAGGAGCACATAATCTTTTTATCTTTGATCGGTACTTCGACGTCGATCATGACCCAATATTCAAAAATAAGCAAAAAGCTCATCTAGTCGTTGTAACATCCTTACTATTATAAAAGGATTTTTGTACTAATAACGACAGTTAAATGTGTTATTACGAATACATATACATATAAAATACGGGTTTACTAAAACATTTTCTAGAATACAAATAATACAAAATACATTATATGAGTTCGTCGTTTAAATATAACGACGAAGCAATGTGCGGAAGCTTGTATCTAGATCGTGTTCGGTTCTTCGATGAGCTTGATCATCACCCGGCATCCCAAGATATACCTACGTTTTAAAAACCATCATAAACATTAGTTTTGATAGTTTTATAATGTACTAAACCAAATTCTTTAGGCCAAAAATTGAACAAACAACAAATCTGCAGCAATTATACCCGTTGCGCGCTGCGACGGGTTCGATCAGTTATGGTCGCGTGCCGCGACGGGTTTTCTCCATTGCCGTCGCGCGACGCGACGGCCCCTTTTCGACAGAATGTCGCTTGGCTGATGCTGCACATTCCCAGCTCAACTAACTCAACTTGTTATGCACTAAAACGTGCATAACTTTCATTTTACAATTCCGTTTTTCATGATTCTTTTTCCTAAGCGTTCGTAATTAAATTCTCCATCATATGGAGTTAAAATTCAACATTCCAAACTAATAAAATTCCAAGTTTTTAAGCAATCGGCTTATTATTCAAAATCAACATTTTGACCCGTTCGTATTTAAAACCACCAACTTGATTCTTAAACAACCAAAATACATACGCTAATGTATTTAATACACAATCTTTAGCTCGGGTTCGTAATTTATATAAATTGAGCGACTAGCACACAAGCTATGTGCATAAACCGTTTTGACCCGTTTACGGAATTTAAGCAATTTAGTCTAAAACTTGCTCTTTTCTTTTGACACTACATAATTCCATATCTAAATAACTACATATAATCCACCACAACTATTTTTGTGGTGGATTTAACATAATGAACCCCCTTTTTCCCAAATTTTACCCTTCAACTTGTCATTTTACGCAAATGACCATTTTTAGGCATTTGAACTACGAAGTTTATGCCTACAACTCTTACATGTATCTAAGGGCTACATAATTATAATACAAGTTTCTAAACGGCCTCTAAGGGTCGTTTGCCCGATTTACCCATTAAGGGCTTTTTGGTAAATTCAAGTCTCTTATTTTACGACGAAAGACTCTCACCAATCATTTGACCAAAATAGTACTTTTAACTACAACATAATTATGCATACCTGGGTCGGATCAACATGCTGAGCCGTTTTAATACCTTGTCTTCAGCTATTTGCTATTTCATAGCATCGCTAATTAACGAGCCGTTCATCCTGCGAGCATGAGACTCGACATACACTTATTAGTCGCTAATTGTCAAATGGTATCAATATTTCCATTTGACCCGTTTTACCCTTTTATTAGTTTAGGCTTACTTAATAAGTAGCCGTTCGAAAACTCATTTTATCTCAGTCTTTTCGTGACTAATTTACCGTTCCACCCCGTTTTACCATTACTATGGTTTTTTTAACACTTGTTTTTAGTTCCGACCCGTATCATTTCGCGTCGGTAACCATATTTCGAATATTATTTCTATTGTATTTACAACTTATGGAATAGATACGAATTCTACAAAAAGGTATAAGTTCCACTTACCTCGCATCCAAGCAACGCTTTTCTTTTCGTACTTGATCTTGTTTGACCCGCTTCTCTCCCAAGCCTCCTCCTAGTTTGTCAAGCGTTAACTATCATATAGTATTCATAAGGTGGATAGGTTAGTCATTCTAGATCATAACCTTTATGCCTTATGAACCTTTACACTAATTTTCTTACCGAACTCTATCATAGGTTGGTTTTACACTATTTTCAGCATCAATAATTCATGTGTTCATCATCTAGTTACAATACCCATTTAACATATGTACGGGTAATTTCGAATTTCTATTTTTCCGACGCTAGTTTATCAAATTATTAACTAGACTTGTTTCTAAACATGGATTTCATCACAACATACTTAACCCGTTTCAAGTCATTTATGATCATGTATCCAAATTCATGATTTAATCAAACACCTTCTTAACATTATCATGCATGATGATTCTAAACCTAGTCTTATCATCAATTTCATCATAACATTAAAACTCACTTAACACATATAAGGGTAATCATCAATTTCCTAGTTTTCTATACCAAATCATCAAAATTTTAACTAGAGTTTGTTCCTAGACATGGTTTCAACATAACCACACTCATACATTCAACATTCAAACATGAACTTCAATTCATGAGTGTTAATCAGAATTTTAAGATATCACCAAATAACGAAATTCGACTTACCTTGTGATCTCCTAGCTTGAGTGATCACGAATTTATTAAAAGCCCAAAATTTTAGCTTGATTCTCCTTCGATTTGGTTGGATTTTATGAGTTTTAGGGTTTTGAAAGAACCCCCCCCCCCTTGGCTCCTGGTCGTTCCTGCGCGCACACACACACTTAGAGTGTGTGTGTGTGTGTGTGTGTGTTGTGTTTTATTATTATTTTTAATAAAACATGTTTGCCCACTTTGCCATTTTAGTCCTTCATGTTTCATTTTTGATTATATAAGGCTATAACTCATAGTTTATCACTTAGATTCATATTACTTAACTAGGTTAATTATTCCTAGCCAACTTAGTAGGTTTGGGAAGATAAAAACCCGTTTTATTTTAAGTCCCATTAACTTGGGTTCCTTATGAACTTTGTCTTCTCAAGTCGTTCGCTCTCTTTTTATTTATTATTAGGCTTATTTATTTAAATCCTAATAATTTCCGGGTTAATCTTTTCTGCTAACGGTATTATACTCGCTCTTTAGTATTAATGGGGTTTAATTACTAAACTCGTTTTCGGGGTGTTACAAGTCTACCCCCTTAAAGAGGTTTCGTCCCCGAAACCTTATTTATGTAGTTCGTTGATTAAACCAAACGAACTTCGCTTCGTTTTAAGGTTTTTCTTCTTTTCGGTCTATAGTGATCATTTGTATTGACGCGTACGTCTTTCATGTGCAAGGCCTCGTGGGTCATTATTTTTAACTTATATCCTCTATCTTTATTGACCGAGTTGTCACTTGACCACTTAGTTTCATCAGTCTGTTAACATGTTTATCTCGCGCTTGTCTTATATTAGCAAGCGCTTTGCATTTGTCATGACATTTTCCTAACTTTGAATAGTTTTGCCGGGTAGATTAATTAGTCGTCGTCACTTCATACCCCGTCATCCGGGTATACTATTTTGTCATCTCCGGCCTTATGTGCGTTTAAGGTCTTCTAAATCCTTTCATACTACTTATGTTTGTTAAGACGTTGCTTTTGACTAAAAAACTAAATTTTTAGTTTACGTTTTCTCTGTCTTACGTCTTTTCTCATGTCTAGGAATTTCCATTTAAGTTTTATTCCTGACCGTTATTATTTTACATGGAGAATTGTAACCAGTTTTCCACGCTTTACCCAAGTGACCCGTAGGTTCTTTTTCTTAGCCTCGTAGACTTTTTCTCTAGATTTCCACCTTTTTAAGGTGAGACTCAACAATTCGTTTTCTTTCTGTTTCCGACCCAAGGGTCTTCTTGGTCCCGTAGACCTTAGCACTACTTTTGATCTCGTAGGTTATGATGATCCCGTAGATCATCTTTTATTCGTGTCTCTATTTAATGTACGTATATGTTTACTTTCGGACTAATCATCCGACTTTATGACTCCTTACGTCATTTACACGTCGGTTTGTTCTACTCTTACCATTTCTTGGTTCATATTTATAATTCTTTACGATCCGTTACCCAGATTCTTCATTTTAATGTTTTAACATCATTGTTTCACTAGTTTGCGTTTTTCCCTTTCTACCATATCCCATAATCTTTTATATAGATTTGTTAATATCTCTCGCTTTTATTTATTCGGTTCGCGCTTACTTACGTTATCAAGCGTTATTCTTAATTCAACTTGTTTGACTTGTTCGTGTGAAATTTCATCACTTGTGAACGTCAAACTCCGTTCTTTATTCGACCCGTTCGACTTTAAAATAGTTGAACGTAGTTATCAAAATTTCTGTTTGCATATTCTCATCGTCTTTTAGTCATGACTCATATTCCGAGTCTTTTGACTTTCTATTTCGCGTTCCCGTCTATTGGTTTACGCATTCACCCACAATCCTACCCATACATCGGGTATCTTTACCGAAATCATTATCAAGTAACCATTCTAATATGGTTTTAGACGTCATTTTAATTTATTTGGTCGTCTTAGCGAAATCCATTGCTTTTGTTAAGTCAAGTCCTTTATTCTTCATTTAATTCGTTTGACTTGTCCATGTGAATTTCATCACTTATGACAGTCAAATTTTTATCCCTATACCTTAGCATTCCTATTAGTCGGTCTGTATTTTCATTTACTTCGATCTTTGTCCCTTCACTCGGGCTCATTATTCTAGCGTAATACGCTACCGTCATCCGACTTGCGTTTACGTTTACTATCAAACATCTTACTTGTTTGATTCATTTGGGTACCGTTTTAATTCGTCCCATTCACCCCATCCTTACTACATTGGACATAAATGCGTCCACTACAAGAAGTTCATGGTATCATATGCCACTACTTACTTGGCCAGAGTAAGCGATTGACACATGACACACATGACCTTTTCATAGTTTTCACATCACGCCCTATGTAAGTAATGCCTCTATTTATTTCATATCCCTGATTTCATTTAGTAAAACTTTATTTAATTGCTAAACAACAAACACTAGTTCTACTAGTTTCACATTTGAACATATAGAATGTTTTCCTTTCTATTAAACTATTATATAATCACATTCGATAATGTGATCGCTACTTTTCTCAATAGCATTATATTGAGAATTACACACTTGGATAATTACTTCCGTCCAAGTTTTTATATAATTTAATCTTGTTATTGTTTTGTTATTCATTATTGTGAATAACACTTCTTTCTACTTATTTACTCTTGGAAACCTCATCCTGAATAAATATCATATTCAGGTTTTCTAAGTTTTATCCTATATATGCAACCGCCATTCTCTACTTGTTTGTTGCATATTACTATTTGTGCGATAATTTAAAACGTGCACCTGGTAATGCTTGCCCTCATGGGAGGCTTTGATGGTGTGCGGGGAGGACCTCCGCACAAGGCCCGCGATTTCGAGGGGCATGCGATTTAAAAAAAAATCCGATACGTATATGTTATTTTTTTAAATAGTAAACACATACCACTTCCAATATAAGCCCATTTACAAATCATTTTTTATGGTTTAGAATTTAGCCCACTTGGAATTAGGTTTATTGAAACCAATTCTAATTTGATTTTTTTTTAAATAATAACAAAACATAACGGAAGGGCACATTTTTTCAAGCTCGAACAGGGTATGTGAATTCTCAGAGACGCCCCTGCTTGCCCTAACGGGCCTTCCATGCCTTTATCCTTGTTTGCGATCATTACGCGATTTAGACCCTTGATGAGTATGCTCTGCTCATCATACCTCGGACCGTTTCACCGTCATGTCCGTCACTTGTTACACTCTCGCCATCTTTAGGTGCGAGTATCCTTCAACTAAGGTATGGGTTTCACCCCTGACTTAACAATCCTTGTTCCTGACTGTGGTTGTGCTCATCGAAATAAATTCGAGAGTTCCACTAGATTGAAATGGAGATTTCTGTCGAGTTATGGATGTCACTCCTGACTCAACAGAAAATTCTCGTGCTAGAATAACGCGCTGTGTGAGCGACCTGTCGAGAGTTCTCGGTTTTCACACCTCATCTCGACACGATCACTCGTTGATGTTATGCGAGTATCGTAAAACGTGTGTATTGTGTCAGCCTTAGGAAAGGCTATGTAGTATTAAGCTTTAGGAAAAGCTTTCCACGTGTGAAGCTGTAGTATGCGGTGTCCACACAAAGATGTAGTTTTAGCGAGTCCGAATGAGAGTATCAAATAGGCCCGTACAAACCTCACCGGGTTCGTACGAAGTCAGCCTGTTGGTACTTAGACTATAGGCTAGGTCGAATTCCTAAGACTTTAACCCGGACTAGGTCGAGTCTTGCCTAATTCCCTATAGTTATGGCTCTGATACCAATCTGTCACACCCCAACCGATGGCGGAATCATCGAGGCGCGGCACTAGGCGAATCAGATTGCTCAAGAGAATCCATAACAACTATTTGTGACAATATTTATTACATTCGTTATCCCATACTAACAAATAATACAATCACATAAGTTATCAAAGATTTCTTGTCCTCTCAAACAATACAAATCCGACAACCTAGATTTTTAGGTGAGTTTCTAGACTTCCTAGCTTGATTTGAAGTAGACTGCGACTAAACCTGCAAATCCAGCGCAGGGATGAGCATCTGACCGACTGGAAGACAACGCTGTTTAGAAATAATCAAGCTTTATGTATTATTTTCTTTTGTTGTCAAGGTCTATGAAACAGTTATTGTTGTTGTTTGTAAATAAATCTTTTATTTACATTACAATGTATTTATGTGGTTGCATGTATAAACAACATATCCCCCTACGATACCGACAATCAAGGAACCGCATTCCTCCCATCTTTTGATTTCTAGCGATTTCCACGAAAAACCTAAGTGCACGTTTCTTCCAAGAAAACGAAGTACAAGGCGCAAGTTACAACACTGGACGAATACCCAATGTACCACTATAAATCCTTAATAGGGTACCTAAGGGTATTTTCGTAAGTCCTTAATTATTGTTTAACTTAATTCGAATGTTATGATTCCTTGTAATCATAATCGAATTTTTGGAAGATCATCCTATCTTTTCAGATAGATTCTTGAGGACGTTGAAGTCCATCGACTGGGTTCCTGGTGTACCTTGAATACCCATGTTCAAATCGACGTCAAGTTAATAACAATTAATAACAAGATGATAACAAATTTATATCCAAGAAAACAACTATGTGCTTGTGTGTTTATGTGTTGACCTAATTATAAGTTGTCTCGACCTTGTTCAAATTATATCCCCTTCACATTATAAAACAAACTATGATTACTATGCAAGGAATTACGTAATTATGGATGCATACATAATTATGGAATTTAGTGCACATAAATCACAGCAAGTTCTGTCATGTGTCTAGAGTTAACCCTATTTATTTCCATTTCTGATGAAGCACCCGTTGAGGAAAAATGAACTAGCTATTCATTTTTCACTTCTGAAAGAATATCCGTTGAGGGAAATGAATATCCGTTTGTTTAATCCTTCATTTCCAATTCTGAAGAATACCCGTTGAGGAAAATGACTTCGCTTGTTCATTTTCATTCTGAAGAATATCCGTTGAGGGAAATGAATATCCGTTTGTTTAATCCTTCATTTCCGATTCTGAAGAATAACCATTGAGAAAAATGACTCTGTTTGTTCATTTTCGTTTCTGAAGAATATCCGTTGAAGGAAATGAATATCCGTTAATTATTCCTTCATTTCCGATTCTGAAGAATGACCGTTGAGGAAAATGACTCCGTTTGTTCATTTTCATTTTTGAAGAATATCCGTTGAAGGAAATGAATATCCGTTAATTATTCCTTCATTTCCATTTCTGACGAAGAACCCGTTGAGGAAAATGAATCATCCATTCATTTTCGCTTTTGAGGAATATCCGTTAAGGGAAATGATTATCCGTTAATTATTCCTTCATTTCCATTTCTGACGAAGAACCCGTTGAGTAAAATGAATCATCCATTCATTTTCGCTTCTGAGGAATATCCGTTAAAGGGAAATGAATATCCGTTGATTATTCCTTCATTTCCTTTTCTGAAGAACCCGTTGAGGAAAATGACTTTGTCCGTTCATTTTCGCTTCTGAAGAATATCCGTTGAGGGAAATGACAGTATTATGCCTTGCATATCTTTGATGATTATTTAACACAAAGTCACAGACAGACTCCTACGAATAAATTTCGGGACGAAATTTCCAAAAGTAGAGGAGACTGTGACACCTGTGTCACTACGACCATCAAACAAATACCAAATCAATGAAATATTGTGTTTCATACTTGGGATTTATAAAAATATGTGTATCATTTTCACATATCAATTGTTGTTCAATTTCGGGCTTTAAATCGCTTTCTGGAAGGTTATACGCGAACTGATGCGTAAATATAATCAGTTTAATGCAACAAACACTCTGGAACAGTGAAATAGGCTTAACATACCTTAAATAACCTTTACATAACTTAGAAATAAGTTTCGGAGGGTTTGGTATGCCGAAATCAAGTTTATTCGCTTACAGGGACTAATTTCGACAAACTGCGAAGGTATGCCGATTCGTACTGTAACGAACATTCCGGAACTTGATCATAAGTTAAACATGCTCTAAATATCCTTTGAATAGCTTAGAAATAGGCTTTGAGGTGTTTGGTGCGCAAAAATAAACTTATGTGATCAACAGGGACTAAAAGCGTCAAAAAGTGCACAAGTTTGCATTTTCGCGCATATCTTACGTTCTGAATATATCCGGACATCCAAAAATTTATGTAATCATTAAAATATTTTATTTTAGTGATTGGCATGATAAAATTCCATTCGTCGCGTAATTTGGATCGTTTTTCGCGTCTGTTCGTGTTTCGTCGTAATTAACCGAGCAACGCAACCGTACGACCAAACGAACTGACATCCGAGATATTTTTTAGCACATTTCAAGTTCCCTATACTTTAACTTCATTTTAGAGTCTTGAAATGGGGTTAACGGGGCTTAAAAGTGCAAAAAAAACCGAGTTTATTAAGTGCAGGGACCATTTCTGACATTTCTGGAAAGTTTTCCCAAGCGAGCCGCGTAGCCCAGTGTGTCTGCTTACACGGGCCGTGAGTTCTTGCCAGATCAGAAACCAGAATCTGGTTTTGTAGCTGGTTTCAGGCATTTTTCCATGGTTTTTCTCATTCAAGGGGCTTGTTTGGGGGCACACATGGTATTCAAATCAGTGGGTGCAAGTGTAAGGTTGAGATTGAAGCTCGGGAATCGAGGAACGATCTTAACGGTGGACCGAAATCTATAAATACCCACACCTTCATTCCTTACAATTCACAAAATCTGATTCATTTGCTCTAAGTTGGGGCTTAGCACCTCATACCTGAGCAATTTGGATCAAGATTTCCTTGCTTGGACCCTTTGTGAGTATTCTTTCATGCTTTTATGCGTTTGTAAGCATGAAAGTCAAACAGTGTTTGACTTTCTGCTTTGACCATTCAATGGGAATGGTCAACACGAAGTTCGTTTGAACTTCGCAACGTGAGCGTATTCACGATGGTTATAGTCCCTAGTGACTATACCTACTGATTACCACGTTGATTAGGTGTAGTGACAAGTCATAGTTTCGGTCAAAATACGCGTTTATGTGTATTTTGCAACCAAACTATTTTTGGGTATCAAGACCCTTTGTCTTGATATCAAACTTGTTTTCAAACTTCGTTAAACATGTTTTAACATGTTTAACTCGTCACTTTTAGTCTAGTGCTTGTGTATAGTCGTAAGTCAAGCGGTCTAAACAACCGCTTAGACTTTCGAACTCGACCCGTTTGGTCGATCGTTAGGATCCGACCAAGCATGTTTAGTGACCATAAATGTATAGGGAATAACCTTCCGAGGTTATACCTTATGGTCACTTCGTTTAGTTAGTTGTATGATAGGTAGTTTATATGCCTTAGGTAAATGACCAAAATGCCCTTTTCATGCATAATTGGTATTTAAGCATATGTAACTTAAACTTTTGTCACTTAACTGATTTTTCAACATATTTAAACATGTTTAGGCATATAATACTTGTCATAGGACTAGTTAGGCGTTCCAAACGCGTTTTACGCGAACGACGTGTTAAAGTAGCGTAAGCTACCTAAACGGGTCGTAATGGGTCGTAAACACTTTGGATAGGTTCCGTTTTAGTATGTAGGCTTTGTTAAACCATATCAAATGAGTTCCAATACTCATTTGGTTTACGAAACCTCATCCTATCCGATCTTCCGATTTAGATCCGGTTATTAATGTAGTTACCTATATTAGGTGCCGTTTGATTTCCGTGATCCCTCTAGCATTGCTTGGTAGTAATTCAAGACTTCTAAGCATCCTCAGGTGAGTACATAGTCCCCTCTTTTACTGTTTTCAAACTGTTTTGGGGTGAAACACATGTGCCTACTTGTTACTTTCGTGCTTTTCATGTTTTTATATCATATACTTGATATGTTCATTAGTACATGATTTCATTATGTTTTGCTATGTATGTTCACTTAGCATGCTAGCACATTGATTTTCATATATTACATTTTGTTGCATATGCTCATCCAGCATATGGACACATTGTTTTACATTTTGAACTGTTTGAACCGTTGGAACTATTTGGTCTATGTGAACCGTTTGGAACTGTTGATTTATGTGAACCGTTGGGAACTGATTGATTATGTGAACCGTTTGGAACTGATTGATTATGTGAACCGTTTGGAACTGATTGACAATGTGAACCATTTGGAACTGTTTGATTCATGGGAACCGTTTGGAACTGTTTGAACCGTTGGGTTAGGGAAGTGATTAGGTAACGGGGTGAGTGTAATGTGTTAAAAGCATGGTGGATACGCCACTGGTACTTCCTATATATAAGTGCTTTTAACACATTATATATCGTTGCGTTACCTAGATCACTTGGGTGGCAATCCGATCGGGTGGCCATCCGATCGAGTGGTCATTCGATCGGTGGTCTCCGGCGAGTTGCGTTTCGATGCTTCGTTTTGTTCGCTAAACGTTGCGATTAGTTTGTTCACACATAACCACACATTTATATTTATATATTTATTATAATTAGTCCACAAAAGGTCGTGTTTACGTATCCACATTTTCAAGTGTGCGTTGCGATAATCGAGTTGCGCGTGATTGTGGGTGCGCTTTCGAGTTTGCGATGCGTTGCGCCACAATGATCGACGGGGTACTACTCGCTCGTATTGCCTTCATCATCACGATGACCGGTGGGGTAGTACTCACACGTAATGTCATTGTTAGCATTAATGTTTGCGTTGTGATGTGATGTAATATGCGATGTGTTATGCGATGTGTTATGCGAAAATAGTATTGTAGCGTAGTATACGATATATAGTTACATTATGATCCGAATCTCTGGTGCTAGGCATAACGAGTATAGCGACAGTAACAATGCACGAACGTGCGGGTTGTTACAGTCTTCCCTGCTTTAGGAAATTTTGTCCCGAAATTAATCCCACAGTGGGGTTGTGATGATTGAATGCGAGCGAGGAAGCGATAAAAGCGACAAGATAGAGAGCGATCGATTGAGAGTTGACGAGCGAGAGCATTGCGAGGGCGGTACGAGAGTAGCAAGTACAGCGATTCGTATAACACCGGATGATAAAACACACAAAAAGATGATCTGAAACGTTTTGAAAGTTCTCTCACAGTGCGGCGTTGAACTGTATCGATGTCCATACCAGCGTTGTAAGAGTAGTTTTGTAAGGAAATAAAAGATTTCTAAGTAATATAATCATTTTACAAAATTTCCTCTTCACACGGTGCCGACTTGACTCGATTGTCACATCGCGTTACAAGAAAATTTTGTTTTGCTTAAAGGTTTTGATCAAAATTTTAGGGATTTCTCCCTGGTTTTCTAAAAGTTTTATAAAAAAAATTATTTTTCATAAATAGTTGAATTAACATTAACGTTTTAAATTTTAAAATCGGCCCCACATGGCACCTTTTCACGAAAGTTCGACAATATGGCTAAAACACTTATATATAGGAAGTACCAGCGGCGTATCCGCCATGTTTTAACCATATGGCTTCTGTCTCGTGAAGCGGTGTCAGGTGTGTTGAGATAGTACTGATAGATTTTCGATACCTCGGTCCAAGCGAAAAATGGTTGGACCAGGTTTGGGAGATGATTCGGGTAAACTGAGTGATGAAGTCGTTTACGAACTCAGTTCAGCGATGCAAGCGAGAGGGATAGTGGTAAGCGATAAGCGATAACACAAACACCAACACAAGGATAAATACAACACAGCGAGCGATGATGGCGCCGATAAGCGAAAAGCAATAAGCGATGAGCGATAGCGACAACCGTCGAGCGATAAGCGACGATCGTTGCGTTGCCAGCGATGGAGATATGCGCGATTAATGCGATTCTATTGGAGTGATCAACACCATAAAATTTAACTAACATTAGACCCCACATGGCCTTTTTCCACGAAAGTCTGCTAATATGGCTAAAACACTTATATATAGAAAGTATCAGCGGCGTATCCATCATGTTTTAACCGTATAAGTTTCGTCTCGTGAAGCAAGGTCATGTGTGCTAACTTAACACAGATAACATAGATAACGGTAAACGATAGCGATAGGTGACGAACGATAAGCGATAAGCGGTAAGCGACACGCGATAGGTGAGTAATGCGATTCAACTAGTTTCCATAGTTCCACAAATTTAACCAACAGTAAGCCCCACATGGCATCTTTCCACAAAAGTTTGCTAATACGGCTAAAGCACTTATATATATGAAGTACCAGCGGCGTATCCACCATGTTTTAACCATACTAGGTCCGTTTCGTGAATCGATGTCATGTGTGCCGACATAACACAGGTAGCGATAAGCGTTAGAAGCGATAAGCGATGCGAGTATCGAAGCGATGTGATTATAGATGCGTTAAGCGTTAAAACGTTTAAGCGATGCGAGTGCGATGTGCATTAGATTCCAGCGAAATTGCGATCGAGTTGCGGTACAGACTTACGACCAGTCTTGCGTTGATGCAATAACCCTGCGGGGGTAGACTTCCCAAAGTCCATCGATGAGGTGATTGCATTGCGTTTGCAGACTTACGACAAGTCTCGCGATGATGCGATTTAATTGTTACGCGTTGCGAATGAGTGTAGTGTGTCGAAAATATCCACAATAGTATAGGTCTAAATAACGTTCAACTCCACATGGCACTTTCTTCACGGAACTTCGGTAGTATGGCAAAGCACACCCTGCTCGACCCCTTCTACTTATATCCCGTGAATAGATGTCACCCTTGGTTGACATGGTCAAGATGCTTATATATAGCAAGTACCAGCGGCGTATCCACCACGCTTGACCATGCTTTTAACATTATGGCACCATTAGAATTTACTACGATCTCCGTGCGCTGACCAAATAATCCCGTGTGCACCCGTGATTAGTCGTTCCTTGCACGTTTATCGTACCTCATTCTAAGAGTGCAGTGTGGGTAAAACACATCATATCGTGATATAGTATATAGCATGTGTGTGATTCTAGACTAAGTGCGAATGCGATAGAGAAAACGAGAGCGAAAGTCAACGTTACGCATAGTGGCAACGTCGAGTAATAGAATAGATTCATCTCATAAAAATTTAACGTCGAAATTCGTTTCATTACAACATTATTCCACGCCTGATTGGTGCTTGGAATTGAAGACTTTTGTTGGAGCTGTTGTTGTTGTCCTCAAGTTCGTGGCTCTGTGCAGCAATGCTGAGTAAGATGACCATACCAGTTGCAATTATCGCAATAGCGGCAGTTAGCTTCTGGCGGGTGATGATACGTACACGTGAGACACAGGGGATGAGGTCCGGTGTAAGCGCGCTTCAAGTGAACTGGAACTGATTGGAGAGGTTCTGGTTTCAACAATTCGGTTGATGAAGAGCTCGAGCTGGAGGCTTTTCGTTTGCGGCTGGGCTCGTTGCGATCCTGAGATGAGGGGTCGTCGTCGTCGGTGGAGTCTGCAGCATCGTCGGATGACTCAGTAGAATAGTTGGATGATTCATCAGACGATTCGGTAGACGATATGGTGAGAGCTTGACAATTCTTCGTAGTCGGATTCTTGGAGAAAAATCCTTCCATGAGTCGTTTCTCGTTGATTTTGGCAGCTAAACGGTAGGCTTCTTCAACGGTAGCAGGTCTCGCAGCTTCAACAAAATAGCCCACACACTCAGGAAAGTCACGAATGTACTTCTGGATAGCTTTCACTGAGGTGTCAACTTGACTCAGGCAGATAATGCTAAGCTGTTTGAGCCTTGCTGTGTAGCCAGAATTGTCACCTTCGATTTGCTTGATTCCCCAAAATTCGTCTTCTAGTTTCTGGACTTCGTGAGGAGGGCAGTACTCTTTCTTCATGAGCTCTTTCAGCTCATCCCAAGAAAGAGCATAAGCTGCGCTGATCCCATGTTTGTTTCGTTCAGCAGTCCACCAGTCGAGTGCTCGTGATTGAAAGACTCATGTAGCGCAAGTAGTTCGAAAATGCTCAGGGCACCCACTCTGACGAAGGGTGATCTCGACAGAATCGAACCACTGGAGTAGCTGTGAAACACCTCCTTCACCCGTGAAGACCATCAGGTCACAGGCTTTGAAGTGTTTGTAGAGAAAAACAGATTGCGGTGCTTCTGTCTTAACGTCTTCCAAAGTTCGAGAGTTGCTAAGAGAGTGCACTTGAGTGACAATCTGAGGAATGACTCTGGCCACTTCATTGGCCACAAGTGAAGCAATCCTCTTCTTGTCCCTTCGTTTGGCCCTTCTCCTGGCTGACATTCTCGAAGCAGAGTTGTTGGAAGGCATCTAGACAGAGAGAGATTTGGAGTGAGATTCGATCATAATGATTTTGAGTTTTGCAATGCGACGCGATTGAGCGTGATCAAAACTTGTTGCAGGTCGTATAGTATTACGTATACACATAGGAGACACGAAAATCCTAAGTTCTCACACATAAGCGATTTCGTTTGTATTATATATATAAATAGTGGTAGTTTATACTTATACACATACATGTTGGTGAAGAATACGTGAGGACGCGATGGGGAGAGGGCGAATTGTTAGACTTTAGTTTTGTTGTGAGTATTCGGTTTTCGTTTTAGATTGCGATGGCTGTGCGAGTTGTGCGTTCGTAAAGCGGGGAGCAAAAAATCGATAAATCGAGAAATCGTTAAAGCGTAAAATTTAAATCGTAAACACGTAAGCGTAAATGAGTTTAACAAGCGTAAAACCGGCGAATCGTAAGATAGATAAATTAGGTATAATGCCCTGGGTGTTTAGGCGTCGACTACCCAAGTACTTCAGCAATATTAAACGAGTTCGTGCACGCGCGTAGACCTAGTAGACTATGCTTCCACTGGGATGCAGCTCATGGCATTCGTCCTCCTATTCCTCACGCGGCTCGAGTCCTTGATATAGCCAAGTTCCTTGGTGAGAGCTTTTCGAAAACTATTTTAGGAGTGGAACGGTCATTAAGGTATGGGTTTCACCCCTGACTTAACAATCCTTGTTCCTGACTGTGGTTGTGCTCATCGAAATAAATTCGAGAGTTCCACTAGATTGAAATGGAGATTTCCGTCGAGTTATGGATGTCACTCCTGACTCAACAGTAAATTCTCGTGCTAGAATAACGCGCTGTGTGAGTGACCTATCGAGAGTTCCCGGTTTTCACACCTCATCTCGACACGATCACTCGTTGATGTTATGTGAGTATCGTAAAACGTGTGTATTGTGTCAGCCTTAGGAAAGGCTATGTAGTATTAAGCTTTAGGAAAAGCTTTCCTCGTGTGAAGCTGTAGTATGCGGTGTCCACGCAAAGATGTAGTTTTAGCGAGTTCGAATGAGAGTATCAAATAGGCCCGTACAAACCTCACTGGGTTCGTACGAAGTCAACCTGTTGGTACTTAGACTATTGGCTAGGTCGAATTCCTAAGACTTTAACCCGGACTGGGTCGAGTCTTGCCTAATTCCCTATAGTTATGGCTCTGATACCAATCTGTCACACCCCAACCGATGGCGGAATCATCGGGGCGCGGCACTAGGCGAATCAGATTGCTCAAGAGAATCCATAACAACTATTTGTGACAATATTTATTACATTCGTTATCCCATACTAACAAATAATACAATCACATAAGTTATCAAAGATTTCTTGTCCTCTCGAACAATACAAATCCGACAACCTAGATTTTTAGGTGAGTTTCTAGACTTCCTAGCTTGATTTGAAGTAGACTGCGACTAAACCTGCAACATACGTTAAAATAATGTCAATACAAAAGTATTGGCGAGTATACAGGTTTGTTGTGTAATAGCGTAATAGATAAAAGTGATGCAAATTTCTACACACATAAACGGGATACACGACATATATACTCACAAAACCGATACTACCAGCTAAGTCCTCGATGCTCGATTCGCGATGGCTAACTAGACCCCGTCGGGCGCAATAGTACTATACTAGTCATGGTGGGACGTCGCGAGTATAAGTCCTAGCACACATGTAACTATCATCACGTATAACTATGCATGTCAATCATTCACAAGTGATAAATAGTTTTAGCATTTGATGTGATTGATTTGATAGAAACGTATGTTACACCCAAAAGTGCATAAGCAAAAAGGGTTCAAGTATACTCACAGTGTGCGTTTAATAAATAAACACAATCTTGGTTGGATTGAATGAGAGTGCGATGTAGTAGCCTGAACAGTTAGCGATTGCATAAGCGAAGAACAGCGCGTGAAACGGTGAAATAAACGGCACCCTGCACCGTGTCGGAGGGCAATCCGTTCGGATGGTCATCCGATCGGATGGCCATTCGATTGGATTGTCACCTCGTTTGGTGAGGATGTGTTTATGTAAGATGGTTTGCTTTTTGAAGTTTTTGTTGTAGCATTTTGAAAATAGAGAAGTGTCTCTACCCTTCAGGTCGATCGGTCGAACGGCGGCTCGATCGGGTGAAGACCCGATTGGTGGGACACTTAGTGAGAACACGTTCACATTAGTTTGTCACTCGATCGGATGGCAATCCGATCGGGTGGCAATCCGTTGTTTCTTGTTCATGCATTGGACATGTTGAAAAATTTTTTAATTGTTGAAGTTCAAACATCACATGGTCGGGTGGCAATCCGATCGGATGGCAATCCGATCGGGCGGCAATCCGTTCAGTGTTCAAAACCTCAAAAGTTGAAATAAAAGTTAAGTGTGGGACCAAGGTGCAAGCCGATCGGGTGGCTGTCCGATCGGGTGGCAATCCAATCGGATGGCTGTCCGATCGGACGGCAATCCGTCCCAGTCGACCTGATCGTCTTTACACTCGGTGGTTTTGATAGTTTGTAGTTTTCTCGAGACTGCGTGATAACGTGCTAAACAACTGAAATTCCATCAAATCCGACCCGTTCTAACGGCCGAGAACCACCCCGTTCCATCAGATCTGGCCATTCTTGCCGGTTTTCCATGTTTAACCCGAAATCAAACATCTTCTTGATTAGAAATCATAGATTTAGGTAAGATTCGTGTAAAATCATGTGGAAATCACTCAGATCTGAGTTTTTCTTTGCGGAATGAGGCCAGATCTTGAAGTTCATAAGAACCCCATGATGACATCATCCTAGAACACCTCAAATCAGTCGATTTCATGGTTAAAATGGAAGATTTAACGGTGAAAAAGATGAAGGAGTGTGTGTAGATCATAGAAGTACAAGGTTTGAGGTAGAAACTTACAAGAATCGCGAGGAATCGAGAGAAAATAGCCCCAAAGCGTGCTGGTCGAATGAGAGCTGTCACATCAAGTGTTCTTGATGTGACAAGGGGTATTTATAGGCAAGAGAGGAGAAGGGAGGTGAGGGAGTTCCACGGATCGGATGGCAATCCGATCGGGTGGCAATACGATCGGGTGGCAATCCGATCGGGTGGCCATCCGATCGAGTGGTCATTCGATCGGTGGTCTCCGGCGAGTTGCGTTTCGATGCTTCGTTTTGTTCGCTAAACGTTGCGATTAGTTTGTTCACACATAACCACACATTTATATTTATATATTTATTATAATTAGTCCACAAAAGGTCGTATTTACGTATCCACATTTTCAAGTGTGCGTTGCGATAATCATGTTGCGCGTGATTGCGGGTGCGCTTTCGAGTTTGCGATGCGTTGCGCCACAATGATCGACGGGGTACTACTCGCTCGTATTGCCATCATCGTCACGATGACCGGTGGGGTAGTACTCACACGTAATGTCATTGTTAGCGTTAATGTTTGCGTTGTGATGTGATGTAATATGCGATGTGTTATGCGAAAATAGTGTTGTAGCGTAGTATGCGATATATAGTTACATTATGATCCGAATCTCTGGTGCTAGGCGTAACGAGTATAGCGACAGTAACAATGCACGAACGTGCGGGTTGTTACAATATAATCCACCACAACTATTTTTGTGGTGGATTTAACATAATGAACCCCTTTTTCCCCAAATTTTACCCTTCAACTTGTCATTTTACGCAAATGACCATTTTTAGGCATTTGAACTACGAAGTTTATGCCTACAACTCTTACATGTATCTAAGGGCTACATAATTATAATACAATTTTCTAAACGGCCTCTAAGGGCCGTTTGCCCGATTTACCCATTAAGGGCTTTTTGGTCAATTCTAGTCTCTTATTTTACGACGAAAGACTCTCACCAATCATTTGACTAAAATAGTACTTTTAAGTACAACATAATCATGCGTACCTGGGTCGGATCAACATACTGACCCGTTTTAATACCTTGTCTTCACCTATTTGCTATTTCATAGCATCGCTAATTCACGAGCCGTTCATCCTGCGAGCATGAGACTCGACATACACTTATTAGTCGCTAATTGTCAAATGGTATCAATATTTCCATTTGACCAGTTTTACCCTTTTATTAGTTTAGGCTTACTTAATAAGTAACCGTTCGAAAACTCAATTTATCTCAGTCTTTTCGTGACTAATTTACCGTTCCACCCCGTTTTACCATTACTATGGTTTTTTTTAACACTTGTTTTTAGTTCCGACCCGTATCATTTCGCGTCGGTAACCATATTTCGAATGTTATTTCTATTGTATTTACAACTTATGGAATAGATACGTATTCTACAAAAAGGTGTAAGTTCCACTTACCTCGCATCCAAGCAACGCTTTTCTTTTCGTACTTGATCTTGTTTGACCCGCTTCTCTCCCAAGCCTCCTCCTAGCTTGTCAAGCGTTAACTATCATATAGTATTCATAAGGTGGATAGGTTAGTCATTCTAGATCATAACCTTTATGCCTTATGAACCTTTACATTAATTTTCTTACCGAACTCTATCATAGGTTGGTTTTACACTATTTTCAACATCAATAATTCATGTGTTCATCATATAGTTACAATACCCATTTAACATATGTATGGGTAATTTTCGAATTTCTATTTTTCCGACGCTAGTTTATCAAATTATTAACTAGACTTGTTTCTAAACATGGATTTTATCACAACATACTTAACCCATTTCAAGTCATTTATGATCATGTATCCAAATTCATGATTTAATCAAACACCTTCTTAACATTATCATGCATGATGATTCTAAACTTAATCTTATCATCAATTTCATCATAACATTAAAACCTACTTAACACATATAAGGGTAATCATCAATTTCCTAGTTTTCTATACCAAATCATCAAACTTTTAACTAGGGTTTTTTCCTAGACATGGTTTCAACATAACCACACTCATATATTCGACATTCAAACATGAACTTCAATTCATGAGTGTTAATCAGAATTTTAAGATATTACCAAATAACGAAATTCGACTTACCTTGTGATCTCCTAGCTTGGGTGATCACGAATTTATTAAAAGCCCAAAATTTTAGCTTGATTCTCCTTCGATTTGGTTGGATTTTATGAGTTTTAGGGTTTTGAAAGAACCCCCCTTGGCTCCTGGTCGTTCTGCGCGCACACACACACACACTTAGAGTGTGTGTGTTGTGTTTTATTATTATTTTTAATAAAACATGTTTGCCCACTTTGCCATTTTAGTCCTTCATGTTTCATTTTTGATTATATAAGGCTATAACTCATAGTTTATCACTTAAATTCATATTACTTAACTAGGTTAATTATTCCTAGCCAACTTAGTAGGTTCGGGAAGATAAAAACCCGTTTTATTTTAAGTCTCGTTAACTCGGGCTCCTTATGAACTTTGTCTTCTCAAGTCGTTCGCTCTCTTTTTATTTATTATTGGGCTTATTTATTTAAATCCTAATAATTTCCGGGTTAATCTTTTCTGCTAACGGTATTCTACCCGCTCTTTAGTATTAACGGGGTTTAATTACCAAACCCGTTTTCGGGGTATTACAGTCGTTCTGATGCTTGTAACGAAATTGATCTCAACTTAAGTGACAATAATATCGAAGTTGAACCGAGTCATTCACGCGGTAGAAATAAATCCAAAAAGAGGCCATCAAAATCATCAAGTGCCAATGTGGACTACACATAAAGTTTAGCTGAGCTAACAGAACGTATTAGTACGTTTAACAATATTCAACAAGAAAAGCTCGGGGAAAAAATATACGTGTGCTATTTCAAAGAAAATAAAATTGAAAAAAGAAAAAGAAATGGCGAAAGAAAAACGAGAAAATTTGAAGTTCTTCGCTATGAATACCGATCATATTACTCGACCCGAAAGAAATTTATACGAGGACATGAAAAAGCTAATCTGGAAAAAATAGTCATTGGTTTGTAATGTATTTTTAATGTCTTCTAATTCTTTTTTTTAGTTATATTTTTTTTCTCTGAATTTCTTTTAGTTTATGCAATTTATAATTTCTTAAATTAATGTTATTATTTTAATTAATACAAATTTGTTTTTTTATTTAATTGTTTTAGTTTTTTTATATGAACTAAATAAATGATTTAATTAAAAAAATATGGGGTTTTACCCTTGCCGTTGACCACCCTATTCTTTTTGTGATGTGGAGGGCAATGTCCGTATAATCTACGTTATGCCTACGTGGCAGGGTGGAGACTCTGCCCATACCTTCATGACTCCTTGTAGTCTTAGAGATTTATGTAGCGTTTGATATGTACGAATGAGAGGGGGAATAGAATGTTATGAGTGAATGCATAAAGGGTGTTTGCTTGGTCAATGAATGGAATCACCTATCACACAAGGAATCACATTCCTTCTAAACACCCCAAATTCATTCTATCTACCCCCTTGTCATTTTTATTCCATTATCTCTTACCCTTCATTACCACCACCCACCACCGCTGGCACCACCACCTGTCATCGTCGTTACCGCCGCCGCCATGACCACCGACCACCACACACCACCACCGCCCTCCCACCATCACTACCACCAACCACCACCACTGCTACCCACCACTAACGCCACCCACCCACCACTGCTACCCTCCACCACCACCGATTTTATTCATTGGTCTTTTTCTGCCTACCAAACAACACAAAGTAATGATTCATTACATTTCCACATGGTAACAAACAAGATAATGTAATGATAATGATTTATTTCATTCGTTTGTCCATTTCATTACCTCATCCATTTCGTTACCCCATACCAAACAGATCATTAGCTTTTCTTCGTTTTTTAGAATAGATGTAAGATCCTATTTTGAATATTATAAAGTTTTCTGTTATGTTAGTTGAGTATTTGTTCTAAGTTTGTAATGTATAAATTTAACAAAAGTCACGCATCGACTAACCAGAGAGTGATATATGCAACCCTAGCAATATTACACACACAAAACGATGCTATAAAACTGGGAGCTAAACCTATGGCTTTTTAGCTCACACATCTTTCTTAATAAGTCGTTTCGTTTTGAACTATTTTTCAACAAGTCGTATTCGTGTTTAGAAAAAATAATACCATAAGTTATCGTGTCATGTTTATGTCTAATACTCTGGTCACCGGGTCTCTTAGACATTTCTAAACATGTGATATTTATTGTGTCCTTAAACATGTTTGTTAACAAGTTGTTTCGTGTTGACCCCTTTTTTCAACAAGGTTCATGTTTAGAAAAAAAAAATATACCATAAGTTATCATGTCGTGTTTATGTCTAATATCTCTGGTCACCGGGTCTCTTAGACATGTTATCCCACCTAGGGGTGTCAATCGTGTCAAGTTAATGTGTTGGTGAGTTGAAATGTACAACCTGATCCAACCCATATTATTATTTATGTCAAAGATTTCAACCCTAACTCTTCCCATCGTAGTCCATGGCTTTATAGCCTAGTGGTATCTTGGTGGTGGGATAAGACTTTGGGACCAATAGGTCCTCGGTTCGATTCCCAATTTCCCACAAAGGGGGTTTTCCCATATTAATTGGGTTTCCTCCTGAATTGGTGTATAGACATTATGCCTACTGGAGATGGATATGATCGGGTGGTTCCACTGGTGGCACGATGATACTCCAGTGGTCCGTCAGTGATCCAAATTTGCCGTTCAAAAAAAAAAAAAAAAAACTCTTCCCATCGTAATAAATACGGCGAAAAGGTAGTTGCGATCTAGTTGGTAGGATACAACCCCCACATTGGATATTTAAAAAATGTCATGGGCCTATT
Organism: Helianthus tuberosus; assembly: GCA_030545235.1. Lineage (NCBI taxonomy): Eukaryota > Viridiplantae > Streptophyta > Magnoliopsida > Asterales > Asteraceae > Helianthus > Helianthus tuberosus. Next base: position 20,690,633 of record CM060409.1, read on the forward strand.
TTTGACAATAAAACAAACAAATTCCAATTGGCACTTCAATTGTTGTGAACTGACGCAGAACGTGTAAGAAAGCTTCGGGACCGCTGACCACAATACACTCTCACTTTCTTTCTTCCTTCCATTAAATTAAAGGGTTTATTATACGATAATCGCTTGATTTGTTCATATAAAGATTTGGGTTTGATTCGAATCATGAAGTCTTTGATTCTTGGGTCTTTTTCGTCGTACAAGGTTTCTTCTTATTCTCCGCCGTCACCAGTTTCATCTTCTTCACTTGTATCGTCAGGTATTCATTAAGCTCATTTGATTCGCATTTGCTCTTGAATTTGACGCTTCATGAATCTGTTAAAAAAATTCTTATGAGTTTGTTAATTTTCTCATATGGGTTTTGTGTTTTTTTAATAAATTGCAGAAACAATAAACATTTTTTTGGGTGTTTTTTTTTTTTTTTTTTGTGTGTGTGTGTGTATTGATGGTTACATCAAATTCAAAAGGATTTGTTATTTGATTCTTCTGAGATTTGATTAATTTTTACTAATAGTCCTTGAGAAGTTAAAAAAATATTTGATATTTCTTATGTTTGCACATGTAAAAGATGCCCTTTTGTTTTGGTACTGTTCATTGTGGATTTAGGTTAATTCACATTCACATTCACATGGGATTATTTTTGTAGCTTTCAAGTTGTCATATATATGTCATGATCAGAAAGCTTTCAACTTTTGTGATAAATTTCTTATTGATAATAACTTTGTCATGATTTGAAAGCTCTTGACTTTGTTATGAATTTGTAATCCATAAATGATAATAACTTATTCATGACTTGAAAGCTCTTAACTTTGTTTATGAATTTCCAATCCATAAAAGATAATAATATAGCATCCGGACGATACAGTATAAACACATGTACCTATAATTTTACCTTTCTCTCGTGAGTGTATCTGACCACTATACGGTTCTCGACATAAAATTGGTTATACATACTGATCAGAATGTATGTTGTATTATAGCATTCACAAGAATCTCTATATCACAATTTTAATTGTTAATGTTTGTATCAAATTTGAATATTATAGAAACTAAGTTGGACTTTCATAACTTTGAAGTCATTATATTATTTACTTCTACTCTCATCTATTGATCTTGAAATTTACTACTTTTTAGGTTGTAATCATGTATCATTAAGAGCATCGAAGCATAAACGAATTGTCCAATCGCAATCAAGTTTTTTGAGATGCAATACTGACAGATTTAATAAAAGTTTTCTACTTTCTCACAAATTCAACACACAACGTGTTGCAAGCGCGATTTCTGAACAACCCGTTGATCCTGATCCTACAAGCCCTCAACAATCATTACCAAATGCTTTAAATGCTTTCTATAGGTTTTCAAGACCTCACACAGTTATAGGAACTGTAAGACTACTTTTTATTTTTTTATGCAAATATTAAATTCATCCTCTATAAAATTATTGCTCCCTCCCATCCCATGGCACTGCAAGAATTCTGTTTTTTGGAAAGTTTTTAAAGTAAAATTGCCCATTGTAATCATAGTTGTTAATAGCGCTCATAGCGAGCGCCATAGAGAATAGCGCAGCGTAGCACTCGTGTGTCGTTGTTTGATTTTGGCGCCTCCATAGCGGGTAAATAGCGGGATTTTAGTTTTTTTTTTGCTTTAATATAAATAGCGGGATTTTATAGGTATAAAATAGCAGGATTTTAGGTTTTTTTGTTAAGCATACATAAAAAACAACGTATTTGGATATAATATACATATAAAATATTTTTAAAATTTTCTCCTAATGTGTCGCTAAACATAAAATAGTGCCCGCTATTTCATCGCTATCACTACGTAGCATACATGTAGTTGTCGCTATTGTCCGCTATTCGCTATTAACACCTATGATTGTAATGTTATAAAACAATGGTGATTTGTGTTTATAAACTTTGTTGTGTGTCCTAGTAAAGTTTCATGGGAGAAAGGGAATTTTTTATTTTATTTTTATTTTTTTGTCAAAGCATGGGGGAGTTTTTTTTCTCTCTATATATATGTATATATATTTTATTGTTAAAGCATGATTGACTTATGTTCCATCTTTTTGAGCAGGCATTGAGCATAGTTTCAGTTTCACTCCTTGCAGTTCAAAAGCTTTCTGATTTTTCTCCATCATTCTTCATTGGTGTTTTGGAGGTTCTTCAACTTTCTATACTCTTTCATATTTGAGCAATTAACTGTTTTAATGATAAGGCCGTTCACTACCGTCTCACGCCCTGCCTAGGTGGCAGGGTCGCCGGCGTGAGGCGGCGGGAAAATAGTTCCGGCGTGTTGGGCATCACAGCGTGAAGAGGGGGGAGTTGGGTGGGGCCCATGCGCATCAACCAATCAATTGTTTTCTTTCTTTTTTTTTTTTTTACTTTTTTAGATTTTAATATTGTTTTAATAGGGCGTGAAAACTTGTGAACCGAAAACGGGGTGGAGTAAAAAAATGAGTGAAAGTGGTGTGGTTATGTGGCAGTTACTTTATGATGTGGCGGTAACGTGAAGTGAAAAAAAAAATGAAACCGTTGTGGGTAGCCTAATTGTTTCTTTTACAAACAAACCATCACTGCAAAAGAAAAAAAATGATATACTTAAGGATTATTGATTCTTGACCAGTCGTGCCAATGTTGTGTAGGGTTAATCTTGACGAGTTCTAAACCGGGTCATCGGGTACGATAATTGTAGCTCCGCGGGTCAAACGGGTTGCAGAAGTGTAGTTAACTAGTCACATGTTTGATATGTTTATTTGTTTAAAAGTAGTAGAGGAGTGAGTCAAAACATGGGTTTGTTTTCCTGTTCTTTAGGCACACTTATGTTAACGTAAGTAGTGCGTTTGTTTAAGTTGTTTTTTTTTTCTATTTAATGTAATGTTTGAGAATGAATGAAAGTGGGTTTTGGAAAGCGGTAAATACATCTTCTCTGTACGTGAGTTTATTTGTGTGTAAGTGAAGCTTTGAAGTTTGAACTTTGAACCCTAACATGTTGGTTGTAATCAATTTTTCTCGTAAAGTTTCGTGTTTATTTTTATTTTATTTTTCATTTTTATAAGAACAATGGCTTCAGTATGATAAAAAGGCAACCTTGTGACCATTACTATCTAACTTTTTTAATTTTTCTTACATTAAATTTTCAGGCTATTGTTGCTGCCTTCTTTATGAATATATATATTGTTGGATTGAACCAGTTATCTGATATAGAAATAGACAAGGTAAATGACCTACGCAAAATAAATCTTTTGCGCAACTTACATCATCATCATCATCATTATGAAATTATTATTATTATTATTATTATTATTATTATTATTATTATTATTATCACTATAATTTTTGAATAATTCTCAGGTTAACAAGCCCTATCTTCCATTGGCATCTGGAGAATATTCTGTTAAAACTGGGATTATTATTGTATCCTTATTTGCATTCATGGCAAGTAAATTTCATTCAACTACTATATATATGTGTGTGTGTGTCAAATGAGTCCAGAATGACCATTGTAATATCATGAATCACAGTTTTGTTTCAACCTCTTCTGAATCTGAATATATTATCTAGTATGCGTAATCGTTTACTATTAGCTACACAATCTTAAAATAACTTTATTGTTTACTATAGAGTAAAATGCTATTTTCGTCCCTGAGGTGCCATTTTCATCCCTGACCGGCCATTTTTCGAAGGATGAAAGTCGCAATAAATTGTCAACCTCACGGATGAAAATGGCGAAAAAACCAAAGGTGAAGGACTGCAATGCACAAAAAAGTCGTTTTGGATTAAACAGGCAAATATGCCCGAACCTCAGGGACGATTTTGGCAATTTACTCTTACTATTATACATTGCAGAGTTTCTGGCTTGGATGGTTTGTTGGTTCATGGCCTTTATTTTGGGCACTCTTCATAAGTTTTCTTCTTGGGACGGCATATTCAATCAATGTGAGTTTCTGTTTTAGCACATATCGTTTGACTATTGTGGACAAATTAATCATATCTAGATCCAAAATTGTCATTATTGTGCCACTAAAATTAGGAAGTTAAGAAGATAAGTTGTGTATCCTTTTATAAAACAAAACATATCACCCTAAAATGTTTACAATTTTAAATCATAGTGACTACTTGTCACATCTAAAATGTTTAATCTACTATAAATGTTAGATGCCGATGCTGAGATGGAAGCGATTTGCTCTCGTGGCAGCAATGTGCATTCTAGCTGTAAGAGCTGTAATAGTTCAAATCGCATTTTACCTACACATTCAGGTATTTTTCTTTTTCCTTTTTATTTAAATACTTGCTTTAACTCATTTAAGAAGTTGTGTGCATTAATTATTCACTTCGGACAGCTTTTAACCTGTTTGACTCCCTTTGTTTGACCCATTTGAGGTTCAAAAAACCTAAATTGACCCGTTCATAAGTAAATGGGTCAAAGTTTTCACCTACAAATGTCATTAACGTAAAAGAACGGATTAACGGTATTTGTCTACAGCATACTCTGCCATTGCCATAGAGTAGCATTCTTGGAGTTTTATAAATGAGTAAAATGTCATTTTCGTTCCTGAGTTTGGCCAGTTTCGCTACTTTTGTCCAAAGGTTTGTTTTTTCGCATCTAGATCGAACATGTTTGAAATCTTGCCATTTTCATCTGGCTCGTTAACTCCATTTTTCTCTGTTAAGTCCGGGGTATTTTTGTCTTTTCCGTTAACTTAAAGGGCAATTCAGTCTTTTTCAGGGGTATTAGGTCTTTTTACATAAAGTGAAAAAGACCGAATTGCCCTTTAACTTAACGAAAAAGACAGAAATACCCCTGACTTAACGGAGAAAATGGATGGAGTTAACGAGCTGGATGAAAATAACAAGATTTCAAACCTTTTGGATCCGGATGCGAAAAAACAAACCTTTGGATGGAAGTCGCAAAACTATGGCCAAACCTCAGGAATGAAAATGGCATTTTACTCTTTATAAATTGATCTTTCGAACAAAAGGGCAATTATGAAATTACAATTGTTTACATTTCCTTAATTACCAACCTATTTAATTTTCAGACTTTTGTGTACGGAAGACTCGCTGTGTTCCCAAAACCTGTGATATTTGCAACCGGATTTATGAGTTTCTTCTCTGTTGTTATAGCATTGTTTAAGGTAAACTTCTCCAACCATTAACAGACAATTACACTAACGTAATCCTAATAAATACACATCACTGTGTTACTGACAGGACATACCTGACATTGTTGGAGACAAGATCTTCGGCATTCAATCATTTACTGTCCGCTTGGGTCAAAAGCGGGTTAGTCATACTCGTACACTTATACCTATTACCTACTAAATATACTTTTATAATATAGGTATTGAAAAACCGAAAACTGCCGCCAATTATGTGAAAGCAATATCTTGACTGTTTAACAGGTGTTTTGGATCTGTATTTTATTACTTGAAGTGGCTTATGCTGTTGCTATTCTAGTTGGGGCATCATCTCCCTTCCTTTGGAGCAGATACATAACGGTAATGAACCATCACTTCTTGTTTATTGTAAAGTTATGTAGATTTTTGACTTTATGAGGTCAAACTTATATGTCTTTAAACTTGAAATTGATATGGATCTTGTTACAAGTTTTTACCACGCTTTTGTTCTAAACATATTATCTGTTTTGGTTCAGTTTAATTATCCAAAGTTTTTTTCCAAACCCATTCCAGTTTTAAAGCTCAAAGTGGTTAAGAGTATCCGTTTGACTTAGAAGTCAACGGCGGTAATTATATTATATATATACTAAATATGCAACTTAAGTATGCAACATGGGTTGTACCATGGGCGTTGTTGGGCTGTACCCACCTTTTGTTTTTAATTTTTATACTTTTAATCCGATACTTTTACATCTTTTACAATTTAACCCTAAAACTTAAACTTTTTGACTTTCAACTTTAATTCCCTATACTTTTCATCTTTTACATTTTGTGTTTTACGTTTCGCTCTAAATTTTGCAAGTTAACACGCCACAACGTGCGTGTGTGGTTCAAAGGTTTTACACCTATTTTTTTCTTCTTTAACGGCCCCGTCACAACGTGCTGGTCCCAGATCGACTTAGTTATTGTTTTCTATGTTTTACGTTTCGGTTGCGTGGTTCAACGTTTTTACGTCCACTTTTCGTTCGGTTTTATTTTTCCATTTTTTATTTAAACAAGCTTTTTCGGTGTTGGTGGACGCTGGCAGTAGTGTGTCATTGGTGCTACTTGGCACAGTTTTACGCCCCCCCCCCCCCCCCCCCCCCTCCCTGCGGCCACAACGCAGGGGGCTTAATACCAGTTCTATCTGATAATGATGTTAAAACTTTATTTTTTGTTGATTTAGGTATTGGGTCATTCGATTCTTGGTCTCATACTTTGGGGTCGCGCGAAATCAATTGATTTGGAGAACAAATCAGCTATAACCTCATTTTACATGTTCATATGGCAGGTAACATTTGTACAAATTATCATTATCCAACAAATGCTTGTCTAATCTTTTGGTAACAATAAACATTTTAGTATTTGTACAACTTATTTTTGCTTTTGCAGTTGTTCTACGCCGAGTACTTGCTCATACCGCTTGTGAGGTGATTTAAAAAAAAAAAGATTGATGTCGGCGGGCCTACTTGTTTGTGCTAATGTGTTGTTCTAGTTTTGGCATCAACTATTGGAAGAGTTAGGTTAGAGATTCAGGGCTAGATAGTCGAGACTTACAACAGTTGAAGTTATTTTATATCGCGTAGATTTAATGTTACAAAAGATGTTATTCGCCCTATGTATTTGTATTATGTTTTATATCTACTATTAAAGTTGAAATTTCAAGTTCTTACCTTAAATAAAACATTAACATGAAACTAAACATAGGCACTCTTTTAACATGTTACTTAAATTTATCAATTATTTGTGTTTATTTGTTCTTTTAATACTTCTGACTTTCATAATCTTTAGGGATGGCAAAAATACCCGAGCCCGACGGGTATACCCGAAACCCGACACAAATGGGACGGGTAAACCCGATACAAATAATTCAAATACAAATCGAATCGAATACGAGTTCAGGTAAAAAAAAATTCAAATAATTCGATTCAAATAATTCAAAAATTCGTTATTCGATTTCGATAAACATAACACCCCTCAAGTTTCAACAAAAATAACCAAACCTTTCTGTTTGCCCAACAAATAGGCAAAGCCCACTTGAGTTTTAATGCAGCCCATATGATTATTTATTATAGGCCCATATATTTTTCGTGAGCCCACATGTTTGTGTCATGGATTTGAAACTCAGTTTTCTTCTTTTAATGCCATCATTATAGGCCAATTTTGTTTAAGTGTTTAACATAATCGAGGTTAACGATGATAGTGCATCAGAGTGGCATGAGGTTTGACCCATTGACCATTTTTACCTCTCTATCTCGTGTTTTTGTTTAATTGCATCGTTTTACTGCTTATTTTCGTAGCCTACACTATATAAAACCAAACATTTGTTAAATAAATAAAATAATATATATACAACGGTAGCTAGTGGCAACATTTGGAGGTGGAGCCGGCAACGATAGTGTTAATAGCGACGAGTAGGTGGCGATGATAAACAATGGTCGTGAATGGTGCTAACCAATATAAATAAGTTTTAAGTTAACAAGTTTTTATGAGAGTAACTCGGTTTATAATCAGAGTAACCCCAAATTGACCCACTATTGAATTTGAGTTCAAACTTAATTAACTCATATATCATCATCATCATCGTACTCAGTAAATCCCACCAATAGCAAAGTTAATATAGGGTCTGATGATGGTAAAATGTAGATAACTTTACCTCTACCCCGTAGGAATAGAGAGAGTGAGAGACTGCTTCCAGTGAGACCCCCGGCTCGATAGTAGTTTTGCATCAAGTCTTGGACATAAGACATATAACACTCAACAATTAAGACAAAGGTCGATTAGTACATGCACTCCCTTGTCTTTCGGCTATCAACACCACCACATGATGCATGATTACCGTAGGAATAGAGAGAGTGAGAGACTGCTTCCAGTGAGACCACCGGCTCGATAGTAGTTTTGCATCAAGTCTTGGACATAAGACATATAACACTCAACAATTAAGACAAAGGTCGATTAGTACATGTACTCCCTTGTCTTTCGGCTATCAACACCACCACATGATGCATGATTAACCATCCCTCTCTTTTAACGTTATTTTCATGAAAATAATAAAATAAGGTTAAAAGTAGTGCACTTTCACTTTTGTCCCCCGAACACTCACACATATATACATTATATGCACATACCGCAAACGGAACATATAATTAACTCACACATAAAATTTCAAATTTTGTTTGCTCAACCCATCTTTTTAAGACTGTATCATTATTGCCGTGTGTGGGTGTGTGTGTATATATATATATATAGGGGGGTTATCTTGAGAACGCTAAATATTGCGAGAACCGTGAGAACGAATGAGAACACCAATCAAAACCAATTTTTTTAATACAAACCTCATTGTAATTAAGATACAACATCAAAAAAAAGAATTTACAACATCAAATAATTCATTTCTCCTTTGAAAATTACTTTTTTTAGATTTTTTACACATGTGTAAATATAACAGATTTACACATGTGTAAATGGCAAAGTTACACATGTGTAAATTTTCTTTATTTACGAATTCATGTAAATTTAAATGTGTAAATTAAATTTCTAACATTGTATTTGAATAATAATGATAAGTGTAGAAACAATTTTGAATTTGATTCGTTTTTGACCAAGTTCTCGCGGTTTTTTCATTTGTTCTCACGGTTCTCACAATATTTAGCGTTCTCATTTAAACCCTCCCCTATATAGTGTGAGGTTCATTGGGGAACACTAAAAAAGTGGGGAACAGTGGGGAACCGACTCAAACGAACTCCGATTGGACTCATTCCAGCGGCGTTGGAACCGGCTCGTCGAACTCTAACTAGGATCTCTTAACCCTAAACCCCAAATCATAACCCCTAAACCCTAAATATATTAGGGTTTGGCTTTTAGGGTTTAGCTTTAGGGTTTAGCCTTAGGGTTTAGCGTTAGGGTTTAGGGTTTAGCTTTACGGTTTAGGGTATAGCTTTAGGGTTTACCTTTAGAGTTTAGCTTTATGTTAGCCTTTAGGGTTTAGCTTTTAGGGTTTATAGTTTAGATTTTACGGTTTAGCTTAGGTTTTAGCCTTATTTTTTAGCTTTAGGGTTTAGAGTTTAGGAGTTAGGATTTAGGGTTTAGGGTTAAGAGATCTTAGTTAGGGTTCGACGAGCCGGTTCCAACGCCGCTGGAATGAGTCCAATCGGAGTTCGTTTGAGCCGGTTCCCCGATGTTCCCCACTTTTTTAGTGTTCCCCAATGAACCTTCCAACTATATATATATATATATATATATATATATATATATATATATATATATATATATATATAAAGGGTCAGAGCGAGAAATATTAATAAACCTATGTAAAGGGTCATAGCGAAACACAAATTGGTCATAGCGAGAAATGTTATAGTGAAATTGAGATGTCTAAAGTAGTTCAGAAAGGACAATGATATTAATTGATTAATATTATTGTCAAATGGTATTTTATGCAAGGACATTCAAAGTCAAAATATTACCAACTTGAGCTCTGATTACCAACTTGTAACACTCGTCTTATAGTTTCGTTTTATAACCATAAAATACGGACTATTTAAATTCGAAATACATGACCAACAAAACTTAGTTAATAACTAAGATGTATGTCATTATAGTATTTAAACATAGTCGACTAACTAGATTAAAATATTCAATATTCAAAAGAGTTTACAAAACAACATGTTTTAAAATAGATTAGATTAGCGCGGAAGCATTCAAAACTTGTGTTCGGTTCTTGATTCCCTTGCTTGATCAACATCCACAACAAACGAGCATCACCTATGGTCAAAACCACATTAATCGTTAGTTTTGACATCTTAATATTAAGTAAAAACGTGTTCTATTGCTTAAATAATGAAAAACAAACAAATTACTGCCAAACTGTGAGTCACGGTTCAGGACCGTGGCCTACGATTCGCCCAACTCAAAGCAGAACTGCTAGACTGTGAGTCACGGTTCAGGACCGTGACCCACGGTTCGCCCAACTCCAAACAGAATTGCCAGACTGTGAGTCACGGTTCAGGACCGTGACCCACGGTTCGCCCAGCTCAGCCTTCTTATATATTTTTTTCGCTTAATTCCTCGTAACTTTTTATTTACATATCCGTTTTAGCCGATTCTTTTTCCTATATGTCCGTATTAAAATTACGGATCTAACCATATAAATTTCACTTATCGAAACCCGGATTATGAACGAATGGCCCATAAAATCCTTGTTTCGATTATTCGACCGATTAACTATGTGTGCAAATTGTTCGCCAACTTATTCTTTGGCATTCTAATCTTATTTACCCATCATCCGGGGCTTACGATCACTAGCGTATCAATACCAAGTCTATGGTTTTACGCTCTTGTGATCCACCATCGCCATAAGCTATTCAAAAGACATTCTTACTATCTACTAAACAATTAATCGACCCGTTTGACTCATTTATGGAATCCTCCATTTCCAATGACTACCAAACATTTTCTAATCAAGTTTTTGACTCGTTTATCTAATAGTAATCTTCGTCACTTTTATTAACGAATATCTTGTCTTAAAAACACAATTTCAAACGACCGTAATTCTAATTAACATAATGTAACGGAACAAGGTTACATACCTGCATAATTCAACGTCATTGATTTTCCAACCATAATTACCCATTCCTGGGCTTGTCCATCTTAGTGTATCATCTCCATTCCATGGTTTACGTTCTTATAACTCAAATTTAACGAGTGACGTTCAAGTCACTTCAATCACTACCATTTCGACCATTATTTTAACTCGTTCTTTATCTAGTGAAATTTCATCACTTAATGTACATTCTAAACACGACTATTTTCATTATATCAACGTTACACATATCTAGCTATCTATTTTGACCCGTTTGGTTGTCGAGTGAGTCACATCACTTCATTGACATTCCAAACATACTTTAACCATTCGTTTTGACCCGTTTGGTTATCGAGTGAATTCCATCACTTCATTGACTTACCAAACGCAACCATTTTCGCTATATCAACATTAAACATATTTACGACTACGCTTGTCTACATAAATGTAAAGAGACGACAAGTCGCGTACCTTTAAAGCGTTCCCTTCAAGCGTATGTCCGCTCTGGCTTGTCCGCTTGAAGACCCGGTTTCCTTGCCTAAAGAGTTCAATCCACAAACCGTTTAGAACCCTTTTTATAAGTCTTAACGCATAATTTACCATATCCATCAAACATGTGTTTTTGTCCGATTTTTAACAATTATCTTTCATTTAGGCATTTTAACGAACACCTAACGGGCATAATTTTACATATTTAAAATCAAGTTCATAACTTGTTAATTTTGCCCAATATAAACACATAATTCAATTCCATTATGACAAGCATGCATACTAATCTCAGAATCATTTCATAGAAATCAAGTAACACCACTTTTGATAGTCATGATTCTTGTGTTCATCTTATTTTTACAAAACCCATTTAACTTATCAATGGATTATCATGAATTTCATAAATTAAACACTAATTCGACATGTTATTGACTAGGGTTTACTCCTAGACATGTTTTTATTGCTAATCTCATCTAAACATCAAATAATCAAGCCCAGATTTCGATTTTCACAAATCATCAAGAATTTGATATGAAACCAAATTGTAAATTTTGACATACCTTATGATCACTACACTTAGGTGATCACTAATTTATGCTTGGATATCGATTTGGGACTGATTTGGCCCTTCAATTTGTCAATTTTTGATCTAGTTAGGGTTCGATGTGGGGAGCCCTTGGCTTCTCTGGAGAGTTCGACCAGAACACACACTTAAAGTGTGTGTTTTGGTGTCTAGTGTTTTAATTAAAACAAATTTGTTTCAAGTTTGCTACAATTGACCCCTATACTTTATTCCAAGTTACATAGAGTGTTATATTAACCAATTTTCTTTATTACTACAAGACAACTAACTAACTAGGTTACTTATTCCTAGTTAGTTTACTTTGTTTATTACTAACATTAAATTTTTTATAAAAAAAAAATTGTATTTTCGGGGTGTTACAAGTACTTGTAACACTCGTCTTATAGTTTCGTTTTATAACCATAAAATACGAACTATTTAAATTCGAAATACATGACCAACAAAACTTAGTTAATAACTAAGATGTACGTCATTATAGTATTTAAACATAGTCGACTAACTAGATTAAAATATTCAATATTCAAAAGAGTTTACAAAACAACATGTTTTAAACTAGATTAGATTAGCGCGGAAGCATTCAAAACTTGTGTTCGGTTTTTCTGTGATTTATTGTGAATTTTTAAAATTCAGGTCTGCACTATATTATTTAAGCATTTCATCGAACACTTGGCGGGTTTCGTATTCAAGATTAGTCTCTAACCTATCTCTTGAACACCTTGCCCCAAATTTATCAACATATCATTACAAATACACATATGTCACTAAGTTTTAGCATCAAAATCAAGCCCCTATGTCTAGTGTACATGAGCTACATCTAGAACTAACATCACAACATCAATGTTCGTCTTTTTTATCATAAAACCCACTTAGCACCTACATAATTAGTTAACCGAAACACAAATTTATGGCGCTAAATCAACAAGTTTACATCTAGGGTTCGTTCCTAGACTCATAGACATCTCAATTTCACTATAACTTTCATCATTCATACAAGAATTTCGTTTAAGAATGTTAATCAAATTTTCAAAGTATCACCAAATAACAAAATTCAACATACCTTGTGATCCCCATGCTTAGGTGATCATGAATTTGTGTTCATGCATTGAATTGAGGCTCTAACCTTCAATTTGATGAATTTGCTTGAGTTAGGTTTTGGCTCCTTGGAGCTCCCTGGAATCGTACGACCTATACACACACTAAGTGTGTGTTTTGCCCAAATTTCTAATATTTAGACTTAAGTTACCATTTTAACATCTTAGGTCCCTCAAGTTTAGATTTTGTTTAAACCCCTTATAACACTTGCTAGAAATTAAACGAATTCTTATAACTAGGTTTAAATATTCCTAGTTAACTTAATGGGTTCGGGAAGGTTATAACCTAGTTTATTTTAAGTCCCATTACCTCGGGCCTTTTATAAACTTTATTTCCTCAAAAGCTTTTATTCACTTTTTATTTAATACTAAGTTTATTTATTTAAATCATAATATTCACTGGGTTTACTTTTACCACTTACGGTATTTTACCTGTTTATTTTCGATTACTTTAATATAATTAATAAACCCGTTTTTGGGGTGTTACAAGTCTACCCCCCCTTAAAGAGGTTTCGTCCCCGAAACCTTCTTTATGTTGTTCATGGGTTTAGGCCAAACGAACTCATTTTCGTTTTCAAGGCATTCACTCTTTCAGTCAAAATTTATCATTTGTATTGACGTGTGCGTCTTTCATGTGTAAGTCTTCACGGACCACAACTTTCATCTTGTATTTCTTATTATTTTTTTATCTCCTTTTTGGCCGAGTTGTCATTTGACCATTCGGTCGTATTAGTCCGTCAACATGTTTACTCCACGCAAATTTTATATTGACAACGCTTTGTTTAAGTCATAACGCTATTTTGACTTTGAATGTCCTTACTGGCTAGACTAATTAGTCACCGTCATTTCATACCCCGTCACCCGGGTATACTATATTGCCATCTGCGGTCTTACGTGTGTTTACTATTTCCTAAATCATCTCATACTACTTATGTTTGCTAAAACGTTGCTTTTGACTAAAAACTGAATTTTAGTTTAACGTTTTCTCTTTGTCTTACGTCATTTACTCATATTAAGGAATTTTCATCCAAAGTTTTATTCCTTTCCGTTACTATTTTACGCGGGTAATCGTAACCAGTTTTCTACGCTTTACCCAAGTGACCCGTAGGTTCTTCACTTAGCCTCGTAGGCTATTTCTTTAGATTTTCACCTTTTTAAGGTGAGATCTCAACAATTCGTTTCCTTCTATTTATGACCCAAGGGTCTTTTTGGTCCCATAGACCTTAACACTACTTATAATTCCGAAGGTTATTATGATCCCGTAGACCATCTTTTACTCGAGTCTTTATTCAACTGTATATATATATATATATATATATATATATATATATATATATATATATATATAGGAAGGTTCATTTGAGAAGAAAATTTTATTGAGAAGAAAAAGAATAAAAGGGTATAATTGTAAAACATTAAATAGTTTTTTTTCTCATCTCATTTATTATTATGTTTGACTAATTAATTAGTCATTTAGACTATAATCCTCCACACTAAATATTTTTGCCTACACACGTCAAAAGTTATCTTACACATTTCGAAATTTATCCTACACATATTGAAATTTATCCTACACAACTCGTAATTTATCCTACACGCCTCGTATTTATCCTACACTTTAAATGAATTTTTATTTTTATTTTTTGTGAAAAATATATATCTTAAAAATAAGTTACAAATTTAATATAGTTAGTTATTAAAGATGAAACTACCAATTAATGATGTATGTAAGTTTACTAATATACCCTTATAGTTACATTAAGTACAAATATTAAATGAAGTCTAATGAAGCATTCCTATTGGTTGAAATTTCTTCTTTTTTCTTCTTACAAAGAATTTCTTCTCATTTGAACCCTCCCCTATATATATATATACATATGGCGTCAAGGCACCCCTTTTTATGTTTAGAATCATTTATTTTCGCTTTTGGATTCTATCAACTTTGACCGTAGTCTAAAGCTACATCCGTTTTTTTTAGTCTAATCTTCCGACTTTATGACTTCTTACGTCATTTACGCGTCTGTTTATTCTACACTTACCATTACCCGGTTCACACTTATACTTCTTTACAACCCGTTACTCGGGTTCTTTTATCTTAATGTTTTTAACGCTCCCGTTGCTTGGTTTACGTTTTCCCTTTTATATCCTCTAATGACCCATTACATAGGTTTATTAACATTTTGCGCTCTCATTATTCGTTTTGCGCTTAATTGCATTTTCAAGCGTTATTCTTTATTTAATCTGTTTGACTTGTCCGTGTGAATTTCATCACTTATGACAGTCAAACTTTTATCCGTATGCCTTAGCATTCTCATTAGTCGGTCCGTATTCTCATCTATCTTGATTCTTGCCCCTTCTCTCGGGCTCGTTATTCTAATGTATTACGCTTCCGTTACCCGGCTTGCGTTTACATTTATTATCAAATATTTTACTTATTTGATCCGTTTTGGGTACCTTTATAACTCGTCCCATTCACCCCGTCCTTACTACATCGGACGTAAAATGCGTCCATCATAGACCAGTGTTACAAGTTGGTAATCAAGGGTAATCAGTTGATATTAATCAATGGCCAAAAATTTTGACTTTGAATGTCCTTGCATAAAATACCATTTGACAATAATATTAATTGATGACCGCTTGTTAAGTGTTGTGATTTCAGGAAAGGACATACGATTTATAATGCTTTTATCTAGAAAATTTAAAAGCAAAAGATATTTAAACGGATCAATATGTTGACCCGAGCCAGGTACGCATATTTTGAATTATAGCTAGAAGTAATAAGATGGTAAAATATTAGTGAAAACCCTTCGTCGTATAATGAGGGACTGAAGTTGACCAAAATACCCATGAACACTGAACCGGGTAAACGATCCTTATGAGCCGTTTAAAAACGTGTTTTACAATCATGTAATTTATAGGTAAATATCAAGTGGACTGTGCATAACGAAGGGGGAAAGATTTAAACTTAAAAGGTTTAAATCTTCGAAACGGGTCAAAAGAATTATGCGCATAGAATGAGTACTAGCCGCGTAATTCATAAAAGATTACAGACCCGAACTAAAGATTTTGAGATAAACATGTTGATGTATGCTTAATGGTAATTTTGAAACAAGTTTTGAGGTTGAAAAACTTAAACGGGTCAAAAGTCTCTAAAAAATGAATTTTAAAGTCAAGGGCTCGAAGCCCATTATTTTATGAATTCAGATGTTAACTTTAACTCCATATGATGGAGGATTAAATTACGAACGCGTAGGAAAAAGAATTTCGTAAAACGGACTTGTGTAGCAAAAGTTATGCAAGTTTTAAGATGTTATATGTCAATTTTCGTAGCTGGGCAGGTGTAGCACAAAAGAAACGACATTCTGTGAAAAAGTGGGCGTCGCGCTACGCAACGCCAATATGGAATCACGGTCGCGTGCCGCGACAGCTGTCGCGGGCCGCGTAGAATGGGGACTAAGCTGTCGCGGGGCGCGACAGCCCCAAATTTCAGTAATTTTGTTCTGTTTTCATCGTTTGACATTAGAACTTGTATATATATATATATATATATATTCTAATACGGTCAAAACTAACATTTTACGTGGTTTTGGCATTAGGTAAAAGCACGCGCGACTCCGGATGAAGATCAAGCGACTATCAAGAACCGAACGCACCAAACCAAGCTTCCGCATTGATCTATTTTGTTTTAGTTAATATGTAAACTCTTGGATAATACGTGTTGAAGGTTTAAACAGTAGGATGATGTCTAGTATAAATTGTTCCTGTTCAATCGTAAACCCGACAAAGATTTTGTAAGCTCGCATTTTTGAAATAAATGCGTGTTAATGTTATAAAATTCTATTATTTTAAGATGGGTCTTACAAGTTGGTAATCAGAGCTCATGGTTAAAGAATAAAGTGTGTTCGGTTCGAGGCTTGATCGCAAATCCGGTAAGTACATGTATATCAATGGTTTAGTATGATAAAGTGTTGTAAGCAACACATAGGGCTATTGTGTGATACACGTTACCTCAATAATTGATAAATATAGTTGACGAAATTGCGCACGTTGACGCGTATAGTAGAAAAGCCTTGTATTATAATGCGGGCGATTATTGAAGTTGATGTTACTAATTCTTGTAAATGTTTTAATTGAAGGACACTCGCATCTGAAGATAGCGAGAGTTTAACAAATTGCGGATATGACGGTGGAACGGTCCGAGGTATGACAAGCAGAGCATACTCATCAAGGACTTAAATCGCGTGACGATCGCGAACAAGGTTAACGACATAGAAAGCCCGTTAGAGCAAGCATTTACAGGTGCGCATTTTAAATTATTACGTGAATAGTAATATGCAACAAATACGTAGATTAAAAACTTGGAAAAACCCGAATAGAAAACCTATCCGGGATATTGTTTCCAAGAGAAACAAATAGAGGCATTACTTACTTGGGGTGTAATGTGAAAATTATAAAAAGTTCATGTATACCAGGTATTGATCGCTTACTCTGGCCAAGTAAGTGGTGAGCACGTGGTACCATGAACTTTTTATGATGGACATACTTACATCCGATGTAGTAAGGACAAGGTAAATGGGATAATTGTCACACCCCGATATTTCCACGTATCACCGGTGGGCCTGGTAGGGGAGTATCGTGACGTAGTTGATATCATCATACTCAAACAACACAATATATAAATGCACAGCGGAAGCAAAAGATAAATATATTACAATCCGATTCAAAAGTAATATCAAGTATCACAACGGAATGTAAGATGGATCCACAGGAGGATCTTAAACAAAAAGATAACATTGTTCAACAGACTTTAGACATCTAAGCTTGCGAGACTCTTTATTGATGCTAGGAGTAGCCAGCCCATTCCGATTAGTACCTGCACTTAACCTTTTTGAAAAATACGTCAGTTTACACTGGTAAATACAATTTAACTGACTCATTTTGAAAAGGTTAAAAATTGATTTGAATGCACGTGGCACAAACATTTTATAACTTGGGATAATTATTTAAATATATAATCTCGTAAAAGAATTACATGTTCCTTATGCGTTCAGTAGCCCGGATCGTGCCGGGTTAAAGATCAATAGACACACCACATTATTTATTTTGGCACTGACGGGTGTACGCCTAGACCCCGCGCTTAGGTCGTGGCCATTTCGTAAAATGATGCCAAGGATATCCGGGGCATGGTCATTAACCTCCCAAAGGCTTTAAGCAAACAAAACAATTTAAACGGGCCGATCAATATCAATTAACCACCATACGATGGAAGATTTAATGCCCGACCAAGCGGTATTTTATATACCGTACCCCAAGCCCGTATAGGGAAAATAAGTTAAAAGTATTTACCTGAGCTAAATATAAATTCAATCCCAGCCGTATCAAATCAGCAAGTACAGATAGCTTTTACTGGGCTCCTAAATCTGGAACGAAGGTTTTTAATAACCTATTAGAATCCTAACGGGTCTTTAATTAAGTCTTGACTTAGACCGGTTAGTTTTCAAAAGGAAGATACGGTCAGACGCATGATAAAGCGAAGACCGGTTTAGAATGTGGTTTTGACCCGACAAGCTTGTATGCTTGTTTAATATGAGTAACTTAAACACATTCTGGATTTTGGGACAAAAATGATATGGTTTGACCCGTTTCGGCTAATATATGCGAACTAGTCACATAAGCCGATCCTAACGCGACAAGTGCGTAACGAGTAACCAAAAGAGTCATATACAGGTTTCCTAAGTTAATATGCCTTTAATATGTTGTGATATCAGTAGGATATCTTCCATTATGCCCAAAACGAGTTTAATCTCAAAATAAGTCCCGTAGGGGTATTTTGGTCATTTTAAAGATTATAAAAGAGGTTAATTAAAATTATGAGATTCGGGTCCGAATACATCAGTAGAATAACTTATTTTATTAGGTCATATCAGTTGGTAATAAGTCTTATATGCCAAAATGGTTTCAAACCCAAACTATGCGTTTAATACGCTTAAAAAGCCATTTTAAGCGATTTCCGGGTTATACAGGAAATCTGAGTTTTCTGATCAGGTTATAAAGTTCAAAATACTTTATTTATTATATAAAATCAGTAGCAATTGGATTGGTGTCAAAATACTATGTAAAACTCATTTTATACACAAAAAGGGTATAATCGGTATTTACCGAATTAAGGCGATAGCCTTAGGTTATGATCAGTTTAAAAATAATTAAAAATATTTAAAAATCTTAAAATATTATATTACATCAGTGGGTAAAAGGTTTGGTGTCAAAAATTGGGTTTAGATAGGCTTTATGCTAATTGCGCCGTTTAATTACTAAAAGGCGTTATAATTACGCTAATGAGCATAACTCCTAATCTAGACCTCCAACTGATGTGAAAATTTAGGGACAACTTTATAAATCAGTAATAAGGATTATTGTCCTCTCACATTTCCAAAATTCTCATTTTATAGTCAAAAGGGCATATTGGTCAACATTAGGCAATTAACGGAAACGTGTAAACGAATGGGGCAATCAACGAACCAAGCACAGAGGGTTATACCAACATGTAACCTGGTCCTAAGGAAGCCCTAAGGCATTTCTAAACCTATCTAATTCGGGTCAGAACTGAAGTCAAAGCAAAAGTCAAAGTTTTGCGACTTTCGGTTCCGAACCGGGTCTACACAGAAAATTGTCGGATCAAACCAACTTAGATCAGTACTTATACCTATTACCAAGTTATATGAGTGATAAAATAGGTTACATGCCTTCTACATTGCTAATTACATGTTAATTTGCAAATTAAGCTTCTGTTGACTTTTTCTAAACAACTTTGACCCGACATTTGATCTAGTTAGAGTGGGAATCTGAAGGTGCCCTTTTAAGGGTTTATTGCCCACATAATTATCAACTTATAACTACCTTCAATCCGACTAATCACTGGACCATTAATGATTAATCGCTAAGTCAACCGTTAATTACGACGGTTTGACTTTTAAGCTAAAACTAAGTAAAAACTCAACTAGGAAAGGTTAAGCATACTTACTAACGTCTAATGCACTATTAGAGATGGCTTGGGTCTGCTCTTATGCTCCAGGAAGCTCCAAGAAAGCGGATGGAATGAATGATCACAAAGTTGCAACCAAAGGGCCTTTTTATAGTGATTTTGATTCATTAAGATCATGACAAATCATGCTATACATGATCCCTGATGATTAACAAGTGTCCCTTAGGCCTAAGAAATAGTTTAGGCGGCTCTTGGAAGTGTTAAAGGGCAATACAAGTCGCTTACATGGGCTGAACAGGCAATTTACGAGTTTCTGCATCTGGGCAACGCTTACGGACCGTAAGGTCCAGGTCTTACGGTCTGTAAGGACCTGGTCAGCATTCAGAAACTTTCATTTGTTGACAGTTTTAGCCCCTGCACCTCCAAATGCCATTTCCGACATATCCTAGGCCCATTAAACCATTTTTAAGGCTCTACAATGATACCTAAGTATGGGGAACATGAAACATGCTCAAAAATATGCCGGATGTCGGTTCGTTTGGTCGTACGGTCACGTTGTTCGGTTAATTACGACGAAACACGGACGAACGCGAAAAACAAGCCAATTGACGCGACGAATGGAATTTTATCAAGCCAAACACTAAAATAACATATTTTAGTGTTTACATAAATTTTTGGGTGTCCGGGGATATTCAGAATGTGAGATATGCGCGTAAACGCAAACTTGTGCGCTTTTTGACACTTTTAGTCCCTGCATGACTTAAAAGCTTACCAAACACCTCTAAGCCTATATCTAAGCTATATTAGGGATAATTATGGTATTTTTATCTCATGGTCATATTCCGGAAGGTCTGATAATATACGAATCGGTATACTTTAGCAGTTTGACGCTTTAGGTCCCTCAAATGCATAAACTTGCGTAAATCATCATTTAATAGCATTGAAGCCTCATCTAATCCATACTAGGCATTCTTGAAGGTATTATTAAACATCATAATGCTTCAAGCTCGATAAAAGGTCATTCAGAGGTATAATTAAACATATTGACACTTTTAGTCCCTTAGACTTGCAAAGTTGCGCGTAACTTCACTTTTGGGCGTAAAAGCCTTGGGTGGCCAATGATTGGCAATCCCGAGAGTATAATCAAATATCATGAGGCTCTCAGTTTGTTAAAAGGTCACTCTGATGTAAGAATTAACATGTTGACGCTTTTAACCCTTTTCTGCGCAAACTTTCAATTAATTACATAAACGGCTACACTTGATTAACAAGTGGCTCATTTGTGAATATAAAACCGTAAAAGGTTATTTAGAAACTTATTTTAGGTATGATAATACTTCCAGTTCTTTCATAGTCAAAGTTTTCGATTTTTCAAAAAATTAGTCCCTTAAATTCAACGTTTGACTTCATTAGGGTTTATTACACCTGTCAATACTTAATTGGACGTGATTTTTCGAGGTGTTACAATAATTTAAAAGTACCCAAATGAATCAAATAAGAAAAATACTTGAGAATAATGTAAACGCAAGCCGGGTGACGGAAGCGTATTACATTAGAATGATGAGCCCGAGAGAAGGGACGAAAGAGCCATGGTTGATAAAATGGGCAAGTAAAACCAAAGTATAGATGATCCACCGGATCATAAAAGCGAAGGTATTGCCCACACGAAAAAGATAATCAAAGTTGTTAACTTTGGTCGTCGTAAAGAAAGGATGACGATGACAATCGTCATTCATAATCTATAAGGCCGTCAAGGATGGTCACATAAATAATAAAAGACATGATCGAATGAAAGCGATGGATTTCGCTAAGACGACCAAATAAATCGAACCGAAGTCTTAATGCATACCGGAAGGGTTGCAATAATAACGACTTCGGTAAAACACCTGGTTAATGGGCAAGGATTTAAACACATGCGTAGACCGAGAAGCGGGAACTCGGAAGGAAAGTCAAAAGACTCGGGTTTTGAGTCATGACTAAAAGATGATAAGATGTTGTAGATAGAAATTTTGAAAAATTACGTTCAACTATTTTAAAGTTGAACGGGTCGAACAAAGAATGAGGCTCGACACTTATAAGTGACGAAGTTCACACGAATAAGTCAAACGAGTTAAATAAAGGATGACGCTTGCTAATGCAAGTAAGCGCGAAGTGACTAAATAAGAGCGAAAAATATTAATATTTTTTAACGCCCCAAAATCGGAATGCTAATATTTGTCGTATGTTCTTACGTGACACGTCATGAAATAAATAACTAGGCTATTTAACCTAGTTAAGAGTAGGGTCAAAAGCATTAAATGATGAAAGTTGTGCCAAGTATGTTAAATGGTAAACATAAGGGGCTAGATGGTATAGAATGAAAGTTGAGTTATTAAAAGAAAATATCAACACACACAAACACACATTCGTGTGTGTTCTAGATCGATCAGGAGCTCCCAAAGAGCCAAACCCTAGCTCAACCTTAAATGATCAAATTGAAGGATAAATCGAAGCTCAAATTCATGAATGAACATGGATTAATGATCACCTTCACAAGGGGATCATAAGGTATGTCTCAAAACTAAGATTGGTGATCTTATGTGAAGTGGGTTATGTGTTAATCTGTGAATCGGGATGAAATGGAGTATGAGTATGTGTTAGTATCATGATATAGAACATAGACTATGAATGGTTTGTGTTAATTTGATGTTTAGATGATAAACCCATTAGTTATGGTGATGAAGATGACTAGACTCATCACCTATGTCCAATTCTTGTTGAAAGATTTATGTATTATGTGGGTATGATGAATACTTGTTAGAAGAATTAGGAGAAATGTGATGATGATATGTTTGATGTGTATTTGGGAATGATACATGATGATTAGTAGTAGGTTTTGATGGGTTATGTATGAGTTTAGAAGATTTGTGCATGAAATAGTTGTACGTTATGCTTAAAAGGTAGTACTCACATCAAGTGTATGATGAAATGTATATAGTGTTGTCCGTATAGTCGATTATGATGTTGCGGGTATATGTTAATAAGTCGATGATTACATATGGTTAATAGTTGACTTTTGAAAGTCAACAAGTATAAGAATCATGATTTGACTCGTTGTCGTAAAGGTAGGATTATAGGAAGTCATTTGGTACATGTTATGTTAATATGCGTTATGTGTGATTACATGATGAATTACATGAGTTGGAAAGGAGATGAAGTTGATTTCTATGTAGTATGCTTGTTAGAATCGACTAAGGGAAGTTAAGTGTGGATTATGCGAGTGGTATGATTGTTAACATGTACAAATGGGTATGCTAACAAGAATGTGGTTTCGATGACATGGAAGTGTAGGGACCATGTCGAGACGGGCTCAAGCAAGATGTGTTAACGGGTCAAGAAGGGGCAAGGATCGGATACGAGCGCGGACGCATAAGGTAAGTGATTTCTGTAATCACTTCATATGTTCGGTTAGGGGATATGGTGTTTTAATTAACTAAACATGATGGTCGAGGTCAATTATGTGTCGTAGTCTTATGTCGTAAAGGATGGGTTTTAAAGATGACCAAAATGCCCTTGATGGGTATTTTGGGCAAACGATCTTAATAAGAGGTTTAGAAACAAGTTATACGATTAGTGTAATGTTTTGGACAAGTATGGAAGTGGGAAGTATGGTTTTGTTAGTCTTAGATCAATTAATGCGCAAATACCCATAACGGGTCAAATAATTAAGAAATGACAATAAGTCGCTAAAGCGTAAGATAAGAATTTCCTTAATCTGGATGTGGGATTTTAAGTTTATATGATAGTATGTGAATTTACAAGCATGTAGGAAGAAACGGGAGGTTAAAAGGGTAAGCGGTTCGAAAGTTATGCGCGTTTTAGTGCGTTCGGACGTTGAAATGGAACTGCAGAAAAATGCACTTTAGAGAGGCCGTCGCCGACGGGCAAGGAGGCCGTCGCCGACGGGCTAGGGAAAATCAGTTTTTCTCCGACGGGTTATCTTCCTGTCTACGGGGTTTTAGCTACGGGAAAAACTACGGGCCGTCGCCGACGGGCCCTAGGGCCGTCGCCGACGACCTCCCCAAGTCCAAAAGTCTGAAATTTGTCAGTTAAGTTGATTTATGGATCGTAGGCTTCGGTTTGTTATCCGTGGACTACGGCGGACTTTCCTAACATGATTTTGATTGATCCTTAGAAGAATATGGGCTATAAATCAAAGTTTAAGTCTCATGTAATTAACGTATTAG
This sequence comes from Helianthus tuberosus, assembly GCA_030545235.1. NCBI lineage: Eukaryota > Viridiplantae > Streptophyta > Magnoliopsida > Asterales > Asteraceae > Helianthus > Helianthus tuberosus. The sequence goes on from CM060409.1 coordinate 20,714,770, forward strand.
TATGTAAGAGATATGCAAGATGTTGTACGTGTATGTAGATGCGTATTTAGGTATATATGAAGATACGTGTGATAGTATGTATATATGTGAAGGCGTAGGAACGTATGTATGTATGCGGGTGTGTATTTATGTATGTATAAAGATATGCACGAGTGTTTACATGTATGTAAAGATGTAAGAAAGGTATATACGTATGTATGTCTTATGCGTTTAAATGTATGTATGTTGGAGTGTAGGTAGGTAGAACGTATGTACGCAAGTGAGTATGTACGAAGGTATGCACGTATGTAGATTTGTGTGAAGGCATGTAATAAGTATGTATGTATGTGTGTATGTATGAATGTAGGTATGTATGTATGTAGGTAGGAATGGATGTATTTAGGTACGCACGTACGTAGGTATGTAGATACGTATATAGGAAAGTTGCTATTTGTGACCGTAAACGTATGTATCAGTTTGTATGAAAGTATGTACGCATGCATCTAATGAAATTGATCCCTAATGGTAATAAGTACGTGCTTGGTGAATGAAGTGTAACGCAGGAATACCAAAGAAGCCTCACTACGGATCATATGATCAGGATGGGAAAGCTGGGATGTAAAGAGTAACGAAACGAGAAGTAAACGTGAACAAACCTTGTATGTTATAATGCGTACTAATGTTGTGAAATTTTATGTGGTGAGCGCAGGTAGTACCAGTCATGAGGATATCCAAGGATTGAAGATCGAAGATCGAGTCACCAGAGAGATTGTACGGAAACGTTGATGTACATAATGTAGTAAACATAAGCTATGTTTTTAACTAGTTAATAAGAAGATGACGGATTTATGAGAAAGAACTGTGTTAAAGTTAAGATTTAAATAAGTTGAGGTATTTATAATGAAAGAAATTTTATGATACGTGTTTCCGCTGCGACTTTTGACATGTACGATTTAGGGTCATACAAGTTGGTATCAGAGCCCTGGTTTGAGGGAATCAAGTACGAGAAGGTAAGTACTTGAACTCAAACTTGTGTGCTCTCGAGATAAGAAATCCGTACAATCTAAGACTCGATCAAGATCCAAAGGTAAAGGCTAATGTAAGTAGGTACTTATGTGTACGTATAAAGAAACTGACGGTTTTGTATGTGCAAGGTAAGCATAAATGTTGGAAGAGGATGATCCGTGAATGCAGTCTAGGATGAATGCTAAGGCAGGCAAAGAGGTAATAAGACAAATAGGCAAATGAGCCCAGGTACGTAAATTTAATATGTGGATGTAAGTAATGGTAAAGTTCATTAAGGGAAGGAAATTTTTTTTTTAAATAAAAGACAATGACTGTATAGTAATGAATTACTGGAAGTGATACACGCGCCGAAACCTAAGTCTACGAACATAAGGTGACAATTACATGAAGCCACGAAACTACTATGTGGATAGTGTACCTGGCCAGTACACGAGAAACGTATGACGTTCGTGAGATCATGATAATTGTTACAGGTATGTCCGGTAGAGTTAGGTAGCAGGCGGGCGTGTGGGTGAAATGGGAAGTAAGACTCTCGGGGAATTGAGAGTACTATGAAAGTATGAAAAACATGCCTGATAAGAATGAAGAATGTGGAATCCGTAATTTAGTACGGATCAACAAGATATGAATGATATGTTTGAATCCGTGAGACGGATTTAAGGATGAAAGGTATGAATGCAATGTTTGAATCCGCGAGACGGATTCATGAGATGAAAGGCATGAATGGAATGTTTGAAACCGTAAAACGGATTCAAGGAAAGGAAATGTAGAAATGATATGTCTGAATCTGTGAAACGGATTCAACACATGTAAGGAATGAAAGATGTGAATGATATGATTGAAATCCATTAGATGGATTCAAATCATAGAAGGAAGAGAAGGTATGATATGTTTGAATCCGTGAAACGGATTCAAGGAAGAAAGGCATGAATTACATGTAAGAAGTAGAATGTGTGGTACGTTATAGCAGAATTATTGATGTGATGGAACCAATCGTATTGGTGAAAGAATGTGCACGAGCGGAAGCTCATTATAAGGATAAATGAACCCTGGTCTGTGACGGCTAGTAATCGAGGAGAAGATGTTCGATCTGGGTTACGGATCGTCGGATTGTGAAATGAAAAGAGGTTAGTAAGATGTTTAACTTATGATTGTATGGATATAAACTAGTATGACACACATTTACATATGTAAATTAAGTAATGCATGAAGTGAAAGCAATAGTGATGTGAAATGGACAAAATGATTTAAAGATGACGTAAAGGTATGCAAGGTATAAGTAACTGTAGAAAACGTAGAAGGATGTTCACGTTAGAGCTAAGTACGTAGTTGTAACTATGAAATGATAGTTTTGAGGTGATAACAAAATAAGAATTAAATATTATACAGTGCATGTAGAGAATGTAATCTTACGAGATGAGATGAAGATATTGGATTTGTTATGAACAGATCATATGAAGGTGTGTATGATTACAGGTCAAAGAAGTATGTAAATCGAACCGTTATTAACAAGTCAAGAAATGAGAATGCTACATGAAAGTAAAGTATGGAAGGTGTGGACTTATTAGGAAAAAGTCATTTATATGAATAAATTATGAATTGAGGATGGATAGTTACCTACTATGATAATCTACCAGTTAATGTTAAACATACATGTGTATGTGTAAATTACGAAATAAGATCGAATAGTGATGAAAATAGCAGGAAAGGTTTCAAGTAAACCACACATGTGCACATGATATACGAGTAATAGAAGGATGAATGAATCATTATCGATGTAGTGCGTTGGAAATTAGCGCTATCATAGAAAGCGACACTAATAAGAACTCCGGAGCGGGTTCTTTAAGGAAGAAGATAGACGTTGTGATGGACTAGCGGTAGTGTTGATGGGACGTAGAGAAGATAATAAGGGTTAAATGGAATGAAGAAGGTTTCGGGGACGAAACCTTGTTTAAGGGTGGTAGACTTGTAACGCCCAAAAATCGGAATGTTAATATTTGTCGTATGTTCTTACGTGACACGTCATGAAATAAATAACTAGGCTATTTAACCTAGTTAAGAGTAGGGTCAAAAGCATTAAATGATGAAAGTTGTGCCAAGTATGTTAAATGGTAAACATAAGGGGCTAGATGGTATAGAATGAAAGTTGAGTTATTAAAAGAAAATATCAACACACACAAACACACATTCGTGTGTGTTCTAGATCGATCAGGAGCTCCCAAAGAGCCAAACCCTAGCTCAGCCTTAAATGATCAAATTGAAGGATAAATCGAAGCTCAAATTCATGAATGAACATGGATTAATGATCACCTTCACAAGGGGATCATAAGGTATGTCTCAAAACTAAGATTGGTGATCTTATGTGAAGTGGGTTATGTGTTAATCTGTGAATCGGGATGAAATGGAGTATGAGTATGTGTTAGTATCATGATATAGAACATAGACTATGAATGGTTTGTGTTAATTTGATGTTTAGATGATAAACCCATTAGTTATGGTGATGAAGATGACTAGACTCATCACCTATGTCCAATTCTTGTTGAAAGATTTATGTATTATGTGGGTATGATGAATACTTGTTAGAAGAATTAGGAGAAATGTGATGATGATATGTTTGATGTGTATTTGGGAATGATACATGATGATTAGTAGTAGGTTTTGATGGGTTATGTTATGAGTTTAGAAGATTTGTGCATGAAATAGTTGTACGTTATGCTTAAAAGGTAGTACTCACATCAAGTGTATGATGAAATGTATATAGTGTTGTCCGTATAGTCGATTATGATGTTGCGGGTATATGTTAATAAGTCGATGATTACATATGGTTAATAGTTGACTTTTGAAAGTCAACAAGTATAAGAATCATGATTTGACTCGTTGTCGCAAAGGTAGGATTATAGGAAGTCGTTTGGTACATGTTATGTTAATATGCGTTATGTGTGATTACATGATGAATTACATGAGTTGGAAAGGAGATGAAGTTGATTTCTATGTAGTATGCTTGTTAGAATCGACTAAGGGAAGTTAAGTGTGGATTATGCGAGTGGTATGATTGTTAACATGTACAAATGGGTATGCTAACAAGAATGTGGTTTCGATGACATGGAAGTGTAGGGACCATGTCGAGACGGGCTCAAGCAAGATGTGTTAACGGGTCAAGAAGGGGCAAGGATCGGATACGAGCGCGGACGCATAAGGTAAGTGATTTCTGTAATCACTTCATATGTTCGGTTAGGGGATATGGTGTTTTAATTAACTAAACATGATGGTCGAGGTCAATTATGTGTCGTAGTCTTATGTCGTAAAGGATGGGTTTTAAAGATGACCAAAATGCCCTTGATGGGTATTTTGGGCAAACGAACTTAATAAGAGGTTTAGAAACAAGTTATACGATTAGTGTAATGTTTTGGACAAGTATGGAAGTGGGAAGTATGGTTTTGTTAGTCTTAGATCAATTAATGCGCAAATACCCATAACGGGTCAAATAATTAAGAAATGACAATAAGTCGCTAAAGCGTAAGATAAGAATTTCCTTAATCTGGATGTGGGATTTTAAGTTTATATGATAGTATGTGAATTTACAAGCATGTAGGAAGAAACGGGAGGTTAAACGGGTAAGCGGTTCGAAAGTTATGCGCGTTTTAGTGCGTTCGGACGTTGAAATGGAACTGCAGAAAAATGCACTTTAGAGAGGCCGTCGCCGATGGGCTAGGGAAAATCAATTTTTTTCCGACGGGTTATCTTCCTGTCTACGGGGTTTTGGCTACGGGAAAAACTACGGGCCGTCGCCGACGGGCCCTAGGGCCGTCGCCGACGACCTCCCCAAGTCCAAAAGTCTGAAATTTGTCAGTTAAGTTGATTTATGGATCGTAGGCTTCGGTTTGTTATCCGTGGACTACGGCGGACTTTCCTAACATGATTTTGATTGATCCTTAGAAGAATATGGGCTATAAATCAAAGTTTAAGTCTCATGTAATTAACGTATTAGTATGTAAGAGATATGCAAGATGTTGTACGTGTATGTAGATGCGTATTTAGGTATATATGAAGATACGTGTGATAGTATGTATATATGTGAAGGCGTAGGAACGTATGTATGTATGCGGGTGTGTATTTATGTATGTATAAAGATATGCACGAGTGTTTACATGTATGTAAAGATGTAAGAAAGGTATATACGTATGTATGTCTTATGCGTTTAAATGTATGTATGTTGGAGTGTAGGTAGGTAGAACGTATGTACGCAAGTGAGTATGTACGAAGGTATGCACGTATGTAGATTTGTGTGAAGGCATGTAATAAGTATGTATGTATGTATGTATGTATGTATGTATGTATGTGTGTATGTATGAATGTAGGTATGTATGTATGTATGTAGGTAGGAATGGATGTATTTAGGTACGCACGTACGTATGTAGATACGTATATAGGAAAGTTGCTATTTGTGACCGTAAACGTATGTATCAGTTTGTATGAAAGTATGTACGCATGCATCTAATGAAATTGATCCCTAATGGTAATAAGTACGTGCTTGGTGAATGAAGTGTAACGCAGGAATACCAAAGAAGCCTCACTACGGATCATATGATCAGGATGGGAAAGCTGGGATGTAAAGAGTAACGAAACGAGAAGTAAACGTGAACAAACCTTGTATGTTATAATGCGTACTAATGTTGTGAAATTTTATGTGGTGAGCGCAGGTAGTACCAGTCATGAGGATATCCAAGGATTGAAGATCGAAGATCGAGTCACCAGAGAGATTGTACGGAAACGTTGATGTACATAATGTAGTAAACATAAGCTATGTTTTTAACTAGTTAATAAGAAGATGACGGATTTATGAGAAAGAACTGTGTTAAAGTTAAGATTTAAATAAGTTGAGGTATTTATAATGAAAGAAATTTTATGATACGTGTTTCCGCTGCGACTTTTGACATGTACGATTTAGGGTCTTACATATTTCGGTTAACTAATTATGGTAGTTAATAAACGCCCGTATTGTAATACAAGGCTTTTTACTATACATTTCAATGCACGTAATATCGTTAACTGTATCAATCATTTTAATTGGGGTAGCATGTATTACACAATAACCCTATGTGTTGTTTACAACACTTTAACGTGCTAAACCATTAATATACATGTACTTACCGGATTTGCGATCGAGCCTCGAACCGAACACACTTTATTCTTTAACCATAAGCTCTGATTACCAACTTGTAAGACCCTTGGTCCATTTTATACTATTATCAAATAAATTTCTATTATATTAGTGTATTTAAAATTTATCATACACTTAAAATATGAGTTTATTAAAACATTATACTAAATAAAACGTTACAACATTTTGTAAACTTGAGTCGCCATTTAAAATATGACAACGAAACTATTCGCGGAAGCTTTGTTCTTTGTGTGTTCGGTTCATCGCTTAGCTTGATCGTCGTCCGGTAACTCGGTCAGCACCTACATTTCATAAAACATGAAATGAGTTAGTCATATAGCGTTTATAACATGTCAAAACAAGTTCGTGAATCAAAACGGAACCAACAAACAATTTTTCACAAAACTTGCACCCCGTCGCGTCGCGCGACGGCCCTTGGGCCATGTCGTCGCGTGGCGCGACGCCCTTAAATGGGCAGAAGGTTTGCAGCTCGTTGCTGCATTTTTCCAGTTCCGATTCTTTTTATGAAAACGTTGATGTGCTAAATGTGGTTAAATAAAAACTACTAAAATTAACCTACTCTAGACACTCTAAGCTTTAAATTTATAAACTTAGACTCGATCTAAAACTAAACCACGCAACCGGCAAGTGTACCGATCAATGCAGTATAGCTACAGTAAGTCCGAGTATCGAACCCACGAGACTCTCTAATTACGCTAATTAGACTCTATCTAGACCTAGACTGACACAGACTCTAACTGTTTAACTGGTTGAGGGGAGGGGGTTACGGAAAATCTAAGGAAATCTATTTAACTAACTAATTAACTAAAAATTAGACTAATACGAAAGAAGGCAAGGGATTTTCTTATATGAGGAACGAGACCACCTAGACAAGAATCCTGGATTGTTTTTAAGAGAATACTGATTAAGTTAAACGCATGAATTACGGAACCGGGATCTTAAAGTACTAAACCTATTAAGAACCAACTAAGCCCCTCGACCCTTCTCAAGGAGAAACCTGTGGAACTACCTAGGCTGTTAATCCTACCGGTTATTAGACGCCTTTCCAGTTGTCTAATTATTGTGTAAGTACCCTAATGTTGACCTACTATTTTCCAATCATAGATCTAGGGTAGTTTGAATTAATTAACTTGACTTGATAGACTAATAAAACCGACAGGTCAACTAAGACACGACCTTTTCCAAGGACTATCTAAAGCAATTCGTCGGGTAAGACCTATCAATAGCCCCTCACTTTCCAGGTATTAGGACTAGCAGAACACTAAAACCTAGCAAATTACTAACAATTACTTCTAGGGTTTATTAGCCAATTCCACCCTAAAGAATTAAGATCTATTATGTGATATAGACACTCACCAAGATCTAAACCCTAGCATGACTCTATGTTGTGATATAGACCGTCACTAAGAATCATACGAAGCAAATGATAATAACAAACCAAGTTAAAGTACGCATGCGCATCAAATCAATAAAACAAACCTTCTACTAAACACAATCAACCCATAATATTCATGCAATTAACGAAAACGGTAAAAACTTTATTCAATCCATTCAACAAGTCTAGGCGGTTTAGAAATTTAGCCAAGCATCATAGTCTTAAAAATAAATAAACAACGTTTCAAACAAGAATTCATCGATACTAAACAAGAAAAAATAGAGAACTAAAGAAATCGAGTAACAAAACCCGGTAATCCCTTGCTCTCCAAGCTTCCCGCTTGATCCCGACGATTCCCGCAAAACTGGCTTTTTCTTTCGTGCGTCTCCCTCTGATGTTGCCTTCTGATCGTCTCCCCAGGATCCTATATCTCAGCCGTCGTCTGCCGTCTGTTCGTAGAACCTTTTTTTTTTATATGGCTAGGTATTATAGTTTTTTATCAAAACAAATGCCACGAATCTGGGCTCATCTGGTGGATCGCAAAGGGTATTTGGGCCTTGCACCGTCCAAGATTCCTCCACAATTTGCGTCCTTTTAGAATTTGTCGTCCAAACCTTCTTCTTTCGAAATATATTAGGAGTCCCCCCTAGGCCCTAAGAGCATTCACATCCAAACCATCAAATTATACATACATTCCACTAAAAAACAACTCCTATATCAATATATTTCCACTAAGAGTAAAATGCACGGATAGTCCCTGTGGTTTTGCAAAGTTTCAGCTATAGTCCCCAGATTTTGGAAATTACACTCATAGTCCCTGTGGTTTGACAGTTTGTTACGCGGATAGTCCCTGGAGTGGATGAGGGTTAGTTTTCTCAGTTAAGTTGGTGTGAAATGACTAAAATACCCTTAATATAAAATAAAATAAACAAACCAAGTATTAAATATATTATAAAACATATATATATAAACATAGACCAGGTTTTTTCCACCATGGCTCTCTCTTTCTCTCCCTGGCAAACCCCCATCACCACCTGCCGCCACCAGCACCACCACCTCCACCACCTGCCACCACCCACCCCCCACAACACAACCAGCTACCACCTACCCCACACCACCACGACCAACCCCACACCAAAAGTTAGGTGATTGAAATTGAAATTGGGTTAAGAAAGCTCATGAACCTAAAATCGAGATTGACTCAAAATTGATTCTTGATGAGTAACAGACGTCAAAAAACAATATCTTCCATTGAACTTAAAATCAAGATCGAAACCACAACGAAATAGATCCGGTCATGGGAATTTGATGGATTTCAAGCCTACCTGTGGAGCCATCGGAACAGGGTCAACTGGAAACCACCAATTGCCACCACCACTGCCAAATCAGACCACATCATCACCGCGAAATCGAAGCAACATCAGGCCCCATCATCGTCATCGCACATCTAACTGGAAAAACGAACCTGCAACGGAAACAAGAGGCACTGTCGAAACCCCACCGGACCACCCATTCCACACTAACCACCGCAACGGTAGTCACAGCCAGCAACAACTCACCGGCAAAGCTCTTGTCGCTGGAACTCGCACCGTTTTCACAGAACATGGTGGTGAAGAAGAAGAAAGATCGGGACTTAGGGTTTCATTTTATATTAAAATATATAATGGAGGGCCCACTTGTATTTTTAATGACCAATTTGATTTTTTGTTTTATTTATTGATATTAAAAGTGAGGGTATTTTAGTCATTTCACACCAACTTAACTGAGAAAACTAACCCCCATCCACTCCAGGGACTATCCGCGTAACAAACTGTCAAACCACAGGGACTATGAGTGTAATTTCCAAAATCTGGGGACTATAGCTGAAACTTTGCAAAACCACAGGGACTATCCGTGCATTTTACTCTTCCACTAAAAACAAATATTTTTTCTCTCTCCTTTTCAATTAAATAATATTATCATCGCATTTTTCTCTCTCCTTCACTAACAACCACTTTCAATATATATTAAAAAAATTATACTGGGTGAACAGTGTCCCCCCAAATATACATATGAACAGTAACATTTTCTCTCTCCTCCACTCACAACCACTTTTTATACCCTTTATAATATAAAAACTTCCCCTCACATATTTTGATGGATAGAATGTGAATGCTCTGCCTATTCTCCAAAACAATAGAAAGCGTCCACTATCTTCGAAATTAAAATAATGGGAATTATTCACTGATATTGATTTCGAAAATAATGAGAACCTCCTAATTTGCCACTTTCACGTCCACTATTTCTTCTTTTCAAATTCCTTTTCTTATTTTTTTTTTAATTTTTTTATTTTATAATTATAGAGATAAGTGGTCTTGACCCATTTAGCGGGAATTTTACTTCGGTCCCTGGCACACCATTCTGCCCAACTGGCTGGTTATTTACTTTTTAATCATTTCCGCTCCTTTTGCACCAGGACCTGCCAAAACACCAAATAATATAATATAATATAATGCTAAAACTAAATAAAAACAAATAAAACTTATACAATAATTATACAATTTACACGAGACAAATATGTGTATTTTACCCTACATCAAACGTGCATAACTTTCAATCTACACATCCGTTTTACACGATTCTTTTTCCCACGCGTTCGTAATTAAATTACGGACTCGTTTATCACCTTGGTTTGCATAAAATCTGATTTATCCAATGTTGGCTCATAAATCCTTTAGATGATTATTCGACCCGTTTGGCATTATTATTTCACTACATGCTCTAAAAAGAAAATAGTTAAGTCCTATCATTTTACCCATCCCGGGCTTGTCAAACCTTAACGTTTTCGCTCCCATCCTAGAGTTTACGTAGGCGTTTACATTCACCGATTCATTTGTATCTATCTAAGCATTTAACCACAATTTACTTCTTAGTCTATTTTGACCCGTTTAGCGAACTTTTAAGCATCTAAGCATCGAACTCGCTATTTTCTTTTCACACCTCATCTCTTCTTGCTAAATAACTACTTATCTTCCACCACAACTATTTTTGTGGTGGATTTAACATAAGGAACCCAAAATCCCAAATTTTACCCTTCGGCTAGTCCTTTTTCGCAATTGACTATTTCTAGACATTCGTCCCACAACGTTTTTGCCTGTACTTTTTATATGTATCTAAGGGTTTCAAAATCAATAAACAAGTTTCTAAACAAACTCTAACGGTCGTTTACCCGGTTCGCCCGTTAAGGGCTTTTTGGTCAATTCTAGTCTCTTATTTTACGACGAAAGACTCCCACCAATTATTGACCAAATTAGCACTTTTAACTACAACATAATTATACGTACCTGGCTCGGATCAATACATTGACCCGTTTTAATACCTTGTCTCGAAAATTTTCTAATTCATAGCAACGCTAATTCATAAGCCGCTTTATCCTGTAAGCATAACACTCGACAAGTGCTTATTAGTCAATATTTGTCAAATGGTATCCACATTACCATTTGACCCGTTTTACTCTTTTTATTCATTAGGCTTACTTATAGTAACCGTTCAAAAACCTATTTTTATAATTAGCTTTTCATGGCTAATTTACCGTTCTATCTCTTTTACCATTAAACATGGTTTTTATCATTTATATTAGTTCCGACCCGTATTATTTCGCGTCGGGAACCATATCTTGAATATTATCCTTATTGTATTTTAAACTTATAGGATGAACATTTATTTTACTAAAAGGTGTAAGTTTCAGTTACCTTGCATCCGGTTATGTCATTTTTCCGCGTACTCGATCCGTTTGATCCGCTTCTTTCCCAAGTCTTCATCTAGCTTGTCTAGAGTCAAACTATCATCATCACAATTTGTAAGACGGTTAGATTAGTCATAATTGTTTACGACTATTCCATCCTACGGGTTTTATGTCGAATTTATCATTCGACCATATCAAAATTATTATTCGATCTAATCATTGGTCGGTTTGACTTTTTGAAAGTCAATTGACTTATCAACATATTCAAATGCACATTTGGTTCAATGAACTCACTTAGGCATATTTCGTCCGAACTCTTAACGAAATCAAATTTTACATACTAACTAGTAGGCCGCGATTTCATTTAGGCATTTCATATCACTGAAAATGGGCTGTTTTTGGTGACTTGTTTAACCTGTTTACAAGTCTTCAAAAAATATGTTTTTTTTATGTGGCGTACCTCTCGGAGGGTTAGGCCTTGTGTTAAAATTTCAAGATCTAACTCTTTACCAAAAATTCGTAAAAATTCATTTACTAAGCTGCAATCAGATTCGTCACTTCTGACTGCAGCTTACGGAAAAATTCATTAAAAGCATAACTCCCCGGGCTTATAAATCTTGGCGTATTTATACCCAACACTAACGAGATATGAGACTCTCAAGTCTCTTAACACATGATTATTTCAAAAGCATAACTTGACCCGTTTGGTTGTCGAGTGGAAACCATCACTTCAATGACAAGCGAAACTACTTCTAACCTTTATATTGACCCGTTTGACTGCCGAGTGAACTTCGTCACTTCAATGACGCATCAAACGTGTATGTTACACTAATCCAATACTAAGGATTTATGAGACTCTCAAGTCCCTTCATTCATGATTATTTCAATGCATAATCTTAACCCGTTTGGTTGTCGAGTGAAAGCCATCACTTCAATGACAAGCCAAACTACTTCTAACCTTTATATTGACCCGTTTGATGGTCGAGTGAACTTCGTCACTTCAATAACACATCAAACGCGTAAATTATACTACGACACCATTTTTACACTAATACCAAACATTTATGCGTAATGTAACGGGACTCAAGTCGCATACCTTTAGAGCACACCCTTCAAACGCGTATCTCCTCCTCCGGCTTGTCCGCTTGACGATCCGGATTCTTTGCCTAAAGAGTTCAATTCACAATAAGTTTAGAACCCTTTCATAAGCTTTAACGCATAATTCTTTATAATAATCAAATATGCGTTTTTACCCGACTTTTAACATTTTAATCCTCACTTAGGCGTTTCATCAAACACCTAGCGGGTCAGATTTTTATATCATCAAAACCAAGTTCATGACTTGTAATTATCATCTAAATTAACTTCGGTTAGACAATTCTACACATGTCTTAACATCAATATTTCTGAAATTTACTCTTAAATTCAGATTATGCTAGAACAAGATCATAATTCTAGGGTTTATCAAGTTTTCTTCAAGTTCATTAATCACCTACAATGGTGGTTACAACGGCGGCGGCGGCAGTAGTAGTAGTAATAATAACAGTAATAGTAATAATAAGAGTAAACTACAATTTTACCCCCTGGGGTTAGGGGTCATTGGCACCCTTACCCCCCTAAGGAAATAATTGCAATTTTAACCCCCACTGTTTGCTGTTATGTCGCAACCTTACCCCCTAAGCTCAATTTTGTTAACTGATCTGTTGACTTGGTGGTGAAATGACTATTTTACCCTTTTATTTTACCCCTTGTGTTTTGTTTACTCTGTAATATTACCCCCTGCCACCACTGCCACCGCCATTCACCACCACAACCACCACTGCCACCTCCAACCACCACCCTCAACCACCACTGCCACCGCCATTCACCACCACAACCACCACTGCCATCTTCTTCCTCCCCTATCTCTCTCTCTAAAAAAACCCACCACCCGCCTTCATCTTCAACAATCACCACCGTCATCTCCACACCCCAGCCTCCAATCATACACATACCTGCAACTTCTCCGTAACAATAACCACCACCATGGCTTCCTCTCTCTCCTCCACCTTCTCCTCCCCGCTTCTCTCTCATCCCCACCCATTCATCTACCATGCTCATCTCAATCAATAGCAACAGTTAATCCGACCAATCTGAATCTCAGTAAGTCACGTAGTCTCAATCTAAATCTCTACATCACTTTTCTTCATAGATTCTGTGAATTTACAAACCAAACTGGATCAGATTCCGTTGTGTGGTGGCCAAATCGATAGCTAGCTGTTGACAAGAACATCAAGAACAATTAATGCATATTATGAACACAATCGATAAAAACAATACAAAACTCAACTATAAGGTTGTGATAGAAGGTTAACTTATTTTGCCACCATGGATTTAAATCATCAAAAAACACAATCTTCACCACATCAATTAAATCATATGAGTTGAATCAAAATCTGTATACCCTTTTTCAAACACATATATTGAGGTTACACAACCCTTTACTAAAAACCAAATTCAGGAACAACAAAAAACCAGAGTTGAGATCTGTGTGTGTGTGTGAGAATTGGGTGGGTGGTGGGTTTTCGGTTTGTTGGTGGTGGGGTACGGCGGCGATAGGTGGTGCGTGTGGCGGCGTTGTTGCGTGATGCGGAGCAAGATATGGGGAATAGGGAAAGGTGAGGTGGGTATTTGGGTTTGGGTTGTTTTGGAATGTGGAAGGTGAACTGGATAGATGAAAGAGATGACTCCATTGGAGAACCTCAACTCTGGTTTTTGGTGATGGTGAAGATGATAAAATGAGGATGGATATGAGATATGTGGGTGTGTGTGAGAGAGTGGCAGAGAGAGAGAGGTATAGAGAGAGAAAGAGAGTTATATAATAATAATAATAATAATGGTTTGGCAAAATTACCTATTTACCCTTTGACTTTACCCTTGTTATGTTGACTGTTAAGCAAAATTGACTCCGGGGGGTAATATTGCGACATAACACCAAACGTTGGGGGGTAAAATTGCAATTATTTTGTTAGGGGGGGGGGGGGGGTAAGGGTGCCAATCACCCCAAACCACAGGGGGTAAAATTGCAGTTTACTCTAATAATAATAATAATAATAATAATAATAATAATAATAATAATAATAATAATAATAATAATAATAAGAGTTAGTAAAAGTATTTTATGAAGTTTGATAAATTATTGGGGTAACTTTGTAGAATAGTAACCAAATTTTCTATATGTTCCACTAAAGTCACTCAATCTTTTTTTGTCTCTCCAAAGTCACTCAACTTTCATATGATGTTCCAATAATGCGCAATTAGAAGGTTACCAGGTTACCTTGATTACATGTCAGGTAACATTTTTTTTAATGCTTGCGTGGATTAAAAATAGTGAGATGGCTTTTTAAGTAAGAATAGAAATATAGTTTTTTTTTCTTTAGTCATAAAATATAACATTTTTTCATTAAATTTATTTTTTAACTAATCAAACCTGCAAACCCTTTTCGTTTCCATCTGATCATATAGACACCATATTTTATTCGTTAAACACATGTTTCATTCATCAAATCACTAGAAAACATATGGAAACCGATTTGGTTTTTGAATTTGAATCTTCGATGAACATATATGTTTTTATTTAGGATACGCCGATTTTTTATAACAAAATGTTTGGGACGTTGGTGAATCCAAAATTTCTAAATTGTTATTAATTATGACCTTACACATCATCATGGTAACCTTGTAACCTCCTAATTGCATAAGATTGAAACACTAAATGAAACTTACTTCAATTATTTTAGTAAGACAAAAAAAGATTGAATGACTTAATTGGAACATACTGGAAACTTGATTACTATTATGTAATGTTTTCCCTAAATTATTTGTAGCATAGTTAAAAATTAAACTCGAATATATAAAATGTAAACTTTAGAAATTTTATTATTATTATTATTATTATTATTATTATTATTATTATTATTATTATTATTATTATTATTATTATTATATAACCTGATAGTACATGATTATATAATGATTATATAACTCTGATACATGATTATACTACACTTCTCACCAATAAAAATCATTTGTACGAGGACCATATATATGTGTGTTTTGTGTGGAAATGGTTTTTTGGTTGAGATATTTATGAACATAAATCTTATGTAAAATAAGGGTGGAAGGAAAAAATAAATAAACAGCCATCATTGGTGACTTTTATTAGGTTATATACTTATATTGGGTTCTCTGACTCCTTTAATAGTTCATTAACTATTTTACCAATGATCTATTGGCTAGTAATCAAAGAGAAGGTGGGACCCATGACATTATAGCCTAGTGGTATCTTGGGGGTGGGATAAGGTTTATGACCATTAGGTCATGGGTTCGATTCCCACAAAGCGGGTTTTCCCAGATTTATTGGATTTCCTTCTGAATTGGTGTATAGGCATTATTGCCTAGTGGAGATGGATATGATCGGGTGGTTCTGCTGGTGGCACGATGATACTCCAGTGGTCCGTCAGTGATCCAATTTTGCCGTTCAAAAAAAAATCAAAGAGAAGGTGGGAAATTTTGCTTCTTTTGGAGGTTTTGAGTTCAAATCCAGGCATGAGGGATTTTAATACTAACTTGGTGATACTAACTAATAACCCGGTTTGCGTCATCCTAACCGTACGCCGTTCAAAAAGAAAAGTTCATTAACTATCTAATGCTAAGTTATTTAATTTAAAAAAAAATATATATCTTAAATTAGAGAATTTCATTATCTTTAATTTGAGTATAATATTGTTGTAATTTATTATGATGTTACGTTGTTTTGTAACTTGGTACGCGACTATACATGATGTTATAACCTATTACGTTATTATATAACATAGTATGTGCTTATATAATTTATAAGCGCATGATTATATATAACATAGTATGTGCTTATATAATATATAAGTGCATGATTATAAATTTTGGTACGTAATTATACGTGTTTATATAACCTGTTATGTGATTATACAACCATTTTATATAATTTGATATGGACATTTATGTCTCTCACCTAAAATACATGTGTCATATTTTGATGGCTTCATACACTTGTTATAAAAAGATTTTATACAATAACCGTCCCATATAGTATATTAATGTCCATCATAAGACTATAATCCCCAACAAATATAAAGGAACACACACGATTGGGATAGTTTCATTTGTGTAACACCCTGAGTAGCTGTGTATAGTAACACACATATATGTATAATAATAATTAAATCATGAATGAATTAAAAAGAAATATAGAGTTTGATGCACAATTTGTAGCAAATTAAAAATTAAACTAAAATATTTATATAAAAATGTAACCTTATGAATAACAATTACATTAAGAAACTTGTAAAGCAATCAAATAAATTCAGTTAGCAGAATATATAAATATTATTTGAGATTAAAGCATATGTAAAATAAAAAATACCCTATCTATGATTATGGCCTATTTTGTAGAAAAGCAATTACTTAATTTAGAAATAAGAGATCAACTGAATAAGTAAACTAAGGATATTAACAAAGAGTGAGAAAACAATTATGAGAATGAAAAAAACGCGATAAGTGTCCTTTAAGATTTTTATTTATTATATAGATATAAATATAGAACATACTAATGAACTTTTTATATATAAGCTTTTGTTTAAGTGGCCCAATTTACTTATCGCAAAACACCTCTAAACTTAGGAGTTAGTACGACACTATCCATCATTATATAGATATAGATCATACTAATGAGCTTTATTTATAATTTTATATATAAGCTTTTGTTTAAGTGGCCCTTTTTACTTATCGCAAAACACCTCCAAACTTAGGAGTTAGTACGATACTATTGTGTGTGTATATATATATATATATAGTACTTGGGTAAGTTAATATACAGAGGACGCTTAACATACAAAGCGTACAAAGTAATTACGTATAAAGGAAATAACATTTGAAAATTATGCCGGAAGGAAATCGAAATTACGTTTGAAGGAAATAACAAATGAAAATTACGCATGAAGATCAAAATTACACATCCTATAAAATCCCTTTTACGCTTTGTACGTTAATAACCTTTTGTATTTAAACGTTCTATAATTACACTCATGTTTATGCTTATATGTATAATAATTATAACAGAAAAAAGTGTTTGAAAAATGGTATCGTAGTTAAAACACATGATATGCAATACTAGTGGAGGGCATAAAAATTATCGAAAAGTATTAATAAAATAGTTAATAATGGAATCAAGTTGATATTTACAAAGAGCTTTAATAATTGGAACTCATGTGTATTTGTATTATAAAGATTAAATACAAATATCTTTATCATACAAAACGTATAAATAGGGTGAAAAGGTTAAAAAAAACGTGATGGCATTTTCGTAACTATTACTCGTAGAGTAATTATCAAAAGAGTAAATTACTGTTTTGGCCCCTATGATTTAGCAAGTTTAACCATTTCAGTCCAAAAAGAAATCTTTTAACATATCAGACCCCGATGTTGTATTTTATAAAACTTTTGGCCCCTGACACTAACTTTGTTACTTTTTTGCAGTTAAGTGTAAGAGTAATTAGGTAATTATATACCTTATAGGTTGTTTTGATAATTACAAAATTCTTTTAACATTTAAGAGATTATTGATGCAATTACTCAAGTTTTCTTTATTATTTCGTTATTTTAATGAGTATTATTTAACAAAATATGTTTTATATATACAAATAAACATGTATTTTCATTAACCGTTTGTTTTTTATAAACGTCGATTTTAAAATCATTTGTTTGTTAACATTTTTTAAACCGTCTATCGTTTTTAAACCGCTTGTTTATTAAAATCGTTCTTTTTAAAGTTGTTTGTCTTTTAAAGTTTTTTTAAACGATTCGTTTTAAAACCATTTTTTAAACTTTTTTAAACAATTCGTTATTTTAAGTCGTTAATTTTTAAAAGCGTTTCTTTTTAAATCGTTCATTTTAGAGCCGTTTTTGAGTTCGTTCATTTTTTAAACTTTGTATTCAGTTTACTTATAGCCGTCAGGGAAAAAGAACTTCAGAAAATGAACGATTTCAAAAATTGAAGAAATTTAAAAATGATCAATTTTAAACGAACGAGTGGTTTAAAAAACGAAGATTAAAAAAATGACGTTTATAATAAACAAAAACTTAAAAAATAAGTTAACAAGTGTAAGGAGCTAAAAAACGCACGGATTTAATAAAAGAAAGGTTAAAAAAACTAACGAGTTTTGAATAAACAAACGGTTCAAAGAAATTGAAGATTCGAAAAAGAAATAAACCATTCTAAAAACAGTTTGAAAAATGAACGATCTTTTTCAAATTTATTAAAATGTTTCTTTTTTTTAAAGCTTACATTTCTTTTGTTTTTTATACACTTCGTTTTGTAAAATATAAAGATGAACGACTTAAAAAGGAAAGTTTTTTAAAATAAATTTATACATGAGTAGTTAAAAATGTTTAAAAATAAAAGATTTTAAAAAGAATAGTATAAAATAAAGTGTTTAAAAAAACTTTAAAATACAAACGACTTTAAAAAGAACGATTTTAAAAAACAAAAGGTTTAAAAAAAGAAACAATTTTAAAAACAATAGATGGTTTAAAGAAAATGTAAAATAACAAATTATTTTTTAAAACAACTTTTATAAAAATAAACGTTTAATGAAAATACATATTTATTTGTATATTTAAAACGTATTTTGTTAAATAATAATCATGAAAATAACGAAATAAGAAAAAGCTGTATAATTGCATCAATAATCTCTTAAATATTTAAAGAACTTTATAATTATCAAAAACAGCCCCTAAGGTATATGGTGACCTAATTACACTTACACTTAACTGCAAGAACGTAACAAAGTTAGAGTTAGGGGCCAAAACTGTTATAAAATGCAATCTCGTGGTCTGATATGTTAAAAGATTTCTTTTTGGACTGGAATGGTTAAACCTGCTAAACCACATGGGCCAAAACAGTAATTTACTCTAATCAAAATTACCCTAAAATGATCTTATAGGGTAATTTTGTAAAATGATCTTCTAGTGTAATTTTGATCTTATAGAGTAATTTTGTAGAGTATCATAATTACTCTACAAATGATCTTGTATGGTAATTTTGATCTTGTAAGGTAATTTTGATACACTTGTAGAGTAATTTTGATAATTACCCTACAAGATCGTTTTACAAAATTACTCTACAAGATCAAAATTATCCTGTAAGATCATTTGTAGAGTAATTTTGATAATTATCCTACATGCAAATAATTACAAAAATACCACCGCGTTTTTTTTTATGATTTTCGTACGTTTTGTACGATAAGGTTATTTGTACCTGAACTTTCTCGTTATTTTTTCGTTTAATGTTTTAACTTTTTCTCGTAACGGTTTAGTTTTAGTTTTATTTTTATTTTTTAGGTTACACTTGACATGCCCTCGAAAAAAATGAAGACCATCCTGAAACATACATAACAAAGATGTAATGGGACTCTGTGATGTATTCTAATGCTTATAACCTTCTAACTTAATTTTTTTAAATTATTAAATAGTTATTATTATTATAATACAACTTTTCTTATCATATCTTATACCAAGAGTTATTATAGTACCAAATGGCAATAATACAACTTTTCTTATTATCTTGTACCAATAGTTATAGTACCAAATGACAAGAAGTGCCAAATTTAGTTAATCTAATCTACAACACAAACTCGAATTGAATACTGAAGACTTATATATAATACTACTTTAACTCTTCAATTTTTTTGGATCATAGTTGTCATGAAAAGCGTATAGTTAAGTATTAATATGTTGGACGCATGCTAAAAGAAAACAATGAAGGTGTATCTATAATACATTATCATTTCCAAGAAAGAAGACAAAAAGAGAGTAACTTGCCTAAAAACGCTTCTAATCCTACTATTAGTCTTCATTTGAATATGTCAAAAGCTAACTTATTTCTTTATAGTTTGAATAAGGGGAGGCGGGGAGGTGCATTGCGTGATGGAACAATACCACGCGTGGAACTTGGTGAAATTCCACCGCCACCAACATTGTTTAACGAGTGATGAGATATTTCCATGAAAAAAATTCACGCGTGATAAATGGATGGATGTGAGGGGGTGTGAGGGTTTATTGTTGGGTGTTGTGAGTGAAGACCATTGCCACTAAAAAGGTTGTGAGTGATGGAATAATGGTTGATGACATGGCGAAACTTGATTGGATGTTGTGAGTGATGGAACTTTTGCAAGTGATAACCACCCCCTCCGCCCTAACTAAGCAAATTTTTTTACAATTAAATGGTTTGGGTGTCAAAGCATACCCATTTACTTGTTTAGTGATATATTTAATACTCCAGATCTACCGTAAATTAATCCTTTAAAAAGTAGTTAAACCCAAAAAAGATTAATTTGTTTATGCATGTTATAAACTGCTTCGTCTACCCCCTCCTTTTGCTCATGTCTAGAAGAATAAAGACGGAACGTCGACGAAGCAATTCTTAGTGTCAAATGACTGTTCTCCAACGCTTTGCTTCCACACCTATAAAGAGAATCAAAAGCAAAGAGAAGGTGGAATGACGCCACGCCACAATGGTTGCAAAAGTCACTAAAAACGATCCGGTAGCAAAAACGACCACAAAACATATTCAAAAGGTGGTTGC